>CM046330.1:22661826-23253989 GCA_025403435.1 Artocarpus heterophyllus
GTATCTATACCAAGTCTTCAAAGCCATTTTAGGGATATCTTCTTCCTTTACTCTAAGTTGATAATGCCCTGACGTAAATCTATTTTTGAAAAATACCAAGAACCTCCTAACTAATTGAACAATTCATCGTACCTAGGTCGTAGGTACTTGTTCTTCACTGTAACCCAATTCAACTATTGGTAATCAATGCATAATCTGAGATTCCCATCATATTTCTTAGCAAATAGAACTGGTGCACCCCATAAAGATGTACTGTTTCAGATGTATCCTTTATCTGCAAGTTCTTGAAGCTGCTTTCTTAGTTCTTTCATTCTGCCAGTGCCATCTAGTATGGTGCGATGGAAATTAGAATGGCTCCAAGAAGTAACTTGATTTTGAACTCAATCTCTTAGTGCGGTGGTATTTTGGGAAACTCATAGGGAAAAATTTTTTCAAAAATCGATCATTTATCACATGATCATCACCACCCTAGTAGGTGATCAACGTCCCCTTATCAGTTACTAGGGTCACTTTCCTAAGCTGACAGTCAACAATAGCATTATACCTAGATAATCAATCCATTCTTAGGATTACATCATAAGTGCTCAGGGGGACTACAATAATCACCCCTCTAAATCTCACCCCTAATTGTTATTTTACAAGTTTTACAAGTTTTACATACATTATTCATATACACTCGACCCCAGGGTGAAGTAATCATCATGGGTTCAATAAATTCCTCTACTTCTAATCCCAAGTTATTTACAAATGAATGTGAAATGAGAGAATAAGAAGCACCAATATCAAATAAAATATGAGCTAAGGACTGAGAAACAAGGATCGTACCATCAACTACTACGTTGCTATCCTGAGTACCAGAATTCCCTGCAGTCATGGTATGTACTTGGGATAGAGCCTTTCCTTTTCCCCTGTTGGCATTACTAGGCCTAGGGTTTGTTTTCCAATACTGTTGTTGGGGAGGGGACTACACACTAGCTAGACTAGGTACCCTATATTGTGGAAAGTTTCTCTAAAAACTTGGCGGTTGGTAACTTTGCCCTAAATAAGGCATCTGCTGAGGAGTAAATTGTTGGAACTAAGGCTTAGAGGATTGTTGAGACCAGGCATAAGATTGGGCTTAAGATTGTTAGGATCCACCCTTTTCAAACTGTGATCCCTATAGAGAGTTCCTCATCGGACAATTCTTTTTGATATGATCTGGCTGCTAGCAGAAATGGTAGTGGAAGTTGTAAGGACTGCTTCACCTACCTCTGAAGGAGCTGCTACTTCCATAATTAGTGCCACTATGTTGGTTCCTTGACTGACCTTGATTATTGTTGTTGCCCCTCTTGTTGTTCCTTTGAGGCCCACCAGAAGTCCTTGCCATGTTCTCATAATAAGTGGTATTATTGCTTTCAACTGATAGAGCCGATGACACCAATTCATTGTATTCCTGGATTCTTAAAGCAACAAGCTATCGCCAGATAGAACCCTTCAACCTTTCCTAAAAATTGATGCACTTTTCTTGCTCAGATGCTATAGTAGATGAGGGCGAATCTAGCCAACTTGGTGAACTTTGCCCCATATTCCCAAATAGCCATTTCACCTTGTTCCAAACAATAGAACTTGGCAATTTTCTAGTCCTTCTATCCTTGTGGAAAAAAACAGACATAAAACAATTTCTCAAACCTGTCCCAATTGATGTTCCTATTGTTTTTTATGCGCTTTGCCTGTTTCCACCAGGCATTGGTGCTCCTTTCCAATTTATAGACTGAAAACTCAACAGGTATTCAGCTGACGCCCCAAGTGTATCCAAATGTTTTACCACCGAATTGAACCAATACTCAACTGCTTGAGGGTCTGCCTTTCCGTCAAAAGGTTGGAATTGCAACACATCAAAATTCCTTGAAATATTCATGTCGGCGACTTAAAACATGATCCTTACATTGTACCACTATTGCCATCTACCTGAAGGCAACAAACATAGCAGTCATCATCCCCTTACCGTTAGCAGGGTTTGTGTCAACAGTAGCTAGACAGCACCTAGGTGCCATTCTCTTAGTTTCTTAAAAGAAAATTGGACTATTAGTGGTTTTCATTTGTCGTATCTATGTGTGCAAAATTCCTAAGTTTCGAAACCTGGGCCTCTAATGCCTAATCTGTCATGAACCCAAATCTGGGTGGTGACGTAGTAATTTAATTAAATAATTAAACATGTTTAACTAAACAAGCCGGTTATTTTATAAATAATTTAAGAAAACATTTTAGGTAAATTATAAAAATGTGGTGAATTTTAAAAAATTGTAAAATATTACCAACCATTAAAATTAGCAAGTAAATTTACGAAATAACCTTTGAAAATAAATTAAAGCCCTAAAGTTCATTTAAATCGATTAGGGTCTCACCAAGTCAAACATGGTGCACACATAGTACAGACATATATAAAAATAATACAAACCATACTCCAACAAAATATGATCAGAGCCCTTAATATTACATGCCTTGATATAAAAACGGATAACCTAAACGTCTCACGGTCCATGTAAGAATGACGACAACGTCCTACTCGACGGCGTACTATAAACCACCTCGAGGGGGAAATTTAAAAGCAAAATAGTAGAATCATGAGCAAAAGATTCAATAGGACTTAAGTTTTAAAATCATCATTTAAAAATAAAATAAAATAAATAAATAAATTTAAATGCAATTTAGAGGAATGATAAATAACCAAGTAATATCATACTCACCGCTCATGTCATGTGATTATCTCAAATCATAAATTAATATTCATTATGTGCAAAGCCAACTAATCACCATCGTAGTGGTCCAGTTGGGTTTTGGGACCTACCCCTAAGGTCGTTCTCTAGATAACCCGATCTTTGTGTGAGGCATCAGGCACTAATATCTTTCCAAATGGGGGTTTTTAATCCATTCGGTATTCAATGTCATAGTGATCATGTGATAACCCGCCTTTTCGGGCAGTCACTTTACTTACATAAACATCGTTCTTAAACAGTATTCTTACTTACTTAGTAAGAAAAATACTGAAATAATTTTTTTTTCTTTAAACGTACTTAAAAACTGTTGCGACCTCTGTCGCCATTCAAGTTGAGACCTTGCTCAACACTTGACTTTAAAACTATTTCAAATCGTTTCTTAAAACTTAATAAGAAACATTTACTCAATCATTGATCAAAACTTAACTTTATAAGAAAATAAAACATTTCGTAAATATATCGTAAAACTTTAAATACATTTCTTAAAAATGTGATTTTCTCACTACTTTGAAAACATTACATTAAGTAGTGGAAAACCTTTCCTTTGTGTAGCGAAAGCAAACTGTGGTGGTATCCATACCCAAATCCTTGCATTCGTCCTTCGCAGCACCCAGCTCTTCTAACGGGTCCTACTGGTCACCCATATACTACCTAAAGCATGAAGAAACTTTTTATGAGCTTTCGCTCAGCAAGTTCAAACATATTCTCACAATTCATTTAAAACATGCTTTAGAAACTTTTCTCATGGAAACCTTTTTCTTAAAACATTTCTCATTAACATTTTTTATAAATATTTTTCATAAAACATTTCTAAAACGTTTCTCCTAAACGTTTTGATAAAGCATTTCTATAATGTTTTTCATAAACGCTTTTCATAAAATATTTAACATAAAATAATCCTCAGATTGCTCTTCATAAACGTCATTTATGTTTTTATAAACACTTAATATAAAACAATCCTCAGAATTTTTTCCATAGCATATAATGTTTCATAACAAAGAAAACCAGTAAAATCAAAATGCATGTTTCTATTTATGCTCAATGATGAACTTCAATTATGAGCATTTTATGAACATTCTTTTCTTACTTTAACTTTCTACCTTCGTTTCTTAACTTTTCTTATCTTACTTTAACTTTCTATCTTTGTTCCTTATCTTTCTTATCTTACTTTAACCTTTAGTGTTTGTACCAACATCTTTAATCATGAGATCATAAATGTGATGCTTCCCTTGTGGAAGACTTAAGACCATCGAACTTCGAGGTCATGTACTTCACATCTAAGAGGTCCAACTTTAACTTTACTTTCATTACACTTTCTCTTTTTCGTTACGTTACCTTGTTATTAACTTGAGTGAGCATAACAAATGCAATCACATCATATGCAAACACACTTGCAATTCATAGTTTGTATTGTAAAATCTATTGCATAACAAATGCATCTTATTGCATAACAACTGCTACATAAAACACAAACACATTTTACAATTCATAACTTGTACTCTAACACTTATTACATAAAAAAAGCAACTTATTGCATAACAAATGCATCATATAACACAATCATATTTTGCAAATCATAACTTTTATTCTGAAACTTATTGCACAACAATTGCAACTTATTGCATAACAAATGCATTATAAAACTTATGATTTAAACTATAAAACATTATGCACTGTCATAATGCAAAACATACTTTAAATACTTAAAATATCATAACTTGAACTTTTTAAAAATATGATGCATATCAATATGCAAATAGACTAAAACATAACGGTTGCAAATTCATTGCAAACCTTATTTTGTACTTTAGAACTTTTTTACATAGTAAATGCAAGTATACTTTAAAAACAACTTACATAACAATTGCAAATATATTTGCAAATCATATAAATAAGCATTTAAAAATTATTTACTTCATGCTGTAGGTGAAGTCTGAACTTACCCGGACTATGTCCTAGCATTCTCTATTCCGTTCCTTTCTCGTTCTTTTTTCTTCCATTGGTCGGCTTTTGTGTCCTGATCATACGATAGTCGACTCATTAATTAACTTTCTTTTTATCAATCCACTTGATTGATAATAAAACATAAACATTAACCATTCTTTCCTTTTAACTTGACTTGTGTACTATCGGTTTACCCCTTTTTCTTCACTTAATTTTGTAACCCGCCGGGTTACTTTTTGTTTACTTGAACATCTCTTATTAAATCTCTCGTCACACGTGATGGTTACGTTACTTAACATATTACGAAACATTTTCTGTCTAAGAATGTTAAGCTAATTTGGAGTGTTCGACTCCGTTCTAGCCGTTTTCGTAAAAATGACATTTTTTACCCTTTTTGGGTTTTTTGTCAACTTCGTAACTCTATAAAACCCATTACAACTTTAACGTTCAATTATCTACATATTATGAAAAAATTCCCACTAAGGAGCACTTCCAGATATTGGCGTTTCGAGTCCGTTTTGGCCATTTTCATAAAATGGTCATTTTGCCCTTAACTCTTTTTCTTTCATTCATTCCTCGACTGAACTTTAAATCCTTAAAACTTAGCATCTATAATACTTACTACCTACAGCAGTATAGAAAACCAACGTTCTCTTGTAAAAACCTAGTTTTTACACAATTTACAATTTTGGCCCCAATACAAAAATATTTACATTTTTGCCCCCGGAACCAAAACTAATCTTTTTACACCATTAGTACCCATTTTTCATGAGGAACATTTTTGCTCAAAGTACTATATTCAAAATCCTTTGGAAAAATGACATTTTTCCCTTTAAATTTTTTTCTCAATTTCAACAAATTCTTGTAAAATTAAAATCTCACAAACAGTTAAGATTTTTGACGAACTGTCTACAATGTCTAACATTTTCAATGAGATCTATGACCTTCGTGTTGTAACTTTTTTGAGATTTCCACTATACAGGGGTGTTTTTGGGCATTTTCATTTCTGCTGAGAAAGTACTTTTTCTTTCAATTTAGTCCTTGGGGTATTTTTGTAAAAATCTATTTTTAAACAATAAATCTACCCCTGCATAGGCAGTTCCAACCCTTGTTTGAATCATTTTCATGCCCACTCATCATTTTTTACAAAAACTAACATTTTGCACAATAAAACCTAAATTTTCGCAACATCACCATGACATACTTCATGTATCTATGGGATTTAAGCAAAACTTTGCTTGAAAGCCCACATACCTTTCAAAGAATAAAAAACAAATTAAAAATCGCATAATTTCAAAACTTTGAAATTCAAACGTTACCCTAAATAGCACTTTTGGATTCTAGCCCTCCAAGAGCTCCTTTAAAGCCTTTTTCCTAAGCATTTCTCACACAAAAATGCTTTAAATTAACTTTCCTTCCTTAACCCAAGAAAAACCATGAAAAACCTTAAAAAAAAAGTTAAGGTTTTACCTTAAAACTTGATAAAAATCCTTGGGCTTCACTTCTTGAACTTAATTGGAGTTAGTTTTGCAAAGATAGGAAGTTGAAAAATTCTTGGAGAGGTCCAACTATGGCTGCCGGTTTGGGAGGAAGAAGAAAATGGAAGATTTTTGGCTAAACTCTCATTAAATGCATACTTATCCAATGGGTGACACATGGTAATCCATTAGGTTACCATGTGGCATAATGGGATTGGGCCACCTTTCATGGCTTGGTGGCTCAATAGAAGTCAAGTGGGTGTCCACTATGTGGGGCCCAAAAATTTACACTGTGTAATTTTTTACCACATAGTATTTTATTATACTACCGTGATAAAATCAATGCAAAAACATATTCCTAAACTATGAAAATATTTTACTTGCCTCTAGTTTATTTTTGGAGGCCAAACATAACCTTTCTCATATCTGCGTTTTCACTTAGCAGTATTCTTTCTATACTGCTTTAACTTAAACAGTCTAATTTTTGTACTGCATGACCTTAAACAGTCCAATTCTTGCATTGTATTATTCTAACACTGTATAATTTTTCATGTTATTACACAGTATTTTTCCTTAAATTGTATTTTTCGTCTTAATATAATCCTTAACTTAATGCATTTTTAATACATTAGAAATTCTCAGACGTTACAGATCATATCATTCTCCAGACATCATATTACCGAGTTTTCATTTTACATTTATTATTATCATTTATTATGATCATGTCCAGTATCTCTTGGAAATAAATAAATAATACAAGTAACTCATTTCTTAAAAATGCCTTAAGAAAATACAATATGGCCAAAACTCATTTCAAATCATGGCTATCGAAAAGAGGGTCTAGAGTCCTATCTCGTTATCTAGCACGATTGTACTAATACCGCAGCCCCGTTCTACTACACGTTAGCTCCTTGGGATGGCAAATAACCTTAGGTATAGACTAAACAAATTAATGTCTGATCATTGACATAACCTACTAGTATGCTATCTATGGTTCCTTAGTGTGCCATCTCTTACCATACTCATTTATTTTCATAGCAATTAAATATATTTTTAAAACATATGAAGAATAATATTGATCTATAAATCAGGTGAAAGTAATTAAAAAAAATGCATTTTGGGACAAGTAGGACTCGGATGGCCAAAGAATAGCCTTTGGCACTGTGTGGCCGACCGTGGGCTCTCGGCTAGTAGTGCTCGAATTCAATCCATGGTCAAACCACTCTAAATTTATTTTAATGCATGTAAATCATTTGTAAGTGATCCATAAACATGATATGAAGCTTTTAAACTCAATTTTATAACCGTGCAATATGTTCTCATCATTTTTCATATATTTGCTCAAATAATTCTGAAAGTGAACAAAATTGTAAAAACTGATTTTGATTTGGTTTCAATCTAAAATGAATCATGAATTCTTGATGACATAGGTTCTATAAACTCAGATTGTATGTTGTTTAAGCTCATCAAGCCTCATATCATAGCAAGCAAGGTGAAATTTTCACTCAAACAAGCTCAAGCACAAGCTGCTCTAGTTAAAATTGGAAGCCAGACTTGCATATGATTTTTAGTCATACAATCAGATTTTTTTAAGCTTCAAATTGCAAGTTGAATTTGTTTTAAACATCACTGACCTTGGTTTGAGCGTCTTCTGTAGCTTGGTGGCCCCAAATTTTTTAGAAGTCCAACTAGGCTTGGCTGGGAATTCTTGCTCAGTGTTCTGGAGGTAATGTGAGGCTTGAGAGTTTTGTCTAAGTAGTTGAGTAGCAAGGTGAGTGTCTGCGAGTTATTGGAAACAAAGTGAAAATGTGCATGATAGGAAGAAGTGGACATGAAGGAGAGAAGATAAAAGGAGTGATGATGTTTGAATTTTTGGATATTCTCCTTGCTGAATACAATTATGGTTTTCATGAGAAAACTAGTACACAGTTTGGCAAAGAGTTGTCTGAGTTTTCAAGATTGGCAAGTTTCAAGGCTTGTTTAGGTGATGTTTCACGTGGAATCTCAATGTGTATGAGTGTGTGTGTTTTTGAGTTTCAAGACCCGAGAGCTATGAGTTTCAAAGTTGAATTTCCACGTGATTGTGTCTGAGTATAGAGTAGGGACTTGTTTGGCATTTCGCCAAAAGTTTTGTTCTACATTTTTTTTAAATAAATCTGAATTTTAGAAAATGAAACAAATTACCAAAATTGTTAAAATTAAGTCAACAAATGATAAAAACGAAGAGAAATTAACAAAATAATTAAAATGCAATTAAATTAGAAATTGACACAAAAATGATCAAATTAAGCTTAATTTATAATTAGGCACACTAATTCACCAACTTAGCACACTAATTTCTATGCAACCCAGTATATAAAATAGTAATGGGTGTTTTTTTCTATCAGTCTTGTGAAACTAGAAATCATCTAAGAAAATTCTATTAATTCAACCATGAAATCATGGAGCTGGCAAATCAACTACATGGATATATATAATTTAAGCTTAAAAAATTATTTGTAATTTAAGTATTGGCATGATTAAATTAATATAGTTTTAACTTTTTTGCTTATACCACTACAGGAAACTAAAGTTATATTATCACTTTTTTTTTTGTAGTGTTTCAAAAATTGTGTTTGTTTGTATATTGGATCTAATATTATTTGGAATAAAATTTTGTTTCCAAATATAATATTATTTTGTGATTATTCGAAATTTTGCACAATTTATTTTGTTTTGTATGCATATCTCCTGAGATTTTTCTTCTTGATGGTGATATGTTAATTTTTTTTTTTTAAATTGCTTTCATAGTTGTGTGATTTTGAAGGTGATTACATTGCTTTGCAATTCGGAAATTTAAGGGTTTAGTTATGCCAACTGTGCCGCCAATGGGTATTTTAGATGCCACGGCACATGGTGAAGGTGGCAACAGCTTATGTTGGTACAGGCTGAAAATAGGGCTTTTCTTAGTTCACTGTTGTAATATGCTGCATCTTAATTATATATGATTGTCAATATTTGACACTATCCATCACTTTCGACTAAAACGGTTTTTTTTCCTGTTTAGATGTGCAGGTGGCACCTTAAAAAGGCATGATGCCCCCTTATAAAAAACAAAAGAAAAAGAAAAAAATAAAAATGAGAGAAATAACAAAATTTTGAAATTTTTTAAGGTAAATAGCATGTTTTTAAAATATTTATAGTCAATAGTAAATTCATGATGTAAATAATTTATTTATTATTTAACAAGAACTATTTACATTGTAAACAAAGGAGTAAATAAACTATTTGCATCTTAAATTTATTTACTGTATAAATAGTAACTATTTACATAAAAGGTAAATAAATTATTTACACCATAATTTTAATATTTACTATAAATGTTTTCAAAATCTACTATTTAAAATAATTACTTTTGAAAAAGTGCAATTTACGACAATTTTTTAGGGAAAAAAAAGCTTCATGACATAGGCCTTATTTCTTTCTCTCATTATATATAAGAAGCCTTCTTTGTGGTTCTTCTCAATTAAATGCCATGAATAATTTGCTTCAATAGTTCCTTCACTTTTTAGCACATAATATTTTAGCCCTTCTATTTAAAAAAAAAAAAATTGACAAGACAATCCCTTAACTCTTACAACATTAGTTATTCTATTAAAAAAACTCAAGCTTTTTTGTATAGATACCCCTTGAACTTGTTGCATTTGGCATATTACTCCCTGAGCTAAAAATCTTGGTGATTGACCCATTAATTTTAAAAATATGATGCATCATTAGTCCTTTTGATTATTTGTGTTAAAATTTTAGCTGGATTTCATCGTTCGCATATGACTTACTTTCAAGGTCCTTTGTGGTCCTTTAAGTAGACGTTTAAAAAAAAACCATGGTTGCCTCTCACTCAACTTGGTACCAAAACACCAGAAAAAACAAATCCCAAATTCACCAAACAAAAAACAAATCATAGATCTACCTTGTGTTTGACAAGAGTAGTTCATAACACTTTTTCAGTTATAAACAGTGTAAAGCTTTCACATGTTATAGTAATAATAAAAAAATCATTATAGTGTAAAATTCACATGTTATAATAAAAACAATTTTAACCACAGATTTTCACAGCCCTACCAAGCACCTTAAAAAAATAAAAATAAAAAAACAAAACAGGTAATAACAATTATCTTTCTTCCTCTGCTTTTTCCAAAATTCTAAAACCCAATGACCCAAATCAAAAAATCCTCTTTGAACGATCAGATCACAACAGCAATGAGTCTGCTCCCCATGAGTTTTGGTATTGCGGCACCTACACTGTACGTCGTAGCTCCTCCACAACCGCAAGTCCTGGCGTTGCAGTACCTTCACCCTACACAAACTCTGGCAGCGCGGCGCCCCCCCCCAAAACCTTAACCAAACTCTTAGCCACTCTCTCTAAGCCTTTCTCCCCTCTGTTCTCATGACTTTCTTCTAGAACCATTTTAGACCAAAACCCATCAATATGAAAATAAAAAAAGGAAAGAAAACACAGAGGTGATAGAGAGAGCTAAGAAAAAATTGAACCTATTTTCACCATTTTCTTCAAGACCCATTAAAGACAAACGAACTTTTTCTGTTTCGTTAAGTTTTAGAAGGTGGAGGAGTTGTAACTGGGAAAACATTGCTTCAGAGTAGGAGAAAGAAAGGGGTAGGGGCCATTTTTTTTTTTGTTGTTTTTTTATTTAATATCTAATTATACTAAAATGACCATATTTCCCTCTCTAAAATGTAAAAAATGTCAAAAAGTTAACACGGTTACTAATCGGACCTTTTACGCAACTAATTTTAAAACTTAAGGAGTGAATTTTTAAGATTTTGAAGTTAGCGACCAATTTACCGAACACAATAAGTTTAGGAGGCATCCATACAAAAAAGATGAAAACTCAGGGAGACACATGTATGCCCATCACGTGAGTTTATTTTACTAGGTGTAATAGTACTTTCATATGTTGTCTCCTCAGCAGTTGGAAGAAATTTAAAAAGGAAACGAGAAAAATGAAAAGAAAACATATGTGCATTTGAAAATGAGAGATAAGAGGGGCAGATTAGGCTCAACGGGAAGAGCTGTTGAAGAGGACTTGGCGCAACGATCGGGTTGCCTGCAAATCGATCTAGCACTTGCAACTGCTGAAGTGGGCTCAACATTGGCGATAACGAGGTTGAGCTCATTACAACTTCACGAGAGGAAGGATACGACGCAATGAGGAGGGATGGTTGGGACGCTCGCAAAAGGCTTGTCACCGCTATCAATTTCAATCATAATAACTCTGACCTGTTGTAGAGGGATCTTGTTACCACTATCAATTTCAATCATAAAAAGATTCATTTTTTAGTTCAATTGAAGTTTTCTCTACAAGTGTTTTCCAACATGGCAATAAAGCTTAGCCTTGTAGACGTTGGATTTATAATTAATCAAACTGAATTAATACATAATTAGGAGGTTAACTTAGATTGAATAGGCCCTTTGATCAATGTAATTAGGTCCTAACATACTTAAAAATCCGGTTGGTGGCACAATAGTTAATGGAAATACAGACAACAAACAAGAACTCAAATAAACATGAAGAATCTAAAGTCATGATACCATATAGGAGATTTATAGTGATTCACTTAAATATTAACCTACGTCCACTGTTGAGGAAGCATCTTCTTTACTATTGATAAAACTTTGTACAAGTTACAGTGATTTCTAAAAATAATATATGCTTGTGTGGAAAAGAGCAAGAATCTTAGAAGAGAGAGAGAGTGAGAAAGTATTTACATAGAGTAGGTGGAGAATTAGGAGAAGAATAGATGTGTTTCTAGCCTATTTATAATGGCCTTATTTGATGAAGTGGTTTCCCGCTCATCGATAGTTGGCTCTATAGTGGCTGATGGAGTGGGACACGTATCATGGCTATTGGCCTTGAGTCTTAGACTACTTCATCTCAAGTAACCATTTGATTTAGTGGTTTTCAACTTCCATCGGGCAATGTCTAGCTTTAAATCAATCACTTCATATTATGGTGAGCAAATTGACTACAACGATCGTAAAGTCTACTTCGTATCAAGTAGGACTAGGACCCCGACCATAGGACTCAAACAAATCAATTACAAAAACGATATCTTCTCAAATTGGACTAATTTGATAAGGATCACATGTGACTAACATGTTGAGTGTTATTCTAGTTGGGCTCACTCTACTCGCTATGCAATTTGGGCTACTCACGAATGAACTTGGAGTAGGCCTCTTGATTTAGGCTTCTCCAAATCATACCCCAATATTTAGCCTTCTATTCCTTATTTGATTGAATCAACTACAAGAATGCAATCGAACTCAATGAATAGAGAGTTGTATCATTTCCTCTGCAAGCAATGAGCTTTTGCTTCCTTTACACAAAAGCCTCCTACATGACTAGCACGACTCTTCTTCGAGAAGACGTGAGTGTCAAGGACGAGACAGGTGGCGTAATTCCAGTTGTTAATTTCAAAATACCACTACTATGATGACATCACCCAAACTTGAAATGACAATGCCTCAGTTTAATTAGGAGACGGAAAAGACATTGACGGCCCGTTTGTTTCGATACTCGAATCACGGTTCGAATCATTTTGCTACATTATTTTTTCTCACAAAAATTTAAATCTTCATTTAAATACTCTATTCAAATACTTGAACCAAACGGGCATTGAACCACCACCATTGCATAATCCTGTTAAAGAGAGATCTTGATTGTTAGTTTGAAAACTCAGGCTATAAACTCTCTTCTTCCCAAATTTCTTTATTTTACATTTCCAAGTTTACAAGAGAGGAGAAAAGCTCTCTCAAGCTTTTAAGATTCTCAGGCAAGATTTCTTCCCCTTTTTTTTTTTTTTTTTTTTGCTCTTTTTCCTATTTTGACTTCCATAAGATTATTTCTTTCTTGATTCTATGCATTTTAATATATTTTTCTAGAAACTTTGTTGTGAAAATTACTAGTTTTTTTGTTGTTTGTTATTTTGATGTAAGAGTTTAAGCCAGTTCCTCAATTCTTTAGTTTTCCTTCTTTTCCTCCAAAGATCACTCTTCTTCTTTTTTTTTCCAAATCAAATCATGTCGAAAAGGCCAATAGTAGTCAATTCGGTTAATAACTTTGATGATGATTGGAGCAAGTAGACGAACTGGGGTTCTAAGGATGACAAAGAACTTGACTTCGTGATTGCTGAATTGACGATGGAATGGAACTCCAGAATGGGAGATGCAAGCATCAGCAGAATTACTGGAGTAGACGATGACTGAGCAAGTACATCAAACTTATCGATCCCAGATCGACCGATAAGAAATCATCATGCAAGCACTTCTAGTCAAGACGGTGAGCAGGGAATCGCTAGAGCCACCCACTCACACGAGTCATCAATGAAAAGAGAGATCTTCCTTGCCAATAACCATAAGTCAGAACTAGTAAGTGAGGACTTCGTGAAAATTCGATCAATATACAGATCCCAAATGAAGTAGAAATTCTTCTTTCTTATCCCCAACAGGCGTTTAGGCACTCAGAATGATAACTGGGCGTGGATGTACGACAAGTATTTTAAACTGTGACTAAGGCTTCTAGTCTTAGTGTTTGTTCTTAAGGTGATGGCGCACCACCATACGTCTGTGAGCTAACTTATGTCGAACGGAATGCATCTGCTCTTAGGGTCATTGTGCTCATCGAGGAAGCTGACACTGAGTTCTCCGTCGGTGATTTTTTGAACTGCTACTGGACGAAGGAGAACGACCACAATAGGGGTCAATTCTATTTTGTGTGTAGAAAAATAAGCAACTAATCTCTAACTTTATCAACGTTAATAAGAAGTAACAGAAAAGATACTTTTTATGTCCCTTTTTAAAGCGTCAGCATAATTTTCCACCCATTTTCCTTTCATATTTTCTTAGGGCCATCTTAACGACTTAAAATATCTTATGTGTCTTGCACTCATTTTCCTTCCCTTTTTTACCATTTTTTTTAAACTTGCAATTATTACAACTAATACTTTACATATTTTGTGTGTCTTACAGATCCCAAAGCAATGCTTCCACCCCCTCTTGGAATCAAATTCTTTGAGTGCTTTGAGAAGATAGTTGTTGCTAAAAAAAGCCTATGGCCAGAAATCTCTCAACCCAATTATCTTAGTAGATCATCAATTTGGAAGAGGTTCATTGAGATTCCAATAGGTATACCTAAATGTTTTCCAAGTCATTTCAATTGGCTGTTTATTTGTCGTGATGCACTTCACCGGTTGTATGGTCCATCAAAGTTCATCATGCCCTTATCTGAGAAGACATTCTGCTCGTAGAGTCTGCTCTTAACAGCATAAAGTTACTCTTCTAATAATCGAAGAGTAAGATATGAGATAGCTAGCCAAGAAACTTGCTATGAAGGAGAAGAAGAGAGAGTAAATTGAGTCAGGTGCAAGCGACAAGTTCAATAAGGCATTAGACATATCAAAGCCTTTGCCACCAATCCTTGACTTTGAAATTCAGCCACTAGCACTAAAGAAGAAGCGAGTCAAAGAGTCTACTTAAAGCTTAGAAGGTGAAGAGAAAGAGGTTCCAAAGGGACTGGTCATGCTCGTTGCTTAGGTAGATACGAGCATGATGACTAACTTCACAACAACTATCCAAGCAGCTAGAAGCTTGAGCTTTCTCTTGAAGTCGCAAAACTTTCCAGTCACACTCTATCATCTCCCCATGATGAGGCGCTACCCTACTGATTCTGGTAACTTTAATTAAAATTGCTTTAAGTGATGCTGTGTGTCTTGCAATTTTGGCTTAATGAGTCTCAATGGAGGCCATGCAATTCTTGAACTCCCTTAGGAATCAGGTTGAAGACAAGATAGGGAGGATGAGAAACCTTATCACTCAACAGGACATCAAGCTAAGCAAAGCTAAAGAGATAAAGAAAGCAGGAGTCGAGGCACAGGCGATTGCAAAGGAAGAAGTGTGAAATCTTTCGGAGTCACTTGTCATGTCCAACAAGAAGGTTCTTGAGCTTGGTAGCAAGCTTCATGAGCAAAGAAAACAGCTGGATGCCAGGGATAAGGACATTGCAAAACTGGCAGAACAAGTGGTCGGCATTCATGGATGCTGTTTTGAAAGCTTGTCTTGAGCTGTTTAAAGAAATCCAAGAACATGGGGTGGCCAAGTTCGGCATTGAGAAGGAAATTGAGAACCTTGAGTCGCTTCTTACGCCTGACGTCGAATATGATGAAGAAAAGGGGGTGACTACACCATTAGCACCCCAAAACGACATTATGTAGCCTTCTATCAAAGGCAGTTCTTTTTAGCCGCCAACTGCTGCTAGCAAATTCTCCTCGTAGCCCATCAAGCCAGTAGACTAATTCTTTTTATATTTTGTATTATACTCTTCTTGCAAATACCAATTGTAATATTTGGACATCCACACTATATTCACTTGATAAATGAATGTTTTTTGCTTTTCCACTTGTTCTTGTTTGACCAATCTGCTGTATATCTTTGATTTCTTCGATTAATATGCCCATTTTCGTTCTTTTATTAATATACCCATTTTCTCTCCCCCAAAGTTCGTTTTTTTTTTTTTTTCCAAATATGAAACAACTTTAAAGAATTTAGAGTTGAAAATAACTCTCATGATAGATTATAAATAATACCAAATGAACATATCAAGCCCAATGGGTTCGATCAACAGCCATAAATGTGGCTATAAGAGCCATAGCATTCGATGAGTGCATTGAACCAAATGGTGGTGAAAATAGAAGTCGTGAAGATGGTTGTTAGGACCAATCATTAGGTGAGTAGATCGAACCAAATGATGGTGAAAATAGAAGCCATGAAGATGGTTATTTGGACCACGTATTGGGCGAGTGCATCGAACCTAATGATGGTAAAAATAGAAGCCATAAAGATGGCTGTTAGGACTAAGCATTGGGCAAACGCATCAAACCTAATGATAGTGAAGACCCATGAAAGTAGCGTTATGACCAAGCATTGAGTAAGTGCGTCAAACCCAATGATGCTGAAATAGAAACTATGAATTTGGTTGTTCAGAGTGAGTGCCTTGAACCTAATGACAGTGAAAATAGAAGCCATGAAGATGGCATTAAGCCCAAACAATGGGTGGGTGTGTCGAACCCAATGATGGTGAAGAGCATGAAAATGACGTTAGGACCAAGCATTAAGTGATTAGGATCATACACATATTAGATGATCACCTGAAAGATTCAATTGGAAACTTGACTAGCGAGAGTCGATTGGAGATGGTGAGTTTATTAGAGCTGATAATCTACTAGAGACTAGTAGGGCCCAAATGGAATAAATCAGGAAAGGATCATCCTCGGATCCCATGAAGACCAGATCAATTAAATCTGCAAATAAAGGCAAGATTCACGTTAATTTTGAAGAAGAATCAACCTTAAGCCGAACAAGTAAACAAGCAAATGGGAAAGTCAACTAAGCATAAATAAAGAAGCTACCCTTTCCTTGGTCAACTCAAAAATCAGTTTTAGAATTAGTCAACGAGGAGGCTAATTTGCCCTCTATAAAATAGAATTGATCCCACAAATTACACACATTGTACTATAGACATCTCTCTCTCTACTTTCTCGCTCTAAAACCCTTTTTTTCTCTCTCCTAATCTCTATCACCTTGATAATTATACTATTTCTCTATATAGTGAGACCCCAAGACTTTAAAGGTGATGTAGACTCTACCCTAGAAGTGAACCATTATAAATACGTGTGTTTATTTATTTTTATCATATTTAATGCTTTGTTATTGTTATAGGTTGACTCAATGCTAAGCGACTAACCCTCACCCAATCAACTTCCAAGAACGGCCATTGACCTCTAAACAAATCTAATTGTAGAATTTGCAGCCTCCATACATTTTAAAATGTTGTTGGCTAAGCACTTTATTATTTAATTTTTTTATCTATTATTTATTATGTACTTATTATCTTTAACCTATCTATTTATTATTTGTAACACCCTGAAATTAATTAAGCATGATTAGTATATGAAACAGTGAATTAGTGTACCATAATGTAATTTGAACTTAGTTTAACTATTTTATGATATTTTTAAATTGATGTTGCTTTTAATTATTTTTATTTACTTTAAGATTAATCTTAATTATTTTTGTTTGTTATTTTGAATTTTGAAACACAATAATTTATCAAATACTAAACATGTCCTTTTGAAACCTATGTGTTGCACATGGTTTTCTTGTTGAAAATCATCTCTCTTTCTCTCTATTTATTTGCTCTCTCTCCCTCTTTCTTCCCCACTCTCATGCTCTCTCTCTCTCTCGTCTCCCTTCCTCTCTCACGCTGTCTCTCTCTCTTCTCTCTCTCAAATTTTGATTCAAGAACTTCAAGCCCAAGTCTTCCTCTTGCTTGATTAAAGCTAAGGAACGAGGATTCAAGCTCCAATTTTTCCTCAAAAATGTCCAATTCAAGGTCAAATTCATTTCTCTAAAACTTTGAAATTTTGTTTTGAGATTTCCATAAATGTTCCAATTCAAGTTTTATGAGCTTAGAAAACCTTAAATCTAAGTTAATAGAACTCAAAACATCTATAATCTAGGCTTGGTTTGATGAAAATAGATTTAAATCAAGTTTTCTATTTTTCTCTATTTTTCTCATTTTCAGATTTCTTTAAAATTTTCTATGCAAATCTTGTTTAAATTAGTTTAAAAGTGTTTTAGTATATTTTTCTATCATCTATGAATGTTTTCTATGCCTAAAAACTGAGAAAACGGGTTGGAAATGAAGATTTGAGCTTAGGGAGGCCGAAGCTCGAATATGAAATTTTCATATCTTTCCAATTCGGTAGGCCGGATTCATGAGTCCGATATGCTGGACTCATCCCTTCAACAGGCCGAACTTGGAAATAGTTAGACAAGCCAGTCTTGGTTTGATAGTAGGCCGAACTGAACAGTTCGGCAGGCCCGACCAGGGAATCTGGCAGGCCGACCAAGCTTTACAAAAATTTGTTGTTTTTCACCTGTTTTCGCTGTTTTAAACCCAGATTAAGATTTTAACCTTATAATATGATTTTAAGACATAAATGGCACACTAGAACACCATGCGAATGCCTAACAACGTAGGATATCTTAAGTTAAATATTGATGAACTTAGTTTATATTTAGGTTGTTCGTAGTTTCGTGGAGCTAACGTATAATGCAGTAGGACTGTGGTGCTGAGTTGTAGTGCCAGGTATTGAGGTAGGACTTCTACCCTTTTTATTTGGTAGCCATATTTTTAAATGATTTTTGTCTTGAAATGATTTCTTTCAAAACATTTTCAATAAATGATTGAAAAAGGATTTTTATCAAATGTTTTGATAAACAGTTAAATGAAATGATATTTATAATGAACCGCATAATGAATGTAATTGAGGACACCTGGCAATATGGGATTTGAATAATAAAAATAAACACATATAAGGGCATGATGCCATGTTCAGAGATTGGGTCGTGTAGCGTGCGACCTTGGGGGCAGGTCTTGAAACCCAACTAAGTCACTACAGTAGTGATACATTTGGTTTGTCCAAGAAAAGATAATATAATCCTTTCTGGATGAACTGTTTTGGTAAGAATAATTCAATTGAAATTATTTATTTAATTCTGTTTTCTAATAAATTTTCTTGAATATTAAGTTTTATATTCAAATTAAATGTTTTTAGAACCTAGTCCTACTGAGCTATTCGCTCACTTTTTATTTGTTTTCAAACCTTTCTCCTTCTAGGTGGATACAACTTAGGACCGATTGGGAGTCCACCGATCAGCCTTGCGAGCAGTAGAAGACCCCACATAGGTTATCTATAGCAATAAATTAAGGCATGTAACTTTTTAACTTTCTTTTCTTATATTGGACTATGGTTATAAATCTAAATTGTTATCGATACTATGTGCGTGCACAAGTTGTGGGGCCAGTGGGACCCAACACGCTTCCTTCTCTCTCTGTATTATTCTATTCTATTTTTCTCTTATCTCTTTTATTATTTCTAATAACCGATTAAAAGTTTTAAATTTAACATATTTTAATAAATAATTAATTCCTTAAAATGGAAATTTTAACTAAAATTTACTAAATTGAATTAATTAACCCACCACGTAACCTCTTGTACTTCGGGGTGTGACATTATTATATCTTTACATCTATAAAAGCGAGAGTGCAAGTTTTGGTCCCTTTTCAATGAGAGGCAAGCGTAGCTTCCACATTTTTCTTTCTTTTTTTGTTTCTTTATTATTATCTTTTTCTTTTCCCTTTCTTGATTCTTTTTATTTCTTTTTCTTTTGTTTTATTTTTTTTAATTTACTCAAATTAAAATATTTGTTGTAATTATTATCTTTTAATGTGACCCTCAAGTATATATACCCTTTTTTGTTTTACACCTTTGTTAAAATTATTTTTTTCAAATATGTTTCTATCTAAATATATTTTGCCTCCAAATCTATTATTTTCTCATTTGTAACTCATAAATAATACACTGTCAAATTTGCTCTAATTTTTTTCAAGTGTCGCCTAATAATAAATTAGAAATAAAAAAACTTCACTTTAAAGAAAATTTAACATTCATGCATCAAAAATTACCAAATTAAATATACATGTGCATAGCACATGCTTTAAAACTAATGTTATAATATGATACTCTGTAGTTTTTTTTTTAATTTCCTATTTGATTTTTTTGGTCTTTTGGTTTATTATTATTGTTGTTGTTGTTGTCATTACCACCACCATCACTACCACTAGTACCATCACCACCACCACTACTACTGATGCTGCTGCTCATGGTAGTAGTAGTAGCAGTTCCACTACCACTAGCCCTATTATTTTGAATTTATTTTATGTGAATCCTTGAAAAAAAAAATGATAAAAAACCATCTAATAGATTACTGATGTTACTAGCCATGGTGATTTTTATAGTAAAATTCAAAACAATTTGATATATTATTGATGATATTCTAGTAGATTACTATGTGCCAACTGGTCGGAGAAAATAAGTGTTGTTCGTGAAATAGTCAAAATTATTTAGTAGATTTTTTTATGAGAAAATTATACCTCATGCGGCCTGTTTTTTACATCTATTTTTGTTTGTCACAGAAAACAGAACTTCAAAAAATTTATGCCACTTTTTTATCCCATCTATTTTTTTTTTTTTTCTGATTTCCCTATTCTTTATCTTGTCTCACTCTCTCTACATGTTTCTTACTCTTGCTATCATCCCTATTCCAGTGAGTGAAATTTGCCCAAGGTCGTCGCTTGTCGCCGTCGTCGTCCATGGCCAGAGCAGGCACGCATCTAAGTTTAGCCCAGTGGGGGCAGTGCCTCCATTGAAGAAAAACAAAAATGTAGTATTAGTTGTCCAAAAACAATATATTTATTTTAGTTCAAAGCAATGTGCCCCTAATGATGGCAGTATTCTGTTAAAACTTTCGCACTTTTTGTTAGAGACCGCTTCAAGGGCTTTAGTTTTATGCTGCAAAATGAATTATTACACTTCTTTCTCATTTGTATTAGTTAACTTATAACTCAACAATTTTATTTACTCCTTTACTCATAATATATATATATATATATATATTTAAATTACTTCTTGTATTTTTTCTAAGTTTTGTACTACTTGATTAATAAATTCTCTCTAATTTTATTAAACTTATTAAGAAGATTTAAATTTTTAATTTTTTTAATCATATGTGAATATACAGTTAGGCTATACCTACCATTATAAATACTGTCCTTGAATGCGTCCTATTAGATTCAAATCCTAGGTTCGTTACCTATACCGGAGTCTCTTTGAGGTCGTTCTGACTCAAAGTCCATAAGCAAAAATGGCCAGAGATCGAAACGCTGCGATGCTACAGAAAGAAGAAAGATATTCAGAAAGAGGTAAGAGAAGAGGAAGAAGAAGAAGAAAATGAAAGAAAATCAGGGAGATTCGCGAGAAACCTCCGCTTATGATTCTAAAGAATACAGAAGGAAACACGGTAAATAGCGAAGGAAAAAGCAACAAAGTCTCGATTCTAATGGCGAGAGAAGAAAGGGAAAATCTTAGAGACGATACTAGCAGTAGCGATGAGGATTCGAGCTCGGGCTCTGAGTCCGAGTACATAGATTCCGAGCACAGCAGTTTCGGATTTAAAGTCAGAGAATTCGGGGTTGGAGGAGAGCGAGAGGAGAAGGAAAAGGAAGGAGAAGAAGAGGAGAAGAGAGGAGGAGGAACAGACGACCAGAGTTCACGTCATGGTTGGTTGAGGTGAAATAGGTAACTTGTTTCCTTTGTTCAATGCCCTGTGTAACCTTAACTGCATTAATTTTTTGCACATATGCTGTTCGAAGAAATTACTGATAAGATGTTATCATTTAGTGTTGTAATATGACCAAAACGTGCTTCTTGCTTCTGTATAAAATGCAAAATTAGTTTTTGCATTTTATAATGCAAAATATGCTGTTCGAAGAAATTACTGATAAGATGCTATCATTTATCCCTGTAACATGACCAAGACGTGCTTCTTGCTTCTGTATAAAATGCAAAATTAGGTTTGGCTACCAACTTATTTGTGTTTACTTTCTCTTTAATCGTTGTTTTTGCGTTTACTTTCCCTTTAATCGTTGTTTATTTCATTTTAACTTTTTGAACACCATTTTAAAGTTTACCTCCATAGTAGGACGAAAAAGGGATCGTTAAGATCCGATAAAGCCGTTGACAAAGTGTAAGAGAATACAAACTAACACTCGGATTATTGGAATAAAAGAACCTTCCATTATTGGAGATGGGCAAGCTTTGTTCAAATCTGTACAACTTTGATCAGTTTGCTTCGTTGTAATATGTTATTTGTTGATAGGAAAACTTGAAACTCTTCTTGGAAATAAACATAAATCAGTTGTTAGCTGAAAAAAAGTCCCACAACCACAACATGTCCTAGAGGGACATAAAAGATATCCCAATAAAATTTTCTCAGAGAGACACGAAAAACATCCTAAAGGTACACCAGAAAACGTCCCAAAGGGACACACAGCATGTCCCGGAGAGACTTGGAAAATGTTCTGGAGGGACATGTGGCATGTACACGAAGGACACGAAAAATGTCCTAAAAGGACATCAAAAATGTCCCCAAGGGACACTCAAAAATGTCCAGGAGGGACATGCTACATGCCTTAGAGGGACACCGAAAAATGTCCTGGAAGGACAAAAAAAACATGTCCTAGAGGGGTACCGAAGAATATTCAACATTGAGGGACATGCGACATGTCTTTGAGGGACACAAACAATGTTCCAAAAGGACACACATACATTTCCCAAAGAGACATGCTCCAAGTTTCTAGTATAAGAACTTTTAATATTTTGCGGCATAAATGAAAAATGAGTTTAAAAAAATGTCATTTATGTGAATAATCTTGTTATATTGCTCTTAGTGACTAAGAGAATGCCAATATTATTCATTGAACAAGTTTAAATAATTTAGTAGCTTATCAATAATAATCTAGTAGTTTACACTCCAACAATCAACGTCAAAGAAGACCAATGGTGCTAGTTAAAAGAGTCGAACTAATCCGATAGATTATACCATGTTACTTCTTGTTGATCAATCACCAGGAGTGGCTAATGGTAACTTTTTGTATTCCTCAAGTTTACTCTAAATATAAATATAAATAAGGGGTATTCAAAAAATACTATTTTATTACATAATTTCTATTTATGTTACAAAATGTGAAAAGTTCTAGTGTCACAAACTTGGTGCATGTCCTACTGGGACAGGTTGTGTGTCCCAACGAGTTATTGTGTCCCATCCAGACATTTTTTGTCATCGCTCTCTCCTTGCTGTCACAAAAAAAAAAAAAAAGAAAAAAAATCCAAAACAAAACAACCACAACAACAACAATAGTAACAACAATCGGCCCACAAGATCTGGTGGTGGCATTAATGACACTGGTGACCCCGAAAGGTGGCAAAGGAGTAGGAAGTCACAACAACAAACCGAATTTGGCCACAACAACACTCCTCAACTCAAATATGTGCAGCCACAAGATTCCATCAATGTCTTCTCCTACTCAAACGAAGTGCAATAGGCGATGACAACGGCATAGGGATGGATCTTGTCCTACGGGCGACATGCGAGGGGCGATGACAATGACACCGAGTCCAACACGAGATGCTGATGATCAGATCAGGAGCAAGCTTGATCGAAGCAACCTCTTCCCTGACGTGGGTGACAAGCAAATGGGCAACAACGTTGTAGATCTCAATGGCCAGGTCTAGCCGTGGAGATCTTCTTATGTCGTGTGTTGTCGTGACCATCGATGTTGTTCCAAAAAGCTTGGCTGCCTACAACGCTCATCGTTAGAGGAGGAGAAGCACCAACGAAACTACTCTCAGAGGAGAGAGAAGAGAAAGAGGAGAGAGGTGACGCGAGAAAAAGGGAGGATTTTTTTTTATTAAAAGTATTATGAAAAACAACTGTTAAATGGGTTTTATAGTAAAAGTTTAATGAGATAAAAAAACTGAATGTATAATTCTTTAAACGATAAGAGAACATAAAATAGACCTAAAAAAGGACAATGTTAATATCCCTAAAAAAAACACATTTCGAGTGTAAAATACTAAAATCCATAATTCTTTGAATGGTAAGAAGGCAACATAATGCCACGACAAACATATAACGATTCATCAAACTTAGAACCAAAATCCAAGAACACGCATCATCGTCACCATCATACACATTCCATGAAAAAATTGTTAATCACGCATTTCAAAGTATAATCTAAAAGAAACCATCAAAACTGAAGCATTTGACCATTATAACTGTGGAGAGTGATGAATAGAATGATTTTCCACTACTCAAAATTCTATATAGCAATACATTTATATATAGGAGGCAAAACTGTGTCCTCCTTGAAAAAATCCTAACTCATTAACAGCTAATTATCCTACTCATTTACAGTTGATTATTCTCATACTAATTTATAGCTAAATTATCCTACCAAATCTCCTAAAAAACTGATCAAATCATTTTACAAATCTTCCTCTCAATCAGGTAGATCACAATCAGGAATGTAATTCCACATAATCAGGAAGAAGATTTCTATAATTCCACACTCCCCCTCAAGCTGGGCAGTCAATGTTTATCATGTCGAGCTTGCTACATAGATCTTCGAAGTTCTTCCTAGGTAAGGCCTTGGTGAGAATATCTGCTCTTTGCTGATTAGTGGGAGTGTACTGTAACTTGATAATTCCTTCTTCAATCTTCTCTTTGATGAAGTGTCAATCAATCTTTATATGTTTAGTCCTATCATGGTGGACAGGACTCTTTGAATGCTGATTGCTGATTGATTATCACAATATATCTTCATAGTCTCTTCAATTGGAATCTTCAATTCCTTGAGCAGCCTTTTGAGCCATATTCCTTCACAAACCCTATGAGCCATTGCTCGAAACTTTGCTTCTGCACTGCTTCCTAATACCATCAACTATTGCTTGCTGCACCAAGTTACTAAATTTCCCCAAACATAAGAACAGTAACCTGAAGTAAATCGTCTATCAATTATAGATCCAGCCCAATCTACATCACTGAATACTTCGACATCCCTTTTTGGTCCTTTCTTAAAATATAATCCTTGACCCGGTGTTAGCTTCCCGTACCTCAGAATTTTGTTGATTGCTTCCATGTGAACTTCTCTAGGATCATTCATGTACTGACTGACAACGCTTACTGAAAAACCAATATCTGGTCTTGTATGTGACAAGTATATTAGTTTCCCTACCAAGCGTTGATACCTTCCCTTGTCCACTGGAGCACTTTCTTCCGAGTTACCAAGTTTTGTCACTGAATCCATAGGAGTCTCTTCCAGTTTGCAGCCAAGTATTCCTATTTCCTTGAGAAGATCAAGTACATACTTTCACTGTGACACTATGATTCCATTCTTTGACTAGGCTACTTCCATTGCAAGGAAGTATTTGAGATAGCCAAGATCCTTAATCTCAAATTCTTTGGCCAGGACCTTCTTCAGACATTGTATCTCCTCCACATGATCTCCGGTCACTATTATGTCATCCACGTAAACTATAAGCACAGCTATCTTCCCAATTTCTGAATGCTTAACAAACAACGTGTGATTAGTCTGACATTGTGTATATCCGTGTTTCTTCACAACCTAGGTGAATCTTTCGAACCAAACTCTAGGAGATTTTTTGAGACCATATAGGGATTTTCTCAATCTGCAGACCTTATAAGTGTTGAACTTTGATTCTAGACCTGGTGGGATGTCCATGTAAACTTCCTCTTCAAGATTCCCATTTAAGAACGCATTCTTGACATCAAGTTGATTGAGAGTCCAGTCAAGATTTGCTAGCAAGTGAAAGGAGAACTCGAACAGTATTGAGTTTAGCTACTGGTGCAAAGGTTTATTGATAATTAATCCCATATGACTGGGTGAAGCCTTTGGCAACCAGTCTTGCTTTGTATCTCTCAATGCTCCCATCTTCTTTGTATTTGACTGTGAAAACCCATTTACATCCAACTATTTTCTTCCCGACAGGTAGATCAGTAATTTCCCATGTGTTGTTCTTCTTAAGGGCACAAATTTCTTCTAAAACTACAGCCTTCCATTTGGGCGACTTTAGTGCTTCTTGTATATTGGCTGGAATCTAAACCTTGTCAAGATTTCTCACAAACGCTTGAAAAGCTAGTGATAATCTCTTATATGACACAAAGTTATAAATAGGGTGTTTTGTACATGATCTCACCCCTTTACAAAGTGCTATAGGCCAAGCTAAATCATTGTCAGATAACTCATTATGAGAAGGATCAGATTGAGTGTTACCTTGTGCATTGTCCTCAGTTCTTGGATTTGGTTCTGACTCATGGATTTGCTCAACTGCAGCTTGTTTCCCTACTTCCTTGTAATTGTTTCTTCACCTTGAATAGACACGAAGTTCACCATTGTGCTCTAGTTGTGATGTATCTACTCGGTTTAAAGGAGTGTCTAGATGGACAACTGTATCTTGTTGAGGAAGAATGGGAGGAAGACTATTTGACTCGACTGTATCTTGGACCGGTAGAACAAAGGATGGAATTTGAGACTTGGATTCTGAAGAGAATGGAGAAACTTGAGGTCACACAATTTGTTGTTCGAGAGGACTTTCTTTTGCCAAATCCCAAAACTGAGATTCGGATGTGTCATGCTCCTCCTGAATGGTTGTTTTGGGATAATAGGGTTGATTTTCAAAAAAGGTGACATCCATGGAATTGTAGTATTTTCTTGTGACAGGTGAGTAACATTTGTACCCTTGTTGGTGGGATGAATATCCAAGGGAAATGCATTTTAATGCTCTAGGATCAAGTTTTCGTCGGTTATGTTGATGAACATGAACAAAGGCGGTGCAACCAAAGACTTTTTGGTGGAATGGAGCTGAGAATACGAGTTTGAGGATAGGTTTGTAGTAGAGTTTGACACGGGGTGCTGTACTTTAAAGTTCGAGATGGCATCTGATTTATTAGATAGGTTGCTGTGAGAATAGAGTCCCTCTAGAAATGTTTAGGAACGTTTGAAGAGAGAGCTTGAGTGATCGAGCAACTTCTAATAGGCGCCTATTTTTTCTTTCAACTACCCTATTTTGTTGAGGTGTGTTAACACAGGAACTCTGATGTACTATACCCTCCTTTGTTAAGTATTCCCCAAGAAGTGAGTGAAAGTACTCTCCAGCATTGTCTGTCCTCAGGATTTGGATTTGAGTTTGAAATTGTGTTTGGATCATGGAATGGAAATTTTTGAATATCTAACCGGCGTTAGATTTTTCTTTCATAAGGAATACCCATGCGAGTCGAGTATGATCATCAATGAATGATATGAACCATCTTGAACCTGTGATATTGTTTATTCTAGATGGTTACCATATGTCACTATAAATCATGGAAAAGGAATGTGATACTTTGTATGGTTGAGGAGGAAATGTGTTTCGACCATTTTTTGACAATTGACAAATTTCATACTAAAAATTTGACACTTTTTTATTCTTAAATAATGTAGGAAACAACTTTTTGAGATACAAGAAATTGGGATGACCTAGACGAAAATGCCACAACATGATAGCATTTTTATTATTTGACTCAACAATTGAAGATAAAGAACTTTGTTGACTTTCACCGGTAGTTACCAAACAACTAGTATCTTGAACTTGTCCATTGGGAGAATTTGCAATCTTGAGAAAGTAGAGTCTCAAGCTTACTTTAGCACTGCCAATCGTCCTCCCCAAATCCAAGACCTGAAATTTGCACAAATCAGGGAAAAAATTAGCAACATAGTTGAGACCTTGAGTGAGTTTGCTAATAGATAACAAATTGAAATCCAACGTAGACACAAAAAGAAGTAATCGAAGAGTTAAATTCTTTGAAATTATCACAATGCTAGTTCCTGCTATTCTTGAGAGAGAACCATCTGCAATTCTAACAATCCAATTTTCTCGGCAAGGGCTAAACGTTGACAAAATTGTTGCATCTCCAGTCATATGGTCAGATGCTCCTGAATCCACAATCCACAGTTTTGAATTTTCTTTTGTGGTGTGCAGAGCAATTGAACAATGACCTTTTTATGCAACAGACCCAGTACCTATGGTAGGTTGTGAAACTGATTGTTGCCCGAACATCTTTTGGAGTAATTCAAGTTGTTCTTTGCTAAATAGGCTTGGTTCTACTGCTATGGAGGTCTCTTCTGTTGTAACTTGATTTCTCAGCTCTCTCTATTTCGAGCAGGTCTCATATTTGCTGGCCTTCCATGAATCTGCCAACATGTTTCCCTTGTGTGTCCTGGTTTTCGACAATGGTCACACCAAGGGCGACCTTTTCTTCGGCTTACTATCTCTTCCTTGGACATTGGAAACTCTTGCTACATGGGTAGGATTCTCAGTTCCGGCTCGTGTTGCGAGTACAGAATTTTCTATGCTGTTTGAGAATGAAGTTAATCCCATCATGATCTTCTTTCTACTTTCTTCACACCTGACCTCTGAGAAAGCTTCACAAATGCTTGCAAGAGGTTTGGTGCCAAGTATCCTCCCTTGTACCGTCTAGGTTCTTGTTGAGGCCGATAAGAAACTTATAAATACACTTCTTTTCAACAATCAGCCTGTATCTGTTTCGATTTTCAGGGCAGTGCCATTCAAGCTCTTCAAACTTGTCGAGTTGTTGCCACAAACAGTTGAGAGAATTGAAATATTGGGTGACAGTTTGATCTCCTTGATGTAGATCATGAAGCATGCTTTCTATTCCAAAGAGTTCAGATGTATTCTCAACACTGGAATACGTTTCTTTGGCTGCTTCCCAAATTTCATGGGAAGTCTCATAAAGGAGAATTTTCTCCAATCTCATTTGTCATGGAATTAATCAGCCATGAAATTACCATATTGTTCTCCAATTTCCAAATTTTGAATTTCTGCTCATCCTCCTTGGGTTTCTTTGCTATTCCAATGAGATAATCTTCTTTTCCCTTTCCGCAAATAAACATCATGATGAAATGGGACCATTACAGATAATTATTGCCGGTCAACTTATGACTGGTGATGAGATTGACTTCCATTTCTCCAGTTGATGACCCTGAAGTGGACGAGATTGTTTCATGGCTGGTGGTGGCGATTGCAGTCTCCGTCGGCGTTGAGGCAGCCATTTCAGACTTGAAAGTTGGATGAAAAACCAAGGGTTTAAAGGACGGCCTCTAATCAGATACGAGGCGTATGTACTTCAATTTTTTAGCTCCAGGATTTTTTGGCAGTCAAAGAAAGCACTGATACCATGTGGAAAGGGATGAATAGAATGATTTTCCACTATTTAAAATTCTGTACAGCAATACATTTATATATAGGATGGTTCCTTGAAAAAATCCTAACTCATTAACAGCTAATTATCCTACTCATTTACAGTTGATTGTTCTCCTAATTTACAGCTAAATTATCCTACCAAATCTCCTAAAAAACTGATTAAATCATTTTACAAAACTTCTTCTCAATCAGGAAGATCACAATCAGGAATATAATGCCACAAAATCAGGAAGAAGATTTCTATAATTCCACAATGACCAAACCAATTAACAGCCAACACCTAAAATTTGTCAAATTTCCGCATATAAAGAATAACAACTGAGATCAGATATTAAGACACCGTAAGTACTTTCATTAATGCTGTATGTATTTTGAGCATTTCTAAGGGCAGGAATGAAAAAATCTTAATGCCCCCCTAGTACTTATAAATAAAAATAAAAATAAAAGCCCCACCTTTCCCTCTCCCTCCACCAAACAAAACCAACAATTACAGGCACAAATAAGTACAGAATGCATTGAAATGCAGCTACTACATAATGTCCTCACGCAACCTCTTGCTATCATCCGAAAGATCATTCTGTAGCAAACAAGGTGAGAAAAGCGCAATCAGCAGTGGATTCTTTCTCAGGCAAGATAAAAACTCATCTCTGCTGATTTTCCCATCATTATTGGTATCAAATAGAACAAACAGCTCATGGCCCTGCAAGCAATCAGTGTGACACCATACACGTTATAAATGGTCGAAGATTTTGTATGCAAATGTTGAAGGAACTTCCTAAAAAATTACATGGATAGCTTGGTAAATGTCATACCTCATCCTGAGTCAACTCCGGAATTGCAAATCTGATGGACTCTCCTAGCTGATTAAAAAGCCATCAAAAAGAACATGCAAGTCAAGTAATCTGAAAAATCATGAGGAAATTTACGAACAGGGCAGTAAGAGTCGCGTACTTCTTGCTCTGATATGCAATCATTTCCTCTAACAGCACATTTGGCAAAGGCTAGTTCACAGGCTTTTCGGAATAATGGTTGGTTCATGACATTTGTTGATCCAAATAAGAACTAAAAGCAACAAATAAAGACCAAATGAAAATTAATACAACCAGGCATCACATGGCACTGAATTTGTTGATCACTGTTGAATTTTTCATCTCAAATGAATCCATTGCACAACCATAATCAGTTGGAGAGGGCAATACCTGCTTAAATGTGATTGCTCCACTTTTCTCCACATCAATAAATGAAAATATCTGCATTTCCACCCACCAAAAATGCACATCAAAAACACGAATAAAGAGTTCACTACTAAGTACCTCACACTGAAATTTCACAAATAAAATCAAAAGACCAGAAACCAAAATGAGTGCACACAAGAAAAAGAAGCAAAATTTAAAAATATGCATTTCCCCGTAATATCTAATATCCTAATATAAGTGGACACTTGTTCTTCTGTATTACTTTTAGATTCTTGAGTTCCCTTTCTATATATTCTTTATTTCAGGCCATCAAACTCAGAAGCCAAATTTCGATATCCTTTGTTTCCTTCCATTTAACAGTTTAATCAGTATCGACTACAAGAAACAACAGACACACATCAAGTATAAGAGAAAATTGTTCCAGCAAAAGAAAAACAGAATAAAAGTAAAATTGCGAATAAAAGAACGAAGTTGCCTCTAATGAACCATAACTTCATTTTTCATGTTCGCAGAAACACCAAAATTGGCTATATTCCACACCACAATTCACCAAAAAACCACTCTAATCCAAAAAATTAACTAGGTACGCAAAAACCAATAGTCCAAGGAAAAGCACCAAAATAACATAACATTTTAAGTTTTGACAGACGGTAGAACAGCTAATAGTTTGGTGGCTGACCTCCTCAGATAAAGTACAAGTCTTGAGTCTTAGAGCCTTCACAAAATCATGGTATTTAACACGGCCACTGCAAAATAAATAAATACAATAATGAGAGCAAAAGTTCCTGATGCTGGACGAGAATCTAAAATCGCACATCAATAGAAAGAAAAAGAATGATCGGACATTTAATAATCATAAATCTTGAAAAGAAATTCGACCAGAAATTATAATAGCCTTCCCATAAAGGTCAAATATGATAATAAAAAAAAGGTATTGAAATCGACACATAAGCCTCCCAAAAAATATGTCACAACACAGATGCATGAAATAACGTTTGCATGTCAACAAAAATATAATGAATGCAGAGAAAAGAATTCCCAAAAAAAAAAAAAAGAAAAACAAAAAGAGGACCAAAACCCTGTTGCAAGCCTTTTGCATGACTTGAACAAAAATGCATCAACTGACTAGCGATTAAACATTTGGAAGTGTTTAAGTCACGTCTCTCATGCAAGACTAGGACGCTACTTAACACCATAGAAAACACATGAAGAAAGAAAAAAAGAAGTAAAAACAAAGGCCCCATTTGTTATTGTTTTGGGAATTTTTAGAAATGTTTTTGCACGCTTTTTGAGACAAAAATTTCAAAAATACTCTCAACAACAATTCCCCAAAACTTCTCATTTTCCAAAACAAAATCATTTTCACCCATTTTAAAAACACTACCAAACATGCCCTAATGTCGGAAGAACTCTATGGAACAACCAAGACGATAGATTGTTTAATAATGAAAAATTTCATACTCCCAAAAGAAAACTCATGCAACACCTTACAAATTATTTTCTACATAAAACATGTCAGTTGTACCTGGGATTGGGATTCATGGAGAGAAACTTGTCCAGAAAATCTACAGCTTCCAGGCTGCTTACATGGTGTAACTGAAAAACACAACATCAACCCACATTATCTTTCAAAGTCTTCACAAAATTCAAAGTATATATACAATAATGTAAACCCAAATAAACAGATCGGCCTCAGAATATAATACTAAAGATCCTGGAACTTGCTACCAATGAAGCAGTCTAAGACTCTAAATAATATCAAGTGATTATTTAAGAATCTTATTGTCAGAAGGTAATGACTAATGAGTGATATAAAAATGTTGGGATCAAAGAAGAGCTTGGCAAAATTAATGGCACCGCAACAAAGGAACAGTTCAAATAGATCAACTTCTTGTTCTTAACAAAGGCAGGAGTAGTATTCACGAAGAAAAACAGGAGCTTAAATTCAATAATAACACCCAAGAAATATACAGCCTAAATACTGAGAAAACTATCCAGAAAGGGGGAAAAATTGTCATCCTGCAATTATCCAAGTTGAGTTCTCAATCACCATATCCGCGATGAAAAAAATCCAGGGCATTAGATTGTGAGTGTACTTCACTTTTGCACTGTAAAAGTTGTAGGCTAACACAACATAGCTTCTATCATATGAACAATCATGTTCAAAGTACAAGACGGCCACCATTCGTTGCCTTCTTGTAAAATTCTTCAACAGTATCATTTCACAGCAAAAAAATTTAAAAGTTTTTTATTTACAGTATCCTCATAAGGTCTGGAGGGAATAATTTTAGCAAGAAACAGATGGCATGAGTTAACATGCCAATACATACTGTAGCCAGAGCCCATGCGCCAAGGAAATGTAAATGTAGCCAAAAGAATAAGGTAAATCCTGGTCATGGGTGCACATATATAAAGCTCTCGTGGAAAACTAACAAATGATGTTTAATAGGAAAAGACTCACAAAACATACCCTAATCGCATGCACACAGAATTCGAAATAAACTAAGCTAAGCAAATAAATTCTAATCCACGGACTCACCAATTCCATCCTAGCCATTTCAACCATGTAAGCTGAGGGCTCAGCCTGCAAAATCATTGTCAAGTAATAAGCGAGGATGGTTGAGCAGCTTTGATAACAAATGAAGCTTGAAATAAGATTAACAACACAACAAATAAATAAATTTAAAAAAAAACGTAAAATTATACAGCTAAACAAAAGATGCATAAACAGGGGAGCAAAAATGTAGTTCTTGTTTGTTTGAACTACTCAAAAAAGAGGGAAATTGCAAGTACTACTTATTAATTTCATGCAACGTGGAAATACGAAATCAGATGTCTAATCCTTGCCCGGGTAGAAACATAAAGGGATCAATTTAACAATGAAGAGTAAACACAGCCAAAACAATTCGAGTCCAAACAGTGAAAATAGATGTAGTTGCGATCAACTTGAGGATATGGATCTCATAGAACTAAGCAACCAAAATAATAAACATATACTTTAACCAGCGTTTGATATTTATTTCCATTTTAGGCTTTGCTTTTTAGATGATCTTATAGTTATGCTGCTGGTTAAAGCACTGAAATTCTTGGTTAAGCCTCCATTTGGAACATCAGTTAGAACCAATGGGTTAAAACCAATATTGGTTCAATCTAATAAAATGAATTTGAACCACGACTTTTAGTTGTAACCAATGTTCAGTAGTTTGTTAAAAATGTTGGTTTGAACCAAAAGTAGTTAAAACCATTGTTTGGAGCTTGAACAAAAAATATGAGTTTGAACCATAATTTATTAGTTTGAACTAGTTTTGGTATATTTGAACAACAAATGTTGGTTGGAACTGAAACCCTCAGTTTCAATTGATTGGGCTTAACATCATTGTAACTGATGATGGGCCAAACGTATGTTTAAGTTTCAACTTAAAACATACGTTCTAACTGATGTCCTAAACAAGGGGTAAAAAATTCAAAACCACAGATAGCTTATAATCAATTAAACAGAAAGAGCTGGATAATTCATTATTCTCCCAAGAAACATACAAGTTTTGGGAAAAGTGTTTCAAAAGGAGCGGGGGGAAGTGTAGATCAACTAGAAAGCCACTGTCACTAGTGGTAAATAGATAGGGTTGATTGTAGTTGATCAGACATTCAAAAGTTGCTATGACAAAAGATTACTACCATAACTGCAAACCAACAAACAAATACCTGCTTTGACTTGGCTGCTTTCATCAAAAGCATTAAATCACCATAGGAATGAGATGTCTGTACAACGTTTAATGCAGTTGCAAGAACCTGGCCAGTCTGCATAACATACAAATTAGTATTATTGTAAATGAAGAAAAGTCACATAATACATGTACCGTACTTCACAACCTACCAACTAAGTTATCTGACCATAAATGCTCAAGGCATCACCATTTTCTTTAAAAAAAGATGCAGAAAACAATTGAACATTTCTTAAAGGTCTAGCTAAAGAAATCTAAAAGAATCACCATCACTATAAACATTTTTGAACATTCAATTCATTTTGTCCAGTTGGTCCTCATTAAAAATGTGGAAGTTGACAAAATGAAAACACTCTATTTTCAAAGAAAGAAAGATTTCACTTCATTTACTCAATATCAAACGTGCACCAAACATGTAACCATAAGAAACATGGTGCTAATCCTCAACTTCCACATAAAAGATGAAGTGTAGATGAATGACAAGAAGATACTCACCCTTTCTGCAAAATGTACAGCGCTTTCTTTTTCATGATCAAGGGGTGAAACAACTGGAAGATACTCTATCTGTTAACAATAGAATACTGTATGAGTCAATATTGAACTTTTTTCAATGCGAAACTTACTTTCATTAACACAATCACATGGGAAAGAGGATGAAAGGTCCTCAAAGAGCATAAAAGTGAAAAAGTAAAACAAGAGAGAAGAGACAAAAGTACAAGAAGAAAACCTGAAAAAAAAAAATCCTAATTCCCAATAAATTGACAGTCCTATACATGGAGTAGCACTAGATAATGCAGCACTAAAAAATTACATACAACATACCTCCATGAAATTGTGGAATTGTGTGAACATCCTAAACATCAGCTTCGTTAAAGATATAAGCCCCCTAAAACAGTGTGACAAAATTAAATATGCAATTCATCAAGTATGATACAATTGGGGAAAAGAACAAAAGTAAACTTCAAGATTAAAATAATATCTACCAGGACTGGTCAAAGTGTACATGGGGATAGCGAGCAATAACTGGTTGGATTGGGTAACCAGGGATGAATGCACCAAGTTGGAATGAAATCAGGACTCTTCCATTTGTAGTGGTTCCTTCAGGAAATAAAAGAACTCGAGGAAATCTATCGCAAGAAGCCTTTCTCTGTTTTCAATATCCTTGAAAAAAAATTTCTGTATCAAATGGCTTATAAATTGATAAACATAATTTATCTCTGTAATATGGTCTACAGATAAAAGAATTGAGAATCTAATTTGTCTGCATGAAAATAGACTAGTTTCTCAACGATGCACTACAGGAGCATACATTACAAACCCTAAATATTTAAAAGGCATAGGATTCGTAATGCATTTTCTTTCCTTTTGAAGTTTTCTAGCCTAATCAGTTGGAATTTTAGAGGCTTAAGATTCCTAAAAAGGAAAACAAAAACAATCAAAATTGTCATAATAAGAAAAAAAAATGCAGTACAAAGAGCCGAGACTCCTCCATGCAACCAAAAAAATTTAAAGTATGAAAGAAAGAAGATTAAGGGTCTGTTTGGGAGGGCTTCCTAGAAGCTGCTTTTAGCTTCCTCAGTCCAAAAGTTGCTTCTAGAAGTGTTTGGATAATCCGTCAAAAGCGTTTTAGACATTGAAACTTGTACCAGAGTGTTAATAATAATTATAAGCTTCTTTTTTTTCTTTTTTTCTTTTTTTTTGGGGGTCGGGGGAGATACATTATAAGCTTGAATATAACATTTTTGTTTTAAAAAAAATTGAAATCATTTTGACCCATGCAAGCTCTTTTAAAAATATAGTTCCAAACACTTACTGAAAAACTACACATTTTACTTCCCTTCTTCTACTGACTAAAAGCACAAGCAAAAGTTGTGTGCCAAACAGGCCCTAAACTTGACAAAAATAGGCTTTTCCCAAAGTACACGACACGTATACATCAAAGTAGTTAACAACATACGCTCAACAAGGATTAACAAAATAAGCTGCTTAAAACTTGTAGAAACATTCTACCTTTATTTCATTCACTGCAAATTTTCTTGATGATGGTGAGAACCTATTGACATATATGACCTGAGAACATAAAACAATGGAAGGCCATGAAAGTTGCAACTAAACGCCCGGGGGGAGGGGGGGTGTGGGGTGCACGGAAAAAGGCAAACAAACAAACAAACTAGTACCATAAATTGATTTATTAACCATATGAAGCCTGGAAGGAGGCAGGGTGTATGAGAAAGCTAACGCTTGAAGGCATGAAATGAACTTACTTGCATAGCTCTGATAATAGTTCCAACAAAAGGTAAGGAATCATGGGACTCTGATGCCACTATGGTAGGAAACAATTCATAGAAATAGAAAATAGGTTCAATGTATGAAACATGGTTAGATACAACTATGGGAGCAGTTTCCCTAGGAGCAGGTTTCCCCTTCCGTCTAATCCAATGGTAGCTGCAATGAAGCAAAAGAAAAAAATTCAAGTGAAAAAAAAAGGAAAGAGACGGAATCACGGAACCATGCAAAATGATCAATCTTAAACTGAACTCTTGTAGTTGTAAGTTTTTTTTTTCTTTAAAGAAAGATAGAAGATGCATGGAAAGACAGCTTCCTCATATACAAGTAGTAGGGTCTATAAGTTGTTATTCATGCATGCGGATGATCCTAACAAAAGTAGCAAGCTTTGTTGATTTTACACTTCAGGAACAAAATATTAGTTCCATTAATTTTGTACGGTTAACTCAAACACTAAATAAAATACTTCATAAAATCAGCATACCCAAATGCCCAATAACACTTCAAATGATCTTGCATCCCCCATCACGCACCTAAAAGTTTATTCCCCCATCACAAATCCAAAGAAACCATTTCATTGGATTTAAGACCCTGTTACTTCAACAATAACTGATAAACTTTGCTCCTCCCATTGACAAAATACACAACGGAATGATGTCTCATAAACCATCAACCCAAACAAACCTAGTGATATACAAACCACAATCTCCCTCCACAAAATATAGAGAAAATATAATAATAATAATAATAGGGAACAAAAAGCCACCAAGCACCTTACTTTTTTCATTATACCAAATTTTCATTCCATTATGCTTCATCACAACATTTGAATTTCAGAACCCATTCACATTCTTCATCTAAACAAACCATAAAGTTATTTACACATAATAGAGGTCAAAATTGCAATCCATTTTCTCAATTAACCTCAAGCTATAAGGTCATAAGCTTCCTTTTCAACACAAACTAAGAAAATTCTACACAAACTCAAAAGAATCCTCTGTCCGCTAGTACAATTACAAACTCAAAACCCCATCTCCATACCCCGACCAACCCGTTGAACACATAGTTAGCACGCGGATTGACCTAATTTTACTTACATTAGGGGACGGAGGTTTTGGAAATTAACTTAGAGCGAAACGCAGAGGATTCTCTTTAATCATCTTCATCATCGCCGTAAATTCTTAAACCTTGGGTGTACTAGTAAAATTGTGCGTGTTTAATTGTTTTTTTTTTCTTTTATCTTATCGCTTTCGCCAGTAAAGAATTAGAGCTAACGTTTTAAATCCGGAACACAACAAAACACGACTAAAAACCAAATTCGCATTCATAATTCCAGAATTCAGAAAGGCCAAACGAAAATTGAATTCGAAAAACTCACCCGAAAGAGAAGAGGATACAGCGAGCACAAAACCTAGTGATCCACATGAGCCTACACCTCCACTTAGGCATCGGATTCTGCTTGTCCTTCCAACCCTCGAGAGCCACTTTGGTGGCCAAATACCCAACGGCGAGGCAAATCCCGAAGAGCACAAGCCTAAGAGCCGCGATGGGTAAGCAAATCAATATCTTCACCCACTCATAGGCGCCGCCGATCGCCACCGTGTGGTTGCGGAAGGGGTTTACCGTCGACTGGCGCGGCACGTCGAACCAGTCCGATCCGAGAAACGCGTAAGGGTTCCCAGAAGAATCTGAGCGGGCATCGCCGTCATCTTCGTCGTTGGAGGGACGATCGATTCCGTTGCCCGAAGGTCCGACGTCGTCGTCTTCCCTGACTTCGACGATGAAGTGAGGGTGATCGGACGGCTGAGACGAGAGGAACGGCGTGGCGAGATCGTGGTCCGCCATTGGAGCAGAGGAATAGATGAAGCGGAAGTGGGAAAGTATAGAAAGAGAGATTTGAGGAAGTTGTTAAATTGGAATCTGTGGATTTAGTATGGGATTTTGTGCGATTTGTGTCTGTCGGTCTGCGTGCAATTTTTTGTGGTGGGAATATTTATTGTTGTAGGGAAAATCTTTCTTTTTAGATAGCCACGTGGTTTTTCTTTTCAAGGTTATTTTTTATTGTTTAATTTTCAAAGCAATTTTTTTTTAACATTTTTGGCATCCAAAAACAAATCATGCTGCCTCATAAAAAATAAATACGCTAACAACCTGAAAAAGAAAGTATTGCTTGTGGTATTCGCACCCGTACCATTCTGGTGTTTGAAACACTGTTAAAAACAATAACTTTTATTACTTTTTAGTTATAAACAGTATAAAATTTTTAATACTACAACAACAATAAAAAAAATCATTATAACGTAAAACTCCCATTCTGGTGTTTGAAACACTGTTAAAAACAATAACTTTTATTACTTTTTAGTTATAAACAGTATAAAATTTTTAATACTACAACAACAATAAAAAAAATCATTATAACGTAAAACTCTTATATGTTATAATAAAAGTGGTTCTAATCAATGGTTTCGACCATACTTCCAGACACCCTTTAAATTGTTTTTCAAAACTTAAATGCCAAGTTCTTTAAAAACAATCGACCTTTTTGGCTGCTTAAAAAAAATTGAGTTCCTTTCAAAAGCTTATTGGCCCCGTTTGTTTTTATTTTTAAAATTTTTAAAAATATTTTTACATGTTTTTTGAGGTAAAAATTTTAAAAACATTCTCAGCACAATTTTCAAAAATTTCTCATTTTCTAAAACAAAAATATTTTAATCTATTTTAAAAACAATACCAAACGGCCCCATTATGTTTTTTTTTCTTGTTTTTCAACTCCATTGTTCTGTAATAGAGATGACATAAAGTGCGCAAATCAATATTTAGGTAGTGTTTGGCAAACTCATAAGTTTTTAATTTGAAGATAGAATAAAATTTAAATTTATGTTTGGAAGACAGTGAACATAGGTTTTAATTTATTAATAAATCTAATAAAATCTTAATGTTAATAATCCTAAAAAAAATGCAACATCGATCTTAATTTATTCCTTTCCTCACTAGAAACACAATGAAAAAATATTCATCTCAATCGGATATCAAATGAAAAAGTTATGATTTTTTTCCTCAAACATAAGCAAGAGAATTTCAGCTTTTATTGTAGCAAAGATATCCGAATATCAAGAATTTAGGGAGGTCAGAACTCTAAAAACTTGGATTTAAAGGACTCATTTGATTTAGATTTTGGGAGAAAACAAACGCATATCTAAAGATTCTTGATATTTAAATCAAAATTTCAATCGAAAGAGTTCTAAAAATTCTCCAAACAAACAACCCCTAAGAGGACATGCAATAGGATTGATGTAATTTGGTGAGTCTAATTGCGTCTTACGAATAAGATTTATAAGGAAAACAAACAAACAAACTGTTAAACTACTTTCACTAATTTTTTTTGAGTCCGATAAGAATTTTTTAGCATAGAATTCTTCTAATTATAAAAAGAAAAAATTCTCAAATTCTTCATAATATATCCAGTAATATTTTATGTTTAAACAAATTAAAGCTTTCTCTATATAGTTCATCATTTGGCAATTTTTCATTGCATTTCGAAAAGATATTAACTTGTTCTTTTTTTATTTTTTGTTTTTCGACGAGCTTCACAAAATTGGGTATTTTACTCCTTGTCTTTTTTTTTTTTTAGTTAGAGTAAATACTATTTAGGTTGATGGTGTTCGAATATATTATTCTTTAAAAAGCTTTAAATAATTTGCACATAAAACTGATACAAATGAATAATTAATTTCAAAAGTAGCACGCAACCTACTTAACACGTCTTTTCTTTCTTTCGTTTTTTTTTTTTTTTTTTTTAACTTGAAAACGCTTAAACCCTACATTTTTAAAACAGGACGACCAGCCGTTTTTTAACAATAAAAAGTCAATCTTGCCATCATACCCCTCTTCTTCCTTTTGTCTCCTCTTTGTTCTCTCTTCCACCAGCGTCGTCATCAAGCCAGTGCGCCGCAAAGCTTCCATAAGCCAAATAGCATGACACTGTCCTTAAGGCGATGGAGATCACGATAACGGCCAGCATCTGGTAGAGCTAGCAGGGTCGTCGTCTAGCTTTGTCGCGAAAAATGAGAGGTCACCGTCATGGGGACTTGTCCATCAATATATGGAGCAAAGCAAGGCTTTCTCGTGCTCTCCTTCATTGATTGGAGTGGCAAACACATGAGCTCTTCGTCATCAAATCAAAGGCTTAGGAAGATCGAGTTGGCAAACTTGATCGATGCAGGCTTAAGAGATAGATGTCAAAGCTTACGATCTTCATCACCATTAGATTCGATGAGTCTATGGCCCCGAGATCAAATCTCGCCTGCATGAGGGCGATAGAGATTTATGAAGATTGATCATCCTCTTATCGTCCATTCTCTAACGCACAAGATCTCGTCATCAATCAGCCACTCCTCCGTTCGCGGCGTGTCCACCAGATCCTCGATGTCACCACCGCCACTGATTTTAGTCGTTTGAGTGGTTTCACTAATGTTTATTTGTATTTTTTGGAAGTTTTTTGGTTTGGTATATCACTAATACATTAAAGTTCATCATTAATAATACTCTTTGTTCAGTTTATCAATGACTGATTTTAGAATATCACTCATAAACTAGAATTCATTATTGATAAAATATATTTGATTTACTCTTTTAGAGTATAAATTTGAGTTTATCAGTAATAAATTAGGGTAAATTGAATAACGATTCTAGCAAAAAAAGGGTATCCATTTAATTTACACTCATTGTAGAATTAATATTTAGAAATAGGGTTCTATCTGGAAAGGTCCAAATTAAGGGCTTAATTTTGAGTCCAAGTGAACCCTAGTCCAAGTTGTACATCGAGCCAAATCAGACCAATAGTATTAATAGTCACTCGACACTCAATGTACTCGCTCCAGTTGATTAAGACCTCTGAATCCGCTCAACTATGTAGTTGTTATAGTCAATGTGCTCGATTCGTCTAGAAGATTGGTCGAATTAGAGCTGACAACTACTGAAGAAGTTACCATCCATGAAATGGGCAATTACACAAGTTGCAATGGATCGAAACACTGGACCAATTATCTTGTGACATGTGTCTCACTTTTCTTTCAACCTCTTTTGTCGACTATCTTTTGTGTAGGAACAACTATATGTTTGTCTATATAATGCCTCTCCTAAGCTAAAAGTTCTAAATTCCGTCAACTCAAGAAAAATGTTAACTCATAACATCAATCATTGAAAACTTGATAGAAATAACATTGCACAATGGAAATCATAACTTTTATTGCAACTCATATAATATCAATATGCAATATACTAGAAATCACTAATTTTGCATCTCAATAATATCTAGACTCGTCATGGGACCTTAGACCATTTTTGCTCAATCAACTAAAATCTTTACTAGGACGCTGTTGGGTTTGGTGCCCTAAAAGCTGTGACATTGTACATATTGTTAATAAATAAATAAAATGACATTTATTATTATTTTGGTTGATTATATGTATTATGAATACATTTATAAACATCAAGAAAATTCCATGATTATTTATGTGACTATAAATTTAGCATATAAGTGTTATTTGCTTGGGGATAAAATTTATAGATAATAATCTAAATAGTCCGTAATAATTAATTAAAGTTTGGGATCTTTAATTAAAAATTACAAGTACAGTCCAATCTCATCTAAAATGAAATAGTCATTATCCGGACTATTAATGTAGAGACATTGGGTTGGAGGTACTTTATATAATGAGATTATATAGGACTGGACCAGATAAATTATGAATCTCTAATAATCATCCGTTACAAATAGAGTATTCAAATTTATCACTATGATGATCATATATTTGACAGTCTTAATCCTGAGTATTTATTAGACTCCTATTTATTACATTATGTTTTTTGACTTGCATGGTAAGATTTGTCTAAGCACAGATTGTAACTTAGCATCTTGGAAACATAAAGTAATAAATGGCTGGGAATAATATTATACAGATATGGAATCCATTCCTTCCCTATGGAAGTTAGAAAAATAGTTCTCTTGAGTGATAATTCAAGGTTTGAACAATAGAGCGCTCGTTCATAATAAGATTATGAATTAATTGTTCATTAGAGAATTATTGGAACTCAAGGATAAAGAGGTAATAAGAGAGGTAAACGGAAATTGAACCTAGCTCTTATTATGAACTATTTATGGAGGACTGACTTATATGTAATGATTATATCAATGGACTACTCGTTAATTTTCTTTGAGTAATTATACTATAATCTCAAGAGTTCAGTTTCAGGTTTTTAGTGGAGTAACACTGAAACTAATAAATTTGGCACATTAATTAAAGAGTTTAATTAAATGTCAAATTTATTGGAGCTTGGGTTATAGGTCCATAGGTCCCCAATACCACCTCTGTAACACTATATTGGATTTTGCATAGAATGAATTATACATGTTTAATTTAAAATTTTTGAATTCTGAATTAATTTTTCACACTTGAATTATTAACGTGACACAGAAAAATGTTTTCTGTGACACATAATGTAATGTGATAAATGTTGTCACATTTAACTGAGCATTAGTTAATTAACTGATAATTGTTAAAATCTATTCTTAAATAAATATGATTTATTTTTGAATTTAGATTTGGATATATATATATATATATATGGTTTTGAACCAAATCTTTTTATATATATATATAAGATTTTATAATATATTAATATATATATATATTAATATAATATTATAATTTAAAAAAAAAAAAGAAAAAAGAAAGGGGAAAGCCGTGAATGAGATTCACGCTTCCCCCAACACACACACATATATATATATACATATGTGAAGACCGAATCACAGGTTGTGATTCGGTCAAAGAAAAAAAAAAAAAGGGAAATTTTTTTTTATATATGTGCATATGTGTGTGAAGTGTTGACCGAATAAGGATTCGGGTAACAAGAAGTGAAACGGAAAAGAAAAGAAGAAAAAGGAAAGGAAAAGAAAAGGGAAAGAAAAATGACTAATGGCTCAGTTATAAAAAGGGAGAGATAACAGTTATCTCAGTAATTTTTCATATAATTTTTAGAGAGAAAAACTGAGAGTTCTTCTCTAAAAAAAAAGGTCTGCCATCTCATGTGTTGAGTACATAGCAGATTCAGAAAAGTGTGAGGATAATTCATTCTTGCAGTTTGACGCCCACTCGTCTTTCCATTGGTGTGGAGGCCTGGTTTGGAAGATCGTGGTGTCAAAGAGGAAAGCTAGGATACCCTGATAGTCTTCAAAAGGTTAGTAAAAAATTCATAAAGCTTTCTGTAATTAAAATTATATATCTATTCCCAATAAAACAAAGTTTTCAGAAAATTTTTGTTTGTCAACGATCCGTTCCTTCCGCTACATTTCATGTTTTAATTCCAACAAATGGCATCAGAGCGGGTTATAGCATATATAATTTTAATTAAACATGATTTTATTTTGATGATATCATGTTTTTGATGCATGTTTGTGGGCACTTTGCATCTTTATTAATTTTTATTCATGTGATGAATGGTTGTTTAATGAAAGGATTTTTGGTCGTTAATTATATGGTCCTTTTGGATTAATAATTTTTATTTTCAGTTTGATTAGATCAATCTGTGTAAACCCATAAAGGGGTATAGGCTTTTTGTAATTTATTATCATTATTTTTTCTTCTCTCCTCTCTTTCACTTGCTACACGTGGAGCGATGAAGAAAAAGATGTCCATTGGATTTTTTGACCTAGTTAAGAACTATGGGCCTATCAGATTTCAAAGGCAATCAAGCAAATCGTTGCACAATATACCATTGGATGAAGACCACAAAATTGGAGCAGGGAATTATGTATAAATTACAAGAAGACCCCTGTAATTTTATTTTTTTTTATTTTTATTCTTTGGGTTGTAATTTTAATTATCCAAAAGGACCCGGTCAAAAATTCATTGTTAATTTTCATTTTTATTTTCATATGATGATTGAGATAACATGTTCATGCATGATAACATGTTATCTAGGAAAGTGCCCACTTATAGTTATTATAACATGACATGCATATGCTTAGCATATTATTTTTATAAAGGAGTTTATAAAATGTATTAATATGTGTTAGCATTAATTTAATAAGATTAAATTAATTGGGTTGGTTTTATAGAAACTTAATTTATTAATCAACCAAATAATGTGACTTTAGTTTTAACAGTTGAGACTTGGTAAAATTCACATTAATTCTAAGTTATCTAATTTTAAATTGTTTAATATTTGGTAACTTAAACAATTCATAATAAATTTAGATTTTTAGAAAATCTGGTAATTTATTTAAGTGTAAATAGAATGAGATTCTATTAACACATAATATAATCTAGTAATTAAAAATTGTTTTTAACTACTAGAATTATGAAACATATGATGTTTTATAATATAAAACACATCTTCTAAAATAATGAGTGGGAGAAGGTAATATGACAATATAACCTGCGGTCTCCACTATTAGTACAACACCGTGAGATTTAGATGGCGCCTCGCGACGCTTTGATTTCGTCCTCCCTACGGAGGGTGTCCATTTAAATCAATATCAAGGTTGGCTTCCTTAAGATAGGATTTTATAATGTATTTCAAAATTGACCTACCCTACGGCGGCAATTTTGAGTTAAGTTGTTAAAATCCAAAATAGTGGGTTACACTCATAAACACATAATTAAATTGTTAATTATATCTTGACCAAAATAAACGGTTATTAATAAATATAGAAAATATGAGATATTTTGAATATATTTATTAATTGAGAATGTCTCAATTCAATTCATAAATAATTTGACCTACCCTACGGCGGCACTTTATTTATTAAAATTGAATAATCGTGGAATTAGTAAAATATTTTTTGTGTTTTTCGTACGCATCATGCATCACGTTTACTATTCCAAAACATTTATGATGTTTATGCAACCATTTTAATTTATGCTATTTTATTTATTTATTACAGCGACAATGTCTAATCCAATCATCGCAATTCTCTCAAATGAAAAATTAACCGGGGATAATTTTGTCAAGTGGAAGAGTAACATGAACATTGTACTAATTTGCGAAAGTTACAAGTTTATCCTGACGGAGGAATGTCCTCCAGAGCCTGCTTCCAATGCTCCTCGTAATGTACGGGAAGCATATGATCGTTGGATCGCGGCAAATAATAAGGCCCGCTGTTTTCTTTTGGCTGGGATGTCTGACGTGCTTAGGATGAAGCACGAAAGCATGGAGACCGCTTATGAGATAATGCAGTCTCTGCAAGACATGTTTGGTAAACCTTTTGAAAAGGCACGCCACGAAGCCGTTAAGGCAGTAATGAATGCAAAAATGAAGGCAGGGATTTCGGTCAGAGAACATGTTCTCAACATGGTTAACTATCTCCATGAGGCCGAGGTCAACGGGGCTATGATAGATGAAGCCACACAGGTGGGGATGATTTTAGAAACCCTCTCCCCTGCGTTCTTTCAGTTCAAAAGCAACTATTTCATGAACAAGCTGAAATATAACATGACTGAGTTGCTTAATGAGCTTCAAACCTTCGAGTCTATTTCGAAAGAAAAGACTAAAGAAGCTGAGGCAAATGTTGCAGAAGCACAACCTTCCTCTTCTGCCCAAAAGAATAAGAAGAGGAAGGGGACTGAAGGAAGTGGTAAGTCTAAGAATGGAGGGCAACCTAAGAAGAACAAAAGCAACAACAACAAAAGGAGCTCCAACCAAAAGAAGCCTAAAGGAAAATGTTTCCACTGCGGCGTAGTTGGGCACTGGAAGAGAAACTGCAAGAAGTATCTTCAGGAGCTCAAAGAAAAGAAGAACAACGGTAAATCAGATTTACTCGTTTTAGAAGCTTGTTTAGTTGAAGATGATACTTCACCTTGGATAATTGATTCAGGGGCAACTAACCATGTTTGTTCTTCTTTGCAGATGCTTAGTTCTTCAAGGGAGCTTTCCGACGGGGAACAAACGATGAGAGTGGGAACGGGAGAGGTTGTTTCGGCAAGAGCAGTGGGAGTTGTTAAACTTTATTTTAGAAATAAGTTTTTAATTTTAGACAATTTTTATTACATTCCTTGTTTTCGTAGAAATTTGATTTCTGTTTCCAGGTTGTTTGAACAAATGTTTAATGTTTCTTTTAATAATAATTATGTTAATATTTCTAGAAATGGTTTGGATATTTGTTCTGCGCATCTGGAAAATGGGCTTTACACCTTAAGGCCCAACGAAAAAGCACTGCTCAATACTGAAATGTTCAAAGTTGAACAACCTAAACCCAAGAAGCAAAAGATTTCTTCTAATAATGAAACATACCTATGGCACCTTAGATTAGGTCATGTCAACCTTGACAGAATTAACAGACTGGTAAAGGAGGGTCCTTTAAAAGAGCTAAAAGTTAGTTTTCTACCAGTTTGTGAATCTTGTCTTGAAGGTAAAATGACTAAGAGGCCTTTCTCTGCAAAAGGCGAAAGGGCCAAGGAACCACTTGAGCTAATACATTCAGACGTCTGTGGTCCAATGAATGTACAAGCTCGTGGTGGTTACGAATATTTCGTCACATTTATTGACGATTATTCAAGGTATGGTTACATATACCTAATGCAAAGGAAATCTGAAACTTTTGGACAAAGAATTCCAAGCGGAAGCTGAAAAGCAATTAGGTAAGACGGTGAAGAGTCTTCGATCTGATCGAGGAGGAGAATACCTTGATACTGAATTCAAGGATTATATGATAGAACATGGTATTCTATCACAACTCACCGCACCTGGAACACCACAACAAAATGGTGTTGCAGAGAGAAGAAATAGAACGTTGCTTGATATGGTGAGATCCATGCTTAGCTACTCATCATTACCCACTTCATTTTGGGGATATGCACTACAAACTGCAGTATATCTTCTAAACATAGTTCCATCTAAGTCTATTTCAAAAACACCTCTAGAGTTATGGAATGGTCGCAAACCTAGTATGCGACATATCCGTATATGGGGTGTCCAGCACATGTGCTGAAAGGTAAGATTGGGAAGTTGGAACCACGTTCTGAAGTATGCTTATTTGTGGGATACCCAAAGGGAACGAGGGGAGGTTTGTTTTATAGTCCACAGGATAAGAAAGTATTTGTATCGACAAATGCCACTTTTCTCGAGAATGATTATATGACAAACTATAAACCTCGTAGCAAAATTGTACTTGAAGAGTTACTTTCTGATCAGATCAGACCGCAACCGACAACTGTTGTCGAAGGACAAAATGAGGAGGCCACATCTTCCTATCAGAATGTCATACCACCTCGATGTAGTGGGAGGGTTGTGAGACCACCTGCTCGCTACAGGGAACTTGGAGAAGCAAATGTTGCTATCTCTGATAATGGTGAAGATGATCCATTGACATATCATGATGCAATGGAAGTTTCTGAGAAGGAAAAATGGCTGGAGGCTATGAACCTTGAAATGGAGTCAATGTACTCCAATTCAGTCTGGGATCTTGTAGACCTACCTGAAGGGATAAAACCCATAGGGTGCAAATGGATTTACAAGAAGAAAAGAGGAGTGGATGGGAAAGTTGAGACTTTCAAAGCTAGGCTTGTGGCAAAGGGTTACACCCAAAAAGAGGGAGTTGACTATGAAGAAACTTTCTCGCCTGTAGGTATGCTTAAATCCATTCGGATTCTTTTATCCATTGCTGCTTGTCTTGATTATGAGATATGGCAAATGGATGTCAAGACTGCCTTTTTGAATGGCTATCTTGAGGAAAGCATCTATATGGTGCAACCAGAAGGGTTTGTAGTTAAAGGTCAAGAGCAAAAAGTTTGCAAGTTGCAGAGGTCCATCTATGGACTCAAGCAAGCTTCAAGATCTTGGAACTTGAGATTTGATGAAGCGATCAAATCTTATGGTTTCGATCAAAATATTGATGAACCTTGTGTTTACAAGTACATCAAAGAAAAGAAGGTGGTCTTCTTGGTTCTTTATGTAGATGATATCCTACTCATTGGGAATGATGAAGGCGTATTATCTGATGTAAAGAAATGGCTCGCCAGCAATTTCCAAATGAAAGATTTAGGAGAAGCAAGTTATGTTCTTGGAATCCAACTCATAAGAGATCGCAAGAACAAACTATTGGCGCTGTCTCAGGCATCGTATATTGATAAGGTGCTTATCAGATTTTCGATGCAGAACTCCAAGAAAGGTAATTTGCCTACACGTCATGGAGTTTATCTTTCAAAAGAGCAGTGTCCTAAGACACCTCAAGAGGAAGAAAATATGAGACGGGTACCCTATGCATATGCAGTAGGAAGTCTAATGTATGCCATGTTGTGTACAAGACCTGACATTTGCTATGCGGTGGGTATAGTCAGTCGGTATTAATCCAACCCAGGATTAGATCATTGGGTAGCGGTTAAACATATTCTCAAGTATCTTAGGAGAACGAGAAACTATATGCTAGTTTATTCTGGTGAGAATTTGATTCCCATTGGATACACTGATTCTGATTTTCAATCAGACAAAGACACACGTAAATCTACGTCTGGATCAGTGTTTACTTTTGGTGGTGGAGCCATAGTTTGGAGAAGCATCAAACAATCTTGTATTGCTGATTCAACTATGGAAGCAGAATATGTGGCTGCTTGTGAAGCAGCTAAAGAAGCTATTTGGCTCCGTAAGTTCTTAAATGATTTGGAAGTAGTTCCAGACATGGATAAACCACTCATACTGTATTGTGACAACAGTGGTGCAGTGGCAAATTCAAGAGAACCTAGAAGCCACAAAAGAAGAAAGCATATAGAAAGAAAATATCATTTGATTAGAGAGATAGTGCATCGAGGCGATGTGGAAGTTGTGAAGATAGCGTCGGAAAACAACCTTGCCGACCCTTTCACCAAGACGTTACCTGCAAAGAGCTTTGAGGGACACTTGGAAGGCTTAGGTCTTAGAGACATGTCTCACCTGCTTTAGGGCAAGTGGGAGATTGTTGGGTTTGGTGCCCTAAAAGCTGTGACATTGTACATATTGTTAATAAATAAATAAAATGACATTTATTATTATTTTGGTTGATTATATGTATTATGAATACATTTATAAACATCAAGAAAATTCCATGATTATTTATGTGACTATAAATTTAGCATATAAGTGTTATTTGCTTGGGGATAAAATTTATAGATAATAATCTAAATAGTCTGTAATAATTAATTAAAGTTTGGGATCTTTAATTAAAAATTACAAGTACGGTCCAATCTCATCTAAAATGAAATAGTCATTATCCGGACTATTAATGTAGAGACATTGGGTTGGAGGTACTTTATATAATGAGATTATATAGGACTGGACCAGATAAATTATGAATCTCTAATAATCATCCGTTACAAATAGAGTATTCAAATTTATCACTATGATGATCATATATTTGACAGTCTTAATCCTGAGTATTTATTAGACTCCTATTTATTACATTATGTTTTTTGACTTGCATGGTAAGATTTGTCTAAGCACAGATTGTAACTTAGCATCTTGGAAACATAAAGTAATAAATGGCTGGGAATAATATTATACAGATATGGAATCCATTCCTTCCCTATGGAAGTTAGAAAAATAGTTCTCTTGAGTGATAATTCAAGGTTTGAACAATAGAGCGCTCGTTCATAATAAGATTATGAATTAATTGTTCATTAGAGAATTATTGGAACTCAAGGATAAAGAGGTAATAAGAGAGGTAAACGGAAATTGAGCCTAGCTCTTATTATGAACTATTTATGGAGGACTGACTTATATGTAATGATTATATCAATGGACTACTCGTTAATTTTCTTTGAGTAATTATACTATAATCTCAAGAGTTCAGTTTCAGGTTTTTAGTGGAGTAACACTGAAACTAATAAATTTGGCACATTAATTAAAGAGTTTAATTAAATGTCAAATTTATTGGAGCTTGGGTTATAGGTCCATAGGTCCCCAATACCACCTCTGTAACACTATATTGGATTTTGCATAGAATGAATTATACATGTTTAATTTAAAATTTTTGAATTCTGAATTAATTTTTCACACTTGAATTATTAACGTGACACAGAAAAATGTTTTCTGTGACACATAATGTAATGTGATAAATGTTGTCACATTTAACTGAGCATTAGTTAATTAACTGATAATTGTTAAAATCTATTCTTAAATAAATATGATTTATTTTTGAATTTAGATTTGGATATTTATATATATATATATATGGTTTTGAACCAAATCTTTTTATATATATATATAAGATTTTATAATATATTAATATATATATATATTAATATAATATTATAATTTAAAAAAAAAGAAAAAAAAAGAAAGGGGAAAGCCGTGAATGAGATTCACGCTTCCCCCAACACACACACATATATATATATACATATGTGAAGACCGAATCACAGGTTGTGATTCGGTCAAAGAAAAAAAAAAAAGGGAAATTTTTTTTTATATATGTGCATATGTGTGTGAAGTGTTGACCGAATAAGGATTCGGGTAACAAGAAGTGAAACGAAAAAGAAAAGAAGAAAAAGGAAAGGAAAAGAAAAGGGAAAGAAAAATGACTAATGGCTCAGTTATAAAAAGGGAGAGATAACAGTTATCTCAGTAATTTTTCATATAATTTTTAGAGAGAAAAACTGAGAGTTCTTCTCTAAAAAAAAAGGTCTGCCATCTCATGTGTTGAGTACATAGCAGATTCAGAAAAGTTTGAGGATAATTCATTCTTGCAATTTGACGCCCACTCGTCTTTCCATTGGTGTGGAGGCCTAGTTTGGAAGATCGTGGTGTCAAAGAGGAAAGCTAGGATACCCTGATAGTCTTCAAAAGGTTAGTAAAAAATTCCTAAAGCTTTCTGTAATTAAAATTATATATCTATTCCCAATAAAACAAAGTTTTCAGAAAAATTTTATTTGTCAACGATCCGTTCCTTCCGCTGCATTTCATGTTTTAATTCCAACAGACGCTACCTACAACACGAGAACTATATGAGCTAATGCTCAATAAGTAAACCATATAAATCCATGTTGAAAATATTTTTCTTTTGCTCTTAATTTTAGGGCCCTCTTGTATGATGCTATTCTCGTGTTATAAGAACCCTTATTACTTCATATTTATTGGCTTCCTCTATTTTACCTCTTTTCTTCAAAGGATTTGGCCCTTATAAGATCTTTTTTTGGTTCATAACAAGTACAAGAGTTCTCACCACTATAAAACATTTTTCATAAAAAATGTCAAAACACGTACATATCATAATCATAATTATCATCATAATCATCATAACATAAATTGAAAACATGCTTAAACATATTACTATTCAAGTAATACATGGGAAGGTGTACTTACATCAAGTTGCTTAACAAGCAACAACTACTGTCGCTTTTTCTATCTCTATTTTTTTCCCCTCATGGTTTGTCAATTGTGATATATGGTCGAAGCTGGTACATGAAATAAAATTTGTCTCTTATATAGATAAAGCAAAGCTTTGGTGGCAAGCTAATAAGCTATCAACTAGCTATATTTGATACGTGGTAGACTCAAAATATTGCATGAATATAACAATGCCACTCTTAACTTAAACGCAAGCCAAGAGAGGAAGGCTAACACACTGGACATATATGCCCTAAGGAGTAAAAATGTAATATTTTTTTGGAGACATTTTTATCAATAAAGAATTTATTTATTTATTATTTATGTACCAAATTTTTGTCCTTTTTACATTTTATATTTGTTAAATGTATGATAAGCAAATAAAAGTCTGAGACTGTCCGTCTAAACCTTTAAGAATTGGACATATGATGGACAGATTATGCGGAAGACACGATTCTTAAGGTGACGGTCTAAATCATAAGATTCGCAATCAAGGGAATAAAGTTGGGTGCTTTATTCAGGCAAAGATTGTTAAGTTGTCTATATTCCTATCGGGAGATGGTTTGTCTTAACCATCGGAGGAGGATTCTGCGAATAGAAACATTGGCGTATTATCATAGGTAACAATGTGTTGGATCGGGACATAAAGTGCTTTGGATTAATAATTCTGTCTTGGCAAATCAATTCATTTTAGGCAATCATATGTATTGTATCTTAATCTTGAGATGAATAATGGCCCCGTTGTCTTGACTTATGTCTTTTGATGTACCAAAAGGTGACATCCACATTTTAATAGTCGTACGTATGCCAGTACGTTGGAAGCATGACTTTTGATAGCATAGACCTGTAATTTATAGATATAGAATCCATAGCTCCTTTTCAAGAGTAGTTAATATCCTCTTATATGCGTTATCCTATAATTGAAAAATTAGAGCGCCCAACCATTTAGATACATGAGTGTAAACGAATGGTATACCGTCTTTGGATGGTAAGTTTTTCGATGGTGAAATAATAGAACGTAAGATAAAAATAATTAGGAAGGTAAGACCAAACTTGTCCTTAAGTTGATTATGGATAATCCTATGGGGATACGACATATTATGATATGTCATAGAGACGTAGCTATACGGGCTTTGTTATTCTATATAGTTCTAGAGTGCAGCTCTAAGCTTTTAGTAAAGTAGCGTTGGAGTTGATAATTATGAAATGTATATCTAGGATATTGGGTTTCATAATTATCGGGAGCTTGAACCAATAGGTCCATCAGATCCCCTTTGTTAGCTCATAATAAATCTTGTAATGATACAGTGTGCTTTTCCAATAATTGGTGACTTATGTCAAATTATCAGATTGGCTGAAAATTCAATAGGATTAGATAATTCATGTCTGTTTATTAGTTGAATTAACTTTATGAAAATTAATTTAAGATAAACTTGTTGAATTATCTGGATTAGATAATTCATGTATGTTAATCGGTTGGATTAATTTTGGATAAATTAATTGAAGATAAACTTGTTGAATTATCAAGAATATTTATTTTCCTAGAGATTATTTAGATATGACTGTTTTGATCAGATAACTTCTCTATTGGATTATTTGAATTAAAATTGAGGCTCTATCCCAAGAATCTTGGGTGGGAAATAAAACATCTGCAGGGATCATTTGTCATAAGTTCGACAGGCCAATCTACTAGTTTAGCCTGCCGACCGAGCGATAAATAGATCATGTGTTTTCACACAGATTTTATCATATATTGATCCTGATTTGATTCTTGATTCGAATTTTCGAGGCTTTATCTAATAAGGATTGACTCTTGGGCCTAACTTCTATAAGAAGGGGAGTGAGACTCATTGTTATTTAGATCCTTTAAGAAATCTAGGGTGAGACTCTGCTAGTGAGACTCTGTGACTCCTTGGAGAGCTATTGTTCACAAATCATGAACTATAGCTTTGGGTGTTTCTCAATGGGTTGGAAGGAGAGTCGTCTGGTGGAAAAGCTACATGAGTGTGCCCACACGCACACCAGTAGTAGATAGAGAATAGCAAATAAAGCTAGTTGGTTGAGATCCTTATACAACGTCTTTTCTCTTCACATATTGCAAGAGCCTTTCAGCAAATGAGGTTAGTAAGATCTAGTTAATTTATGCATATAGTGTGTCAAACTTGTATTTTAAAAAACGCTCTGGTATAAAAAAGTTTTAAAATTCCGTTGCGTAATATTTTTCCAACATAACATGCTTATTCATCAAGCCTATAAAGCATGACCCGTCCAATTCTTATCACTTTATCATGTAAATTGTTGATTAAGTGACAACATGCACTTACGTGTAGCTATTTATCACTTCATAATGTAACCAATATATTTGTACATAACCTCCTAATTTATCCTAAAATATAACTCTTAATTTTAATTCTTGTATGCTAAACTAGATACTACAAATTTGGGTGTCATAACCTAGCCTCTATAAATAGGCCTAGAGATCCTCATTTGGAAGCACGGATTCATTTTATACATACACGTCTATATACAAGCACAAGCCATGTGCATCTTTTTTCACACTCCTTTTCTTTCTAGAATTCTCATTAAAACACTGTAAATTATACCAGAATTTATACTTAGTAAAAAGATCTACTTCTCAACAGTGGATGCAGCTCAAAATGAATGAACCACTATAAATCTTTTTGTGGTATCTTTGTCTATAGATCCTCGTTTGGGAGCACAGATTTGTGTCTGTTTATTAGTTGCAGATCTACTTCCCAGATTTATGTTTATAATTCTTATTGCAATCTGCAACTAACATTTATCTACTTGATTATGCGTTTTAAAGCCTATTTAAGACCCAATAATGATCATCAAGGGCTTAATTAATTCAAATTTATTTATAGATTATATACTAATATGATTTAGTTTAATTGTGGATCCCGTGTCTACAAATATACCATTTTAATATTATCATAACCTTATATTACTTTTTTAACAATAAAAAATAAAAAATAATGGTTATAAGATTTATTAAAACTAATGAGTGTCTATTTTAAAAACAAAAAAATAAGTGGATGTAGGCATTGTCCAATGATAAATATATGTTGTTGCCTTTAATGTTGACCTTTTGAGTTCGAATCACTCCACACATAATTCAAAAATATAAACTATTGGGGTATGACTTTGTCTTCTACCTGTGACCGTACATGTGGTTTACAAGTGATTGACTATACTACTCATCTAGTCGACTACTTAGCACTCAACAATATCACGAGATAAGTTACTAGTTTTTAGCCCCTACCTGCTAGTTGACTAGTGGTCACTCATCGGTTGATTAGTCGTTGTTATACACTTAGAAAGGTAGTTGCTAGTTAATAGTCATCACTTGTTAGTCGCTAACCATTCATTGTCCTGTAAATCATGATGACAGTTATCAACTCTAGACTTCTCGAAAGCATTTCGATCCTTATGGACACATCGCTATGGCTACCATTTCCAAGAGAATGTGGGCGAGTGCATAGTAACTGTCTATTACTTCACCCTACTACTTCACACCACTACCATGTTCAGCTATCCCGTGACGAGAGGAAATGAGTGGTAGCCGCTCACATAACCACCTCTTTCGACCTTTATAAATAGACAAAGGGGACCATTCAAAAGGAAGATATGCCATTTTACGTACTATTACTCTGTAGAAATCATCATAAAAACATTGCACTTAGTTTCCCTTTGAAAATTTTGACCCAATATAGTGAAGAACTCGGCAATGGACGTAGCTCATTCAAGAATGAACCACTATAATTTCTAGTTTGATTATTTACTTTCCACCTTTGGTTTATTCTTTGGTTGTTTTCATAGATTTTTTTATAATAATCTTGATTTATTAACAGTAATGAGGATTATAATGGTGATCAACGGCCCCTAATTCACTTATTACAATTATTTTCTTCTTATTAATCACTTTTATTTTTTGACCGTAGATTCCACATCTACATAATAAAACAATTTTCTATACAAATTGTATTCTTCTCGCAAATTCTTATTTTTTTCCTTACTTAATTATAACAAAAATTGATTAAGACACAAGACACTTCAAGGGTTGTCCATCTATTGAACATCTATGGAACTCTATGTCTTTGAGGGGAGACCCTACAATTGGCCCTAGAGTGAAAAAAGATAAAGAAGGAAAATTAGCAAAAGTTTAAAGAAGTTGGCTAATTGGAGCTTCAAGACTACATCTAAATAAATCACCAAACTCTTGACTCTTGAAATTTGGTCTCCAAACTTGTTGGATAGTGGGCTTTTTAGTGGTGGGGCCGGTGTGCATCACAGAGCTTTTATTGCGGGTGGGCAGAAGGTAGAACGGAGGCTGGTGGCCATGATTTTGAAGCATTATCAACGTATCTAATGCTTGGCAGCTGAAATACTTCAATGGTTTGATTTACAAGTTAGTAGGATTTTTGTTGTGGTGGTGGTACGGTCTTCCACTGACAATGATCGTGGCATATAGGGCTTATGTGCTCCTATTTAGGTGACGATTCCACCACAAAATGTATCTTTATTGCTCTTTTTTCGCGGCTCTTTCATTGATATTCACATCGCCAAAGTTTTTATTAACAGTGCTTGGGATTTTTCATTTATTTTTATATGGTGATTAGTAATAATGATTTTTTCACCTTGATTTAGTAGTATGTTTCTCATGTTTTCTGGTATTTGGTTGTCTTTTTGGTCTGATAGTTTTTGTCTTTTAATGGTGTTTTCGTTGGACCTGGTGCTACCAGTTTCTTGATTTTGATGGATCAAATTTTTCTATTAATTTTAGGGATTTTGTTGAAATAGATATGTGTGTGCTTGATTATTTGAGTTTCAGTTTTTGGAATTCAGTATATTGGCTATTCTCTAGTAAATAATTAAAGTTAACTCACAGAACCGATTGATTGTTGCAATTGTGTCATATATGGATTAGTATTGGTGTTTCTGTTAGAAAAATGGCAGCAATTGGATGAATGAGAAATTGATGCTCATTGGTGGAGATTAATGGAGGTCATAAACCTCATATTGTAACACCCAAAGGCATGGATTAATAGGTGATTATGAGCTTCATAATCATGAAAAATGAAGGGTTATAACCAATGGTTTAATGGGAGATTTTGAGCACCATTATCATAATTATGAGCTTCATAATCATGAAAATGGAGGGTTACAACCAATGATTTAATGGGAGATTATGGGCACCATTATCATGGAAAATGGAAGGTTGCAACCAATGTCATTATTCACATAAATTCTGATTAATGCCTCATTATAATGTGGATTGTAACTTATATTCTCTTAAGCCTATATAATGAACTCTCCTCCACATGTTTGAGATACACACAATTGCATAGAATTTGCACTCTATGACTTGGTGAGTGCAAATTCTATGCAATTGTGTGTATCTCAAACATGTGGAGGAGAGTTCATTATATAGGCTTAAGAGAATATAAGTTACAATCCACATTATAATGAGGCATTAATCAGAATTTATGTGAATAATGACATTGGTTGCAACCTTCCATTTTCCATGATAATGGTGCCCATAATCTTCCATTAAACCATTGGGTGTAACCCTCCATTTTCATGATTATGAAGCTCATAATTATGATAATGGTGCTCATAATCTCCCATTAAACCATTGGTTATAACCCTTCATTTTTCATGATTATGAAGCTCATAATCACCTATTAATTTAACATTAGTGATATAATTGCTTTTCGCATTAGTATACATTTTGGCATTTAACTATTACGGTTCTATTTGTCTGTGATCATTTAGTGTCAAGTTTGTAAACTTTTGGTATTATTGCTTCTATTTGTGCTGCCTGCTTGGCTGTTTTTTTTTTTTTTTATAAACACATGGTGTTATAAGTATGTACAGTTTTATATATTGATTTGAATAACATTTGTTTCCTATTGGAATCAGTTATTTCCTCATAATTGTTGGAGGTTTGCATTTTTATTATAAGTTACTGCTAAGTTTTTTTTTGTTTCGTCTTTTATTATATATATTAGGTTCATATATATAAAAGATTAAAAACAGTTTTGGTTTTATTTATTGTTTCTTTCAAATTGTCTAAAACGTTTATGTTTTAAATCAATGTTTATGTTTTACAAAACATTTACAGTATTTGTTCTGTTAAGTTGTGATGATTATTATATATGTATAGTTATATTACGGTTTCTATAAACAGTTTTATATAATTTGTTTTGTTTTGATTTGTTGTTAATAACAGATTGTTTAACATTTTATTGTTATCAATCTGTTTCTTTAATTTCAAAGGAAACTAATTTTGGTGTCATTTTTCAGTTGATTGAAGTTCATTGAAGAAATGAGTGATAACATGAATGTTGTTCCAACTGAGAATGCTCCAACTGGGAGCACTTCTGAGACACCGATGCCATCTCCTAGGGTCCATGCTTCAACCTCGACACAACCTTTGTCGGTTACGGTTCCTGTGAACCACAATGAAAAAACTGAAAAATTTAATGGACTGAACTTTAAAACTTGGCAACAAAAAATGTTGTTCTATTTGACAACACTGAATCTTGCGAGATTCTTGAAAGAGGATCCTCCTACTGTTAGAGAGGATGAAACAGATACTCAGACCTTGCTTGCTGTTGAAGCATGGAAGCATTCTGACTTCTTGTGCAAGAATTATATTCTGAATGGCTTGACTGATGCACTTTATAATGTGTACAGTCCGAAAAAAACGGCCAAAGAAGTATGGGAGTCTTTGGACCATAAATACAAAATAGAAGATGCTGGTGCTAAGAAGTTCATAGTTGGACGGTTCATGAACTACAGAATGGTGGATTCTAAGACTATAATTAGTCAAGTACAAGAACTGCAATTACTCATTCATGAAATTCATGCTGAAGGAATGGTAATTAGTGAGTCTTTCCAGGTAGCTGCAATCATAGAGATGCTACCCCCTGCGTGGAATGACTTCAAGAACTATCTGAAGCACAAGCGTAAAGAGATGAGCGTTGAAGATCTTATTGTTCGACTTCGCATTGAGGAAGACAATAGAAGATCTGAGAAAAAGCTTTTTAACAAGTCTGTTGCCAAAGCAAATGTGGTGGAGCATGATAAAAGCTCCAAGAACAAGAAAACCAAGTCGGGGTCCAAGCTGGGGCCGAAGGGTGGAATTTCAAAGAAGCAAAAATTCCAAGGAAAATGTTTCAACTGTGACAAGGTGGGTCACAAGTCGGCAGATTGTAGGATGCCAAAGAGAAACAAGAAGAAAGAGGCTAATGTGGTGGACACCATCACACAAGAAGTGTCAGACATCAGTCTCTCTGCCGTGGTCTCTAAAGTCAACATGGTGGACTCTAACCCAAAGGAGTGGTGGCTAGACACTGGGGCCACACGCCATGTTTGCTGTGATAAAGCTGCTTTTGTTGAACTCGTACTGTCAGATTCTGGAGAGAAGCTGTATATGGGCAACTCTGCCTCATCTGAGATTAAGGGCCAAGGGATGGTGGTTCTGAAAATGACATCAGGCAAGGAAGTTAAGCTTCAAAATGTGTTGTATGTGCCTGATATCCGAAAGAATCTCATTTCTGAAACTCTACTGAGTTCACATGGCTTCAAGATGGTTTTTGAAGCTGATAAAATAGTTTTGTCTAAAAATGGTATGTATGTGGGAAAGGGATATGTGAAAAATGGAATGTGGAAAATGAATGTAATGGCTATTAAGCCTAATTCCATTAATAAAAATAAAAAGTCTTCCGCTTATATGCTTGAGTCTTCTAATTTATGGCATGGTAGACTAGGTCATGTTAATTATAATACTTTACGTAGATTAATTAACTTGAATCACATGCCCACATTTAATATTGATCCCAAACACAAATGTGAAATATGTGTAGAGGCAAAACTAACGAGATCTTCATACCAAATGATTGATAGAAATACTGAGCCACTTGATTTGATACATAGCGATGTTTGTGACTTAAAATTTATTCAAACTAGAGGTGGGAATAAATATTTTGTTACATTCATAGATGATAGCACAAAATATTGCTATGTATATTTGCTTAAAAGTAAAGATGAAGTTATAGAGAAGTTTGCTCTCTATAAGCAAGAAGTTGAAAACCAACTTAATAAGAAAATTAAGATGGTAAGAAGTGACCGTGGTGGTGAATATGTAGAACCATTTAGTGAATTTTGTGCACAGCATGGTATTATCCACGAGGTTACGCCACCCTATTCACCTCAGTCAAATGGTGTGGCTGAACGCAAAAATCGTACCTTAAAGGATATGATGAATGCGATGCTGATAAGTTCTGGATTGCCACAAAACATGTGGGGGGAAGCCATTTTATCGGCTAATTACCTTTTAAATAAGGTACCCCGGAAGAAAGAAGACAAGACCCCTTATGAATTGTGGAAAGCTAGAAAGCCTTCTTACAAATACTTGAGAGTGTGGGGGTGTCTTGCAAAGGTAATGATACCTACACCAAAGAAGATGAGAATAGGTCCAAAAACAGTTGATTGCATCTTCATTGGTTATGCCCACAACAGTAGTGCTTATCGGTTTCTTGTGTATGAATCTAAAAACCCTGAGATCCACAAGAACACGATAATGGAATCTAGGAATGCATCATTTTTTGAACATGTATTTCCTTGCAAATCCAAAGAGGATGGTCCAAGTTCATCTAAACGAACGTTTAAGACTATTGAAGAGAATAGTCAAGATCATCAAGAAGTTGAAACCGAATATGAAGAGGAAGAGCCTAGACGAAGCAAAAGGGCACGAACAGAAAAATCATTTGGACCTGACTTTCTGACCTACATGTTAGAGGCTGAACCTCAAACTTTCAAAGAAGCTGTAAGCTCATCGGAGGGTCCTTTATGGAAAGAAGCCATAAAGAGTGAAATTGATTCCATCATGCAGAATCATACTTGGGAATTAGTGGACCTTCCTCCAGGAAGTAAACCGCTAGGTTCTAAATGGATTTTCAAACGTAAAATGAAAGCTGATGGAACAATTGACAAGTATAAGGCTAGACTTGTTATAAAAGGTTATAGACAAAAAGAAGGCCTTGATTACTTTGATACTTATTCTCCTGTAACGAGAATAACCTCCATAAGAATGATCATAGCGATTGCCGCTTTGCGGAATCTTGAAGTACATCAGATGGATGTAAAGACTGCTTTTCTTAATGGAGACCTTGAAGAGGAAATTTATATGGAACAACCAGAAGGTTGTATTGCTCCAGGACAAGAAAAGAAAGTCTGCAAATTGGGGAAGTCTTTGTATGGGCTTAAACAAGCACCAAAGCAATGGCATGAGAAATTTGACAATGTTATGATGTCAAATGGGTTCAAAATTAATAAGTGTGACAAGTGTGTTTATGTCAAAGGAACAGACGATGGATATGTTATTCTTTGTCTGTATGTAGATGACATGCTAATCGTGGGTAGCAATGATCGGATGATCAAATCAACTAAAGATATGTTGAACTCCAGGTTTGACATGAAAGACATGGGACTTGCCGATGTGATTTTAGGAATCAAAATCAAAAGGTCGCCTGATGGACTCATCTTGAGCCAGTCACACTATGTGGACAAGATACTTGACAAATTTAGTAAAAATGACACTGGTGTGACCAGAACACCAATTGATACTAGTCAACATCTGTCCAAAAATAGAGGAGAAAGTATATCCCAGGTGGAATATGCTAGAGTGATAGGCAGTTTAATGTACTTAATGAATTGTACAAGACCAGATATTGCCTATGCTGTAAGTAGTCTAAGTAGATTCACGAGTAATCCAGGAGATGATCACTGGAAAGCGATTGTTAGAGTACTCAGATACTTACGGTATACTCGTAGTTATGGGCTACATTATACAAGAGATCCTGCAGTTCTTGAAGGGTATTCTGACGCAAGTTGGATATCTGATATACAGGATTCTAAAGCTACAAGTGGATACGTATTCACTTTGGGAGGCGCAGCAGTTTCATGGAAGTCTTCAAAGCAGACGGTAATAACCAGATCTACTATGGAATCTGAATTTGTAGCTTTGGATAAAAGCGGTGAAGAAGCTGAATGGCTAAGGAATTTCTTGGAGGATATCCCTGAATGGCCTAAACCTATGCCTGCAATATGCATACATTGTGATAATCAGTCTGCTATTGGCAGGGCACAGAATGTGATGTACAATGGTAAGTCGAGGCATATACATCGTCGACATAATACCGTTAGACAACTAATCTCAACTGGAGTCATGACAATAGACTATGTAAGGTCTAAAGAAAATATTGCGGATCCGTTAACCAAAGGACTGAATAGAGATCAAGTTGAGAAAACATCAAGAGGAATGGGACTTAAGCCCATAAAAGAATAGGTTGAAACAGTGGAAACCCAACCTTGTTGACTGGAGATCCCAAGATCTAGGTTCAATGGGATAACTAAACTAAATAGACTGAATAAGATCACTATGGGGGTTACCCCAACCCATTCCTATAATAAAAACAGTGATACCCGTAGGGAAAGGTTAAGCAGTTTGCTTTTAATGATTCTTATGCGTCGAATACGTTGAGAATTCGAGCGGAGTAATATGGGTTACTCTTAAGTAAGAAATCACCTATGTGAGAGAGAAGTGGGGCCGCTTCAAAGGAGAATTGCTAGGGCTCAATTCTTTAGAAACTCTTGCAGAACCAGGGAGATGTTCATGGCCAAAATGAACATAACCATGAGAACTGAAACTGTGTCAGGAAAATATCTGTGTGAGGTATGTTATCGTTTACACAAATGGCAGAACAGTTCAAGGACATCGCGTCTACTAGTCAGCCAGTAAAGTAAACATACTTTTACAAGGGAAGGTTCAAGGGTTAACGCCTACCTATCCTATGCAGATATTAACCGTAGAACTCTATCATCGTGTAGTGTCTTTGTTTTTCCTCTGTAGTTTGTCAATTTCATTCATGTGGGGGATTGTTAGAAAAATGGCAGCAATTGGATGAATGAGAAATTGATGCTCATTGGTGGAGATTAATGGAGGTCATAAACCTCATATTGTAACACCCAAAGGCATGGATTAATAAGTGATTATGAGCTTCATAATCATGAAAAATGAAGGGTTATAACCAATGGTTTAATGGGAGATTATGAGCACCATTATCATAATTATGAGCTTCATAATCATGAAAATGGAGGGTTACAACCAATGGTTTAATGGGAGATTATGGGCACCATTATCATGGAAAATGGAAGGTTGCAACCAATGTCATTATTCACATAAATTCTGATTAATGCCTCATTATAATGTGGATTGTAACTTATATTCTCTTAAGCCTATATAATGAACTCTCCTCCACATGTTTGAGATACACACAATTGCATAGAATTTGCACTCACCAAGTCATAGAGTTTTTCCTTAGTTTTTCAAGTTCTACCAAGTTTTGTTGTAGTCTTTTTTGGTGATAGAAGAAAAACTGTTTCAAGTTCGCCGGAAACGGTATCCCATTGTGCTTAAGATTCCGTTGCTAGTCGTTGTATCCTGGGAGATAGACATCCGTCGTATCCTCGTGCACAACCGGAGGGGACGAATCTGTTTTAAGGAAAGCGTGACCTACACGTGCCTCGACCATTTCTGTTCAATTTCCATATTGCATTGCTTCCATTGAAGGTTTTGTTGTATTTGTTTTCTTTAATTTCAATTTCTAATTTTTTTTTCAATTGTAACCTGTTCATTTTATCCATGCAATATATTGTTTGCAATTCTTGGTAATAGTACATACAATATTGTGCTAACAGTTTCTATATCTTAATTTGAAATATTTTCAAAGAAAAACAAAGCGAGATCTAACCAATGTTCACTAATTATGGAAACCCAATCAAATATCTTTTGTTTCCTTGTTTGGTTAGAGATGTGTACATAAAAGCCTACAAATTTCATTGAAGAATATGCTACATACAAGTGGATCCTTTCTTATAACGAGCACTCACAATATAGAAATTTATGCCTTAAATTAAGGCCCTCCCCTTTTTTCATGAGATTAAAGAGGGGTATAGAATGTATATTATGATTTTTTTTTTAACAAACCATTAATGTTGTTCACCAATAAAAACTAAAAAGTATACAATGAAATTTTTACCTTTGATACTTTGAGTCTAAACCTTTTTGCACATATTAGTTGTGACCATATTTGGCATTGGCGTATGGCAACCCATTAAACATATTAAGTGTATGTATGTGTATATATGTAAAGCATTGCTTAAGAGCAAATCAAAGTCATCTCCAACGTTTTATTTTTTATTTTCTGATAGCAAGAGAAATGCTAAACAATGTCAATGTTTTATTTAACAAAAAATATAACTATAATATTTTTGATATATTAGTCTTTTTTTTAATATCTTGTACTCCAAAAGAAAAAAGGTTCATACTTTCCAAAAAAAAAGAAGGTATAGTTTTCAAACAATTGAGAAATGACAAGTCATAATTATCGTGTGAAAAAAGTAATAGCTGACATTATTAAATGTTGGAATTGACATTAAATATAGTATTTTGAATTTAACATTAGAAACATATTACATTAGAGAATAAACAATGACTTTTTTTTTTACTCACAAATTTTAAGATTTGAGAGTGGCATGAAAATTGGACATTGGATCTAAAACATTTATTCCTACTTGGAAATATTACAATGCAATTATTTAATTACACAAATATATATATATATATATATATACACAACCAAACAAATGGGATTTATTTTATTAAAATATCTAAAAATATCTCATATGTCTTGTCTAAATATTATTTTCGTCCCTCTTATTTATGTAAATTTTAAAAAATCCCTTGTTTTTATAAAGAAATAGTCAAAATACCTTTTGAAGCAATTAAATATTTAAAAATACCATGACTAGTTTAATACCACGACTACCGTCCCAATATATATCAAATGTTGTAACTATTACTTAACTAAAAACTTTAATAAAAAAATTTAAAATATTCAAATAAATGTCTAATACCACGACTACTTCCCAATATATATCAATTTAATATGTTGTCTTAACTATTACTTAGGATAGATTTTATTTTAATATTGTAGCTTACTTTTGTTTTAAATTGTAACTAATAAAGGTGGGAAACGATAATCTTGTCATTTTTTTGAAAAAATTAATTGCTTCAATAGGCATTATGAGTTAGATTTGATAAACACAAAAGATATTTTGGGTATTTATATAATAAGAGGGACAACAACGGTACTCAGAGAGAACACATGGGGTGTCTTAAATATTATTTCAATAAAAAAAAAAAACCCAAAATACCTCTTTGCTTTTCCTAATTTTAACTTTTGTTCCTCTTGTTATTGTTGGATTATGGCCCAGAAAACATGTAAAACACAGCATAATATAGTTTTAAAATTTTTTATAAACTTTTAGGATCCTTTTTATGATGCTACAGATGTATATAAACACTTATAGGTTTAGCAATAGCTTTGAATGATCAAGCATTCCAAAATCTTCAAATCTTCCTTGCTATCCTCATTCTTCTAAATCAACTAGTGTGTGGGCACTGTGAGATTTCTTGGTTATCTCTATAATATCTCCTTCCAACCTTTCTACTCAGTAGAGGTTCTTTACACTCTAAAGGGTAGAGCTAAAGAACCACTAAATGGAAGCCAGAAAAAAGGTATGCAGAAAATAGATACTCCAAAGCCTATTTATAGACACACTGACTAGGTGGTTAAAATGAAATCTCTGGAGAGATTTTCTTAGAGAGAATCATGCCCACCACTATGGCAGTTGGGCGTGATATTGGTCATCTCTTCAATAGGAGAATGACACATGTTTCAACTACTTGATTCAGAGCAATCCTATATCCATCTAGAATCTGTCCGAGATCTGATCTTAGTTCAAACTAAAATATTATTTATTTTAACTTTTAAAATAAATATCTTACATAATTTTCTCAATTATTTAAATTATCTCATAATACAAATAATTATTTACAGAATCTATTTCAACTTTTAGAAAAGATATTTTTATGCACCTGGATAACAAAAAGATTACATGAAGATCATGTAAGATATTTGTCTCCTAGATCATGGATGTGGCACCACCTGGACTTCTAGACTTCTAGTATGTGGCACCACACAGAGTCCTAGTAAATTGTTGTGTGAAATTACAATTTTGCCCCTATAGACATAAATAATTCAAGAAAATTTCCATTGATCCATCTAAAAGAATGCTATGGAGCTAGCAAGAGGACCCAATAGACATATATAATTTAAGCTCCAATAATTATTTATAATTTAATTATCTCATAATTAAATTAATAATAATTATTAACTGCGGCTTGCGCCACTATTGAGAATTGAAGTTATATTCTTAAATTATATACAAAATTATAAGGAACATTAAATGTAAATGTTGACGATAAGGTTGTCCATTGATATAATTATTTGCCATATGATAATACTCTTCACAACAATATTCATAATTAGAGCTAGGCTTATAGTTTTCCATGTAACCTCTCTAAATACTTCTTTATCCATGAATTCTGTTAATTCTCTAATAGATGACTTTTTTATGAATAATCGTAAATGAGGATTTGGGTAATATTTGATATCCCATATCAAATAGTGAGATCTCTGTATCCAAGTTTCTAAATTAATACTCATTGGAATATTATCTTAACATTCCATCTTGTAGGAGATTTGGATTCCATATTTGTGAGTGATGTTCCTAACTACCTATATTAGTATGTCTCCAATATACTGAGATATTGATCATGGATGTTACAGATCTCATTTATTGGCAATCAAAGGACATAGTAAATAGATGGGAGTCTACTAATCACCTCAAGATTAAGGTAAGATCCATAAAAGATCAAAATAATAGAATTCTAATTTCACCTTTCAAAATGACACAAGAAATTAAATTTTATCTTGGTTTACATTTAATATGTTCTAAATATAATGATGTCTATATCTAAAGATCACCATTACTATAATCCGTATAAAATTATTCTACCAAGTTGGGAATAGACGACATCACAATCTTAAGTAAGATAAAGTGTCCAGCTTTATCTACTGATTGTGTAAATCAATGTTTATACTAAGTATACATAATCATTTCTTATGTATTAAGAACACTTTATATATATGATTATTGACTTTGATAAGTATTGGAACTTTTATGATATTTGCATACATATATATCAGTATATATATCATGGAAAACATCAAAGAAATTTTTTTTAATAAGGTAACACTTTCTTTCTCATAATGTCTAATTAGGATAAAATGACATACTTTAGAAGCATCAATCCCAACAATTATACAAATTCAAAAAAATACCTCTTGTTCCATAAAATCTTACTCAAAATTTCCTTTTAAAACATTTATTTTTTTTTTTAATTTTTCAAGATTACTCTTCTCAATTTATGTTAAATGTTATTTTAAGTATGAATTAACCAAACTAAATAAATAAAATAATTTAAGATGTGCAATTAAATGTATTAATTAAGGAAATACTTCTATGATTTTTAGATTTCTTTTACTTGTAAGATTGATTTTTTTATTGTTTTGGTTTAATAATGCCTTAAATTGTATTTTGCAAAGGTTGGGTAGGGCAATCTTTTTTTTTTTTTTTTTTTAAAAAGCTTAATTCCTTCAAGAGGTATCTTGAGTATGATTTAAAAAACATGAGTAATGTTTTGGGTATTTACATAATAAGAGAGACAAAAAGAGTATTTAGGGAAAACAAAAGAGAATGTTTTGTGTATTTTCCCTTATACAAATCATAAAAATGGAGGATTATCAAATTGAATTATGACATGGCCAGTGAACCACTGAACATGGTAAATTACGGCTACACTGTATGGCAATGATGCACTAAAACATAATAAATGAGTTGTTGGGAAGAAGAGCTCCAACTCTAAAATTTAAATCCTACACTGTAAAATGTAAGAGCTTTACACTATAGCATATTTTTATTGAAAAAAAGAGCAAAATAGCATATTTAGGTTAAAACTTAGTAAATAATATCTATAAGGCACTAAGAGCCATTTACCAACAAGGCCTAAGGGGCTGACACATTGGTAGGGGAATGAAACATTCCCCTGCTTGCCACCACCCCCCTTTTTTTGTGAAACACCAATTGCACCCCCTCCTTTCTTTTTCCCCCCTTTTTGAATGTCTTCCTTTTTCTTTTTTCTTTCTTTTTTTAGCTTTTCATATTTTTCCCACTTTTTTCATCCTTATTTCTTTTGTCCTCCTCCTTTTTTTAGTTTTTGCTATATTCTCAGTTGTATTTTTATTGTTTTTTTTGTTCATCACACCTGTGTTTTTTTGTTGCTTTTCCCTTAATATTTTACATATTTTCAAAGTTACTTTATTGATTTATTTAAAATGTGTATCATCAAAATATTTTTAATTTTTTTTATTATTGCATATTGTTGATGCTCACCGTGATTCGGCATCGGATCAACATCGTGTGCGGCTGTGCACGGTCCGACTCTCCTTCGATTTGCCTCTGCCCGGGCAGATGTACCTGCATAAGAGGAGGGACACTTCGGAGGCAATAGGAAGGTTAGTCAATAGACAAGGGCTCTCCAATGTTTGAGGCAGGGTTTGCTCGGCAGAGGGCGGCCAACCAATTAGGTGGGAAGAAGCAATCTCTCTAGAATGCCATAAATGCATCCTATTTATAGGCCACCACTTGGATCGGGTGTTTAGGCGGGTTTTACCCATGACTCGGGTGTCACATCAAGGCGTGTCCGGCAGTAGGTGACAAGTGTTGCGTCCCTCGTCCGACGGATTGGGCTCCATCGCACGACGAGTTATCTGCCTCGTGTTAGCCTATAATGACGAGTAGCAGCCTACTTGCGAGTAAGATTCGTCCGACCCGAGCTACTGTATATTTCGAGGTGGCAGCCTGCTTGGCATGCGGCCTCGGAGGCCTTGAGAGGCACCTCAAAAAGGTGTACGATGCATCGGGGGCTGATAGCAAGCTTGTTGGAGGTTCTATCGAGCTTATTTGCCAACCATTAAAGTTTATTTCCACGACAGTGGCGCCGAGCTCACCCTCAACATTAGCCCCCCAGTTCACCTGGTCGGTATTCGGCCAAGTGGACTATGCCGAGTGGGTGAGGTCGGTTGAAAAGAAGAAGGCCAAACGACACTTCAAAGGGGGATGAGGCGAAAAGACGCGCGGATTAGACGGAGGACACATGTTGCATTGCGGCCATCTACGTTGCCTGAGAGGCGTAATGATCACATCTCTTAGTTTTTCGTGCCCAAATATCCTGTCTAAGATGGCTATAAATAGGGCCATCCTCTTTGTCATTTTCACTCGATTCTCAGAATTTTTGCACCCAAAGAGTTTTTACCTGCCAAACCACAGTCATCAACCCGAGGATTATATTTTCTTGAGCTTTCAAACCCGAGCAGGTAACTTCCTAGGGGTGTTAAAATGAGTGATGTTACAGATTCTTAGAATTTAGAAGTTTCTTGGTCGGAAAGCAGCACAGAGTGTAGCTCGTCCACCACCTAGTCCGACGTCGAGGGAACGTCTCCAGGACGCGATGAAGCCAGCCGACTTGAGCAAATTCTGAGGGTTGACTCCCAGATTGTACCCGAGCAGGAGTTCCTCAACATGCTTGACGGGCAGAGGCTGATTAGGCCGTCGAAGGAGCAGGACCCTTATGTCAGGTCAGCCGTTGCGGGCTCCTCTTGAGTTTTTTCAAGGAGAGAGTCGAGCTGCAAAAGCACGACGATGCCCCGAGCACATCCAACCGGGGTGCTAGAGCTCCAGTCCAAGTTACAGGGGTGATAACGGTAGACGTTTTCGACGAGGAACGTGTACCCGAGGAGGTGGAAGTGGAGCAGTCTGAAATCGAAGAGCAGGAGGTTCAAGTCACCCGCGTCTGAGGCATGACGGCATATTGGGTAACCCGGCCCGGGCAGACCTCGATAGTGGGCTATACAAGTGCCATCACAGAATCATGGCTAGAGAACCTACACGCCGAGTATGGTATCCCAGACGACGTGACCCTCACTGTTCTTGACGAGGGCGATTCACCTTTAGACACACCCGAAGGATGCATCACACTTTACGTCGAGTTCTTCAGGGCTGGGCTGCGCCTCCCATTCCATCCATTTTTGCACCGGGTGCTTAATGATTTCAACGTATGTCAGGCTCAGCTGAACCCGAACAGCTACAAGTCGCTGATCGGGATGTACGTATTATGGAGGTACCACCGGGACATTGAGATGCCGCTGGAAGCTTTCAAGCAAGTGTACAAGATGAAGAAGCTTCCTTGGTAGTCTGGATGGTACTATGTCACCGGCTTCTGGAAAGACTTTATCTTGGGCAACCCCGACTTAGGTAAATTATGGAAGTATGAATGGTTTTACATCGGGGGTAATTATTTGGCCCGAGCTAGTGAGATCGTCCTTGCCGACCAACACGTGTCAAGGTCGTTCGAGCAAGGGCATGTGTGGACCAAGCGACCTTAGGCACCGAGCCGCGTGATCAAGGCAGTCGAAGACCTGTTTGAGAAACTGGAGTCGACCAGGCAGCAGTCCTTCCTTCTTAGGAAGGAAACTTTATCCGGTTACGGCTGGTTCAGGGATCCCAGTAGAACAAATCCCCAGACAGTCCATCCTGCCTGGGGTACCAGGTAGGTTACAATTGCTCGGCCTGGTGCCGTCGATGTCCTAGGGCCAAGCATTTCCCAATCCAGGTGGCCAACGAGGGAGCCTTCATCGTCCAGTTTTGAGGACTCGTCGAGTGGCTCCTTCGATGCGGGGCCACCCATAGCCGATGAGGAACTCGAGGACGTGATTCGGCTCCTGTACCCGTCTAGCCAGCTCTGGATCAGAGGTCAGCATTGAGTTTTTTCATTTTCTTCTTTCTCTTTTTTATGTGCCGACTTCATTTTGACTTAGGGTTTCATTGTGCAGAGATGTCGTCACGGCCTAGCTCCGCTGCTAAGAGACGGGCTTTGATGGAGAGCCTAAGATGGCAAAAGGATAAGGCCGTCGAGACCGGGAGGAAGCGTAAACGGACTCCCAGGCCAGAGCTTCCTCCTCAACCCAAGCAGGTTTCCACATCAGTCCAAGTGCCGCCACCCTTACCTCCGTCGACCAGGGATGCACTAGAAGTGACGCCAGTTGACGACATGGCTAGAGGCTCGTTCGAGGATCCGCAAAGAAGGTGCCTGAACTACCGCGGCATCATTCTCGAATGACTAAAGGATGTGATTCCATAGGATGACTTTTTTATAAATATCCACAGGGAGGACTTCCAGAGCCTGTGCAATACGGCTTTCTGAGCTGCTGCCACCGTAAGTATTTGTCCAAACCAAGCCTTTTAATTCCTCTTTTTTTTTATCATGCTACCGAGCACTGAAGTCTCGTTTCTTGTAGAGGAGTGCATTCTGCACATGGTCCACTTCGCTGGGATGAAAGACATCCACAAGGAGAAGGAAATGCATAAGAAAACCTTCCTCAAGATGCTGGACGTAGACAAGAAGTTTGGTGCTAGGAACATTGAGCTAGACCAAGCCAAGGGCTCTCTTTCTCAGGCTTAGGAGGAAGCCTAGAGAGCCAAGGCCTAGGCCGAGGAGGCTTGGAGGCAGGCTAGGGAGGTGAAGGATGAAGCTGCACAGCTTGAAGGGCAGCTGACATCCCTGTAGGCCGAGCACCAATACTTTGTGGATGAGCTTCTAAGACGTCTGGCCCGAGCGGTGGACGAATTTAAGGCATCCCTGAAGTACGCCGATCTCTATTATTACGGCATGACTGACCTCCACGAACACCTAATCAGACAATACCCCGAGGTAGAGGGATTCGATTGGTCGCTCATTGTTGAGCCCAATCAAGGCGCTGCTCAGCAATAGTAGGGCGAGGAGGAGGTCATCGTGGCAGACGGTGATGACGATGGAGATGGGTAGAGCACCGCCGCTGGTGGAGGCGAGGAAGACATGGTTAGGGGTGAAACGCAGGCTTAGGCTGATTTTTATCCCTTTTTGTTGTTGTTTTTACTTGTCCAAGCTCAGGAGGTGCCCGGTTAACTGTACCTCCCCTATAAATAAAATTTATTTCCTGTTCTTCTCTTCTCAGATTGTTGTATACATTTTTCTTTTAAATATTTTCTAAGTGCGAGTGTCCTTGGGTTAATATGTTCATGTTTCAACGAGAGAGGTTCCTCGAAGATACGGTTACAACTTTGAACTGTCGAGTAACCATATACCTCGGTCTTCAGAATTTGGGTAGAATGCTTCATGTTTCCAAGTTAGATGCTCCTCGGGGGGAATCCTGGTTGGGACCGAGTTCCGTCTCGATAGCCATCGAGTTATCTGAGCAGTTATCCCTGTCCACTCAGTTAATCCGAGCGAGGTTCGAGTTATCCGAGTAGTTATCCTTGTCCGCTCAGTTAATCTGAGCGAGGTTAAGGTTTTCGATCTCGATCGGACAGAGCACAACAACGTGTGGCTACCCTTACCCTATTGCGCCCTAGACTTGTTTAAGTTTTTTGGAGAAACTTTGCAAGTGTAGGACTCATCGGGCACGCTGTTGTGCCAAGCAACTTGTTGGGTTGTCTGTACGGCGACAAACCTAAGGTCGGTATGCCGACCAGCCCCCAGCCCGATGGACAAGGATGAATCTCTCTCATAGGGAGTTATTGTCTTGTCCTCCGAGCTAGAGTTATGGCATTCTTTTCCGGATCCATATTTCCTTCAAATGCATTGCTCAAGTGGAATGGTACAGGAAAGTTGTATTCCATTAATGTGATATTTACATACATTTTTCTAGTCCTATTCAGTAGGTCTAGTTACAAAAGAATCCTGGCCTTAGATCAAAAAGGGGTTTTTGGCTTTGAAATTAGCAAAAGAACTTTTTTAAAAGCTTGGAGTTCCGAGGATGCCCGAGCTGATTTCCTTCCATATCGGATAATCTGTACATGTCTGGCTGTACGATATTTTCGATCCTAAACGAACCTTCCCACTTTGGACCAAAGGACCCAAGGCCGGTCTGTTGAATCGTGACCTTTTTCAGTACCAAGTCTCCAACCTTAAAACTCCTGGGCTGGACCCTCTTGTTGTAATACCGAGTTACTACTTGATTCTGAGCTGTGTTACGGATCGCTGCCCAGCTTCTTTTTTCTTCGACTAGATCGAGCTCAGTCATCATCAATTTCGCTTTTAGGGTCTCCTCGTATCGTTCGACTCTGAAGCTAGGCAACCTTACTTCGGCAGGGATGACAGCCTCTACCCCATACACGAGGGAGAATGGAGTTTCTTTGGTTGCTGCTTGGGCAGTTGTTTGATAAGCCTAGAGTACTTGTGGGAGCTCCTCAATCCATGCCCCCTTGAGCCCCTAGAGTTTTTTCTTCAGGTTGTCTTTGATTGTCTTGTTTACAGCCTCCACCTGGCCGTTACTCTGCGGATAGCTCGGGGAGGAGAAGACCTTCCTAACATCGAGCCATTCACATAGGCGGAGGAGACCTGAAGATTCGAACTGTTTGGCATTGTCGGTCACAATCGTGTGCGAGATTCTGAACCAGCAAATAATGTTCTTCCACACGAAGTTGGTGCACTTAGCTTCAGTCATGTTGGTACAGGGTTCGACCTTAATCCATTTCATAAGATAATCTATGGCCACGATGCAGTACTTGAATTGTGATCGGGCCAACAGAAGAGGTCCGATCAAGTCGATGGCCCATTTTGCAAATGGCCATGCCGAGGTCATTGGAGTGAGAGGCTTAGCGTGGTGACCGAATATTCTCGCAAACTACTGGCATTTGAGGCATTTTTGAGCAAAATCCTTCTAGTCCTGCTGCATGGTCGGCCAGTAGTAGCCCTGCCGAATGCACTTTTGGGCCAAAGAGCGTCCCCCTGAGTGGTTGTCGCATAGGCCCTTGTGGATTTCTCTCATTAGATACTCGGCCTCTTTAGGATCTAAGCATTTTAAGCATGGTATGGTGTAGCCTCTTTGGTATAATTTTCCATCGATCATCGAATACTGGGCCGAGCTATTACGTATCCGACGCGCTTCTTCCCGATCGTCGGGTAATTCGACTATGGTTTGGTATCAGATGATCGGGTCCATCCATGTGGTCTCGGACTCTTTGGCTACATTTACGACTTCCTTAACGATGCTCGGCTTGGCAAGTCTTTCAATGGGGACCGAGGTTACATTGCTTCTGCCCAAGCCGAAAGCTAATTAGGCAAGGGCGTCGGTTTCCACATTTTTTGACCAGGGGATCTGCTCGAAAGAGTTGGACTTAAATTGTCTGAGCAGTTGTTTCACTTCTTGCAAATATGCATCCATGGAATCCGCTCAGGACTAAAATCCCCCAGTGACCTGCTGAACCATAAGCATTGAGTCGTTGTGGATGGTGATGCGGTCTACCCCGAGATCTTGGGCGATCTGAAGTTTGGCCAAGAGAGCCTCGTATTCTGCTTCATTGTTGGAGGCCTTGAAGTCAAATCGGAGGGCATAGACAACCTTATATTCGTTTGGGCTGGTTAAGATCAGCCCAGCGCCTGACCCGTCAATGCAAGAAGATCCGTCGATGTGCAGTTTCCAGTCTGGCTCCAGGGTAACACTGTCCCCACTACAGCTGGGTGCATCGGGCACTTTGATGGGTGACCTCTCAACAAGGGGGGTCGTCTATCTGGCGTCTATGAATTCTACAATGAAGTCGGCTAGAGCTTGAGCTTTGATGGCCGTCCTCGACATGAAATGCACATCGTACTAGCCGAGCTCTACTGACCACTTGGCCATACGACCCGATATCTTCAGACTCTGGAGTACTTGCCGAAGAAAGAATTTGGTCAGGATGTTGATAGTGGTAGTACAGTCGCAACTTTCAGACCGAAGTAATTAAGGCAAAAGCCAACTTTTTGAGTGGTGGGTACCGCTCCTCGGTGACTTGAAATGCGTGGCTTGTGTAGTAACCTAGCCTTTAGACTCCATCTTCGTCTCGGACTAAGACCGAGCTGACGGCTTTCTCTGACACAGCTAAATACGCAGTTAAAGCTTCGCTAGGCAAAGGTTTTGACAGGAGCGGGGCATGGCTAAGTAGGTCTTCAGGCTTTGAAAAAGCTTCCTCACACTCCCCGCTCTACTCAAACCTCCCATTGAGTGCCTTGAAAAATGGGTGGCACTTGTCGGTAGCCCAAGAGACGAACCTTGACAGGGCTGCCACCATGCCAGTGAGATATTGTACGTCTTTTGCAGTCCGGGGAGAATGCATATCAATAATTGCTTGGGCTTTTGCCAGGTTAACCTCATGCCTCGTTGATTAACTAAAAATCTAAGGAATTTGCCTGAGCTTACACCGAACGCACATTTCATCGGGTTGAGTTTCATCCCATACTCCCAGAGAAAGTCGAAGCTTGATCGGATGTCGGCCATGTGGTCTTCTACTTGGACAAACTTTACTAGCATGTCGTCCACGTAGACGTCCATAGTTTTCTCGATCAGTCGAGCAAACATCTTATTGACGAGGCGTTGGTATGCAGCTCCGGCATTCTTCAGGTCGAAAGGCATCACCACGTAGCAGTATAAGCCCTAGTCGGTAACAAAGACAATTTTCACTTGATCTTCTTCTGCTATCTTTGTCTGATTGTACCCGAAGTACGCGTCCACAAAGCTCAGAAGCTCATGGCTGGCAGTGGCATCGACGAGCTGATCTATCTGAGGAAGTAGAAAGCAATATTTCAGGCAGGCCTTGTTGATATTGGTATAGTCAACGCAGACCCGCCATTTGTCGTTTGCCTTTTTGATGAAGACGACATTCGCTAACCATTCCGGGTACTTGACTTCTCTGATGAATCCAGCCTTGACGAGCTTCTGGACTTTTTCGTTTATTGCAGCGTACCTTCTCAGGTTAAAAGCCCTTCTTTTCTGTATCACCGGCCTATGGCTAGGTTGAACATTGAGTCGATGGCTAATGATGCTTGGGTCAATGCCCGGCATGTCCTCATGAGACCACACAAAAATGTCCCGATATTCGGTAAGGAGCCTTTCCAGGTCGGCCCAGATCTTAGGTCTCAGCTGCGATCCGAGTTGAACAGTGTGTTCAGGTCTCAAAGGGTCTAGGGAGAACAGCACCAAGTCTTCGACCGGGGTGGTTCTTACCTCTTCCTCGGGCATTCTAGGGTCTAAATCTGCCAACATCTTGGGTGTCAGGTCAACAAGGAGATCTGTTTTGTCAACTAAATAGATGGCCGAGACGCCTTAGTGAAGAGCTGAGGCTGCTCTTACGGCACTGGCGTAACAAGCTCGGGAATCCATCTGGGATGAGCGGACTACTCCAACACCGCCATCCGTGGGGAATTTCATGGCCAAGTGATATGTGGAGACTATGGCCTTCAAAGCATTCAGCGTTGGTCAGTCAATGATGATGTTATATTGGGAGGGTTTGTCGATGACTAAAAAGTCAACAACCCGAAGTTCACGGGCAAGCCGACCTTCCTTATTGCTTGAACGCATTCTCCCGCAAAGCCATAAAGCGGGGTCTGAACTGGGACCAAAAGGGCCTTGCTTATCTTCAATTTGTCAAATACTTGCTTGAAGAAGATGTCGGCTGAGCTGCCGTTGTCGATTAGAACACGCCGTACTATGTTGTTGGTGATGGGCAGTTCGTACACTAGAGCGTCATTGTGCGGGTGCATTAACCGGTCTGCTTCCTCCTCGGTAAAGATGATTGGGGTGTCCTCTTGGTGACATATCTTGTTGATATGCTCGAATATGTTTATGAATTCACCCCGCTCGATCAGCCAAGCTTCTCTAACATACGACCGCCGCCCACTCGACGTGTCCCCGGTAATAGGCCCATCGAATATCGTGTAAATGATATTCAGAGGATCCGAGGTGTTCCCAGCGTCGATTTTGGAGCGGGTTGTTGCGTCTTGACTTGACATATCATTCCTTCCCAAGGTGGACCTCGGGGTTATAACCCGCTCAACAAATTCTTGCCAATGGCCTTCTCGGACCAGCCTTTCGATTTGGTCCTTCAGTTGGATACATTCGTGAGTACTATGCCTCACATCCTTATGGAATTCATAAAACCTTGATTGATTTCGCTTCACCTTGCTCCCTCAGAGCTTGGGTGGTGGTGTTAACAAATTCTTGCCACTTATTTGGGCGAGCACCTCGTCGATGGTCACCACTAGCGGTGTGTAGCTTTAAAATTTACCGGTCGACCCCTTTGGCTTTTCGGATTTCTTCTCTTTCTTCTACTTCTTGCTCTGCTCGACGTTGCCTTGTCCTTGTGCTTTCTTCTACTTTTTATCCTTTTTTGTTTCGCTTGGGCTGGCTTCTTCCCTACAGCTTTTCATGTATTCGGTAGCGTCGACATGTCTTTGGGTATATCCGAGCATTTGAGAAATGTGCTCAACTGCTCGAAGGCCAGCGACCAGGTCAGTTTTTTGTCTCGGAGACCCCCCTACAAAAATATGCTTAAGGGTCTCATCTTCAACGTGCTTGACCTCGAGAGTTGCCTAGTGAACCGGTTGATATAATCCCTGACGTTGCTGTCTCCTTGTTTGACAGCATACAGGTATGTAATTTCTTTCCTCCGTGTTTTCATTGTAGAAAATGCCACAAAGAAGGCGTCGACCAGCTGTCAGAAAGAAGAAATAGATGAAGGTTCGAGCCGTCGAAACCACTATCGAGCAGGACCTGTTAGCGTTAGCGAGAAAGCTTTGCACATCACTACGTCGTTAGCGTTCTGCAGTAGCATGTGCCCTCGGAAGAGTTCAACATGCTCGTCTACGTCTGTTGTCCCATCGTAGGACTTGATTTGCGGTACTTTAAACTTCGGCGGCATAGGGGCCCGCATTATGTTATCTAGGAATGGTGGATCCTGATCTCCTATCTCGTCTAGGCCAAATCGATAATTTTGAATTTTGTCGATTTGGCACTGTAGTGTCTGAAACTGGCAGCTGTTAGTGTCTTCGGGCAGTTCAACCCGATAGGGTACTCTGCCTTCAACACAGCCTCTAGCTTCAGGCTGGCAATTTTGGTTTGCTCCCTGAGATCCAAGCCTATCAAATACTAAGGCTCGAGAACCTTGTGGTGAAGGAGCACGAGCTGCTTGGTGTCCAAGACGGCCTTCTTAGACCAATCTGTTATTGGTCGAGATGCTACGAGTGGATCCCCTAGACTGCTCGGAGTGGGCTTCTTCATGGTTGGCTGTGCTTCGCTCCATCCGACCTCCGGCCTGGTCAACCTAGGCCGAGGGTGGCAAAGCTGGTGCGGCCTGGCGTTAAGCCTGTTGTGTGAGCTGTTGCGTTAGGATCTGGACTGCGTTTGTGAGTTCCCGGTTAGGGTCCTGAGCGGCCGGGGCCTCTGCAGGCTTGGCCCTGGTCGTGCTTCCCTACCCCCCAGACCGGGACCTCACGGTCTAAGGACGGCCCCTAGGCCTACCCGTGTTCGGTTGTCTGTTTCTTGCATCGCCCGACCCCTCCTGTCGGGCTGTATCATCTCTGACATTTCCTCGAGTCATCATCTCGGGCGTTAGAGGTAATGTAGCTAATGTTTGGGTAAAGGCATAGGCGCCCTCCTTCTAGTGCTAAAATGTTGATGCTTACCGTGATCCCACGTCGGATCAACACCGCGTGCGGCTGAGCATGGTCTGACTCTCCTTCGATTCGCCTTTGCCCGGGCGGATGTACCTGCAACAAGAGGAGGGACACTTCGGAGGCAATAGGAAGGTCAGTCAATAGACAAGGGCTCTCCGATGTTCGAGGCAGTGTTTGCTCGGTCGAGGGCGGCAACCAGTTAGGTGGGAAGAAGCAGTCTCTCTAGAATGCCATAAATGCATCCTATTTATAGGCCACCACTTGGATCGGGTGTTTAGGCGAGTTTTACCCACGACCCGGGTGTCACATCAAGGCGTGTCAGGCAGTAGGTGACAAGTGTCGCATCCCTCGTCCGATAGATTGGGCTCCATCGAACGGCGAGTTATCTGCCTTGTGTTAGCCTATAATGGCGAGTAGCAGCCTGCTTACGAGTAAGATTCGTCTGACCTGAGCTACTGTATATTTCGAGGTGGCAGCCTGCTTGGCATGCAGCCTCGGAGGCCCTGAGAGGCACCTCGAAAAGGTGTACGACACATTGGAGGCTGATAGCAAGCTTGTTGGAGGTTCTGCCAAGCTTATTAGCTGACCACCGAAGTTTATTTCCTCGGCGGTGGCGCCGAGCTCACCCTCAACACATATTATTTTAGATTCTTGAAAATATTATTTTATTAAACTTGACTTCTAGATTTCAATTCTATTCTTTCTTATTTAAGCATTTGTTTGCCTTTTTTGTTTTAGTTTATGATATTTCTCTATTTGCATATGTTCTTTCATTGTCTCCTATGTATTACCGTACTCGAACATTTTTTAAGTGGTCTTCTCAGCTAGTATCTTCTCATGGTGCCTCCTAATTAATTTACTCTATGATTTTGTTGACTATATTCTCTTTAGATAAAAAAAAAAAAAAAGATCCTCTATTTGTGTACATGCACTTTTTCTCTTACACACACAGTTTATAAATTTCAATCAATCAATCAATTTCTCTTTAGATAAATTTCAATCAATTTATAAATTTTTCAAAAAAAATGTTTTTAATGATCCTTATTATACTTTTTCCTCCTAAATCTTCTCTTATTAAAATAGTTTCTCTTAAATATATCATTTTTTTAAACATTTTTTGCTTTGGTCTCGCCTAAATATTTTTGTCTTACAAACATCTCAAATACATTTTTTTGTATATAGCCCACAAATAATTTATTGGGTAATTGTTTTCCTTCATTTTTCCCTTATGTACTGAATTTTTTTTCACTAAACTAAACTATTATGAGAATAATAAATGGATATAACTAAATTTTTAAATATTTCTACTTAAAAAAAATGCAAAAAATACACACGCAAAGCGTGTGCTTATTATTAGTAGTTTCAAAATATGTAGTAAATAGAAAATTATGAAGAATTGAGTAATATCTCACTAGAAATTGAGAATAAAAACCCCAAAATAACACCACTTCTTTCTCCTCTATATTTATCACCTCCTCGGTATCGGTCATTGGGAAATACAATATTAACCTTGTAATGCTATATTATTGTATAAATACAAAAATTCACCAATGATTTTGCCCAACTTCGCTAGACCACCAATAGATAGGAAATACAATATTAACATGTGGTGTATCGCCCAAAATGATTCTTTAAAAGTAGACGTTTGTATTATAGAAAAGTTATCGTATTCATTATTAAACATGTATACCCTAAGGAGTAAAAATATAATATGTTTTTAGAGATATTTTTATCAATAAAGAATTTATTTATTATTTATATACCACATTATTGTCCTCGTTACGTTCATATTTATTGAATATATGATAAGCAAACAAAAGTCTGAGGTTGTCAGTCAAACCTTTATAATCAAGCATATGATGGACATATTATACACAAGAAATGATTCTAAAGGTGACGGTTTAAATCATAAGATCTACAATCGAGGGAATAAAGTTGGGCGCTTTATTCATGCAAAAATTGTTATATTGTCTATATTCCTAACGAGAGATGATTTGTCTTGGTCATCGGAGGTAGACTCCACGATAGAAACATTGGTGCATTGTCATAGATGACGATGTATTAGATCAGGACATAAAGTATAATTGATTTAGATTAATAATTTTGTCTCGGCAAATCAATTCATTTTAGACAATCATATGTGTTGTATCTTAATCCTGAGATGAATAGTGAGCCTGTTGTCTTGACCTATGTATTTTGATATACCAAAAGATGACATCTATATTTTAATAGTGGTACGTATGCCGGTACGTTGGAGACATGATTCTTGATAGTGTAGACTTGTTATTCATAGATACGAAATCCAAAGCTCCTATTTAGGAGTCGATGATATCCTCTTATATGCATTATCCTATAATTAAAAGACTAGAGTGCTTAACCATTTGGATACATGATGTAACCGAATAGTATACCGTCTTTGGATGGTAAGTTTTTCGACTATGAGATAATGGAATGTAAGATAAAAATAATTAAAAGGGTAAGACAAAACTTGTCCTTAAGTTGATTATGGATAATCCTATAGGGGATATGATATATTATAATATGTCATGGAAACGTAGTAATACAGGCTTCGTTATTCTATATAGTTCGAGAGTGCAGCTCTAAGCTTTTAGTGTAGTAGCGTTGAAGTTGATAATTATGAAATGTATATATGGGATATTGGGTTTCATAATTTTCGGGAGCTTGAACCAATAGGTCCATCAGGTCCCCATTGCTAGCTCATAATAAAAACTGTAATGATACGGTGTGCTTTTTCAATAATTGGTGACTTTTGTCAAATTGTCAGATTGGTTGAAAATTCGATAGGATCTGATAATTCATTTCTGTTTATTGGTTGAATTAATTTCGTGAAAATTAATTCAAGATAAACTTGTAAATTATCAGGATTAGATAATTCATGTATGTTTATCGGTTGGATTAATTTTTGATAAATTAATTCAAGATAAACTTGTTGAATTATCAAGAATATTTATTTTCCTAGAGATTATCTAGATATGGTTGTTTTAATTAGATAACTTCTTTATTGGATTATTGACTTAAAATTGAGGCTCTCTCCAAAAAATCTTGGATGTGAAATAAAAGATTCGTAGGGATCATTTTTCATAAGTTCGGCAGGTCGATAAGTTAGTTTGGCCTGCCGATGGAACAAGTTAGGCAGGCCAATCCATAAGTTTAGCCTGCTGGTTTAATGATAATTTGATCATGTGTTTTAGACATGATTTTATTAGATATTGATCTAGATTCAAATTTTTAAGGCGTTATCTGATAATAACCAACCTAGGGGACGACCTCTATAAATAGGGAGTGAGTTCTCACAATTATTCAAATCAGTTGAGATATCAAGAGTGAGCTGTCTAGTTTGTGAGTCTCTAAAACTCCCTTGAGACCTATTGTTCACAAATCACGAATGCTAGTTCTGGGTTTTTCTCAATTGGTTGAAAGGAGAGCCGCCGGGGAAAAGCTGTATGAGGTGTACTCACACACATACCTATCATGGATAAAGAATAGCAAAAAAGACTAGTTTGTTGAGGATCTTCTAGAACATCTTTCTCTTCACAGATTGCAGGAGTTCTTCAACATTCGGAGGTTAGTAAGATCTGGTTAATTTATACATGTAGTGTGTCAAACTTATTTTTTGATATATACTTTGATTAAAAATTTTTAAATTTCCTCTGCGTACTATTTTTCCAACATCCATAGGCAGGTGTGTTTCTGAAAGATTAAAAATTTAACGGTTGAAAAGGCCATGGTGATTTTATCGAGATTTTAAAGAAAAACTATATTTGTAACAATTTTAAATAAGATTTTAAAACATAAAAATAAAATGATGAAGCTTTGAGAATCCTTTGTATGTTTCATACCTAATATGAAATTTTAACTCTAAATAAATAATTATTTAAAGCATTCGATTTATTATATCTTTTCCTGTTAATAACAAGCACTTTTAGTAAATTTATGAGTCAACCTAAAGTGACAATATAACAAGCTATAATGCAGTAAGAGTTTTTCTATAAAAAGTAGCAAAATAATTATCTCTCACTAATGATTTGATGCACTAACTATGAAAATTATAACCTTTGTTACTACAATTATAATTAACGTAATTATAAGATAGAAAAGATAATAACAAATCAAAATTATTATATTTAAATAGAATAAATTTTTTTAAATAGAATAAATTTTTATGTTAATTTTGTAAGCACTTCATCTTACGAAATATCTAAAATCGACAAAAACAAGTCATACTGCAATAAAAAACATTCCATAAAATTAAGCATTATTTTATTATTATTAATATTGATTATGCAACATAATTAAATTACATAAAGAAAGTATGAATGAATTTATATAAAAATGGGCAGCGTAATAATACAAACAATAATTTTTAAGAACATAGAAAATATAATTTATTCCATAACATATAAACGTTACAACAAAGATATAGAGTTGAAAACTATGCTAAAGTACTATGCACACAAGGTCCTTTATTTGCCTCACAAGACTCTTTACATTAATTTAGGCATTATTTTATCATTTTTAATGGGATCAAAAGAGTGCCTTAATAGTATCTCTTTTTAAAAGGGGGAGAAAGGAATACAAAAAAGGAAAGGGGAAGGGTGCTAAGAATAGAGGTGCACCCCCCATTTATAGTGATAAAAAAGTCACTATTTATTACTTTTTAAATAATTTTTTTTACTATATTTTTGTTGAAAAAATCGGATCAAATTGAAGTTTTTAAATATTTTTTTCTCTTTTTGTTCACGCGAGGTTCCCATCTAGAGAATGTAAATCTAGGCTTCATATTTTGCACAGTGTGGCGGCGGCATGCTTCAAAATGACTGGATCTTGGGCACTAACTACATGATCAGACAGCTGAGAGTTGTGGAGAAAAATGGGACCAATGGTACCATGAATTAAGCAATTGGGACCGTTAGATGAGTCTAAGTAATCACGTCAACGGCCGAGAAAAAGAGAGCTCATGGAGATAGCCTCATAGGATTTGACGCATTCTGAGATTCCTCCGACACGCGGGCCCAGCATTGGCGGTTGCTATTGGTGTGTGTCCTGCACGCGCCATTCAAGTACTAACACGTGCCTTCCACAAAGCAAAAATTCGAATCTTTTGACTTTTCAATGCATTTGTTGCTTGATTTTGCCCATTTTGGTGCTGTTTTGCCTCATTTTTCCACTATATTTCAAATCTAAAGATAGAAAAATGAAATAAAATCAATAATTTTATAAATATAATATTTACAATAATATTAAAAACATTTATTTTACATTAAAAACACAAAAAAATAGTTGCAAACTTATCAAATTCGAGCCTTTTGGTTGATCCATTAGAAATATTTTTAGAAATTACTAAATATAATAGAACATATTTACAAACTTAAAATACACTATAAAACACATGAAGACTCAAAACAAAATAATCACTTATTATTTTTACGGCTTTGATTATTTACAAACTAAACTAATATTTTACATTTGAAATTGATTCTAAAAATTACAAAAAAATATTATTAAACATAAAAAACACTCAAAACATATTTTTAAACATTTTTACACACTAAGACACAAAAATACTAATTAACACAGAAATGCTATTAGTTAGAGGATTTAATGAGAAATATTAATGTAAAATAATAATATTTAGCCTTAAAGAAATGTGCCTTTCACAGTCTCATCACACCCCTAACCAGCTTATTGGTATTCCCTAATTATTAAAGCGATATATTTTGAAATGATTAATTGGGTATGCACATAATGCATAACATTTAACTCTAATTTGATTAACTTAACTTGATGGAGTAACAAAATAAAAATTTATTTAAATAAAACAAAATGTATGCAAGCCAGACTTAGTGCAAAAAGAGATAATGAATAATTGTGAAATTTCATAAAAAACTAAGAATAAAATTATTATGATATTTTGATTCAAATACTCCTGTAGGTAGCAACACTTCAAATTTATTTATTAGAGCAATTAAAGAGCAAAAATATAAAATAAAAATTAAACTTTATAGCATTATATTACAAACTAGTTCTTTTAAAGTTAGATTCTTACGACTTTATTATTTTTGTTTCAAAAATTAAAGTCAGTTTTATCCTCAAATTCTCTAAAATGTGTTTCAAGAGGTCGCAAATACAAGGCACTTGCTAATCACAATTGACCATATCCTCTTTAATCTTAGCCATTTTGAATGGATTATTTTTAATCTTCAATCTTAACTTTTGAATTTTTTTTTATTTTTTTGAAAATTTTCAAAAAATTATGCAAAAAATAAAATAAGAAAAAAACACAAAAATAAATATTTACAAAAAAGAGTAACAGAAAACTACTCACGGTTGATAAACCAGAGTCACAAGAGTGACTTCTTCGGGCTTAGTTATCCATTCTTTGTAGCTTTTCAGTCTTTCACTATTTACTCTGAGTATCCTTCCATCGCATAGATCTTCGATTTCAACAACACCATTTGGGAAAACCTATTTCACAACATATGGACCAGTCCATCGTGATTTCAACTTACTAGGATGAAGGTGAAGACAACATTCATAAAGATGAACCCATTGATTTGGCTCAAAGTTCTTCCTCAAGATCTGTCTGTCATGAAATGCTTTCATTTTTACTTTGTAAATCCCTGAATTGTCATAAGCATCATTCCGTAATTCTTTAAGTTCAGAGAGCTGAAGTTTCCACTCAATATGTGCCGCACTAAGATCAAAGTTGAAAGCTTTAATAGCCCAATAAGCTTTGTGTTCAAGTTCTATGGGTAAATGACAGGCATTTCCAAAGATGAGCCTATAGGGAGACATTCTTAAGGGAGCTTTGTAAGCTGTACGGTATACCCAGAATGCATCTTAAAGACGTGAAGACCAATCTTTTGGATCTAGATTCACCATTCTTTCCAAGACTTGTTTGATCTTTCTATTTGCTAACTCAACTTGTCCATTTGTTTATGGATGATAGGCAGTCGAAACTTTATAAATTACACTATACTTTCACATTAGAGCTTCAAAAGAACGATTGCAAAATGTGTGCCTTGATAACTGATGATAACGCATGGTGTACCACACCTAGATAGCATTTTTTTTTTCAAGAACTTTATAAAAATTGTGTTATTGTTGGTATGGCCTGCTATAGCTTCAACCTATTTTGAAACATACTCCATAGTAAAGAGGATGTATAGGTACCAAGAAGAATAATTGGGTTTAGAGACATCATATGGTGACAGGACAGAGTACTTAACTTTCAACAATTTTTTCAAGAACAACAATAGTGATAAGTGTTTTTGAACAAAGTGGGCCAATAAAGACCACACTGAAGAATCTTTGCAGCAATCTTTTTTGAAAAAAAATGACAATCATATGCATTAGTATGATAGAATTTTAAGACACTAAACACTTCATCTTCAGGAATGCAACGTCTCATGATTTGATCATGACAGATGTTCATTAGAAAATTTATCATAAATTGAGGAGCGAAGAATCATTGAATTCCAAATGAGATAAAACCACATTCTTAACTCCTTTCTTGTCCTTAATGGTCAAATCAAGCTCTTGTAGAAGAAGGATCCACATGATGAGTTGAGCCTTAGCATCCTTTTTAGAAAAGAGATACTTAAGGGCTGAATGATTAGTGAAAACAGTGATTATCGATCAGGTCTGAACGAAACTTATCAAGAGCAAATACTATAGCAAGTAATTCTTTTTCAGTAGTTGAGTAATTCATTTGAGTGCTGTTCAAAGTTCTAGTTGCATATTACACTACAAATGGATTTCTTTCCCTTCGTTGACCTAAAATGGCTCCTACATCATAATTGCTTGCATCACACATGATTTTAAATAGTAAACTCCAATCAAGGGATTGCATGATAGGTGTAGAGGTCAGCTTAGATATCAGTGTTTGAAAAGATTCTTCACATTCTTTTGTCCATTCAAACATTACATCATTCAACAAGAAATTAGGAAATTACACAATGGTCTTAATATGACTGAAAAATTCATAATAAACCTCCGATAGAATCCATCATGTCCAAGAAATGATCGAACATATCTAAAAGTCTTTGGAGTTGCCATGTTCCAAGAAATTTCAATTTTAGCTAGATAAACTTCAATTCCTCTTTTAGAGACAATGTGTCTAAAAACTATGCTAGATGGAACCATAAAATAGCTTTTTTCCCAATTTAACACGAGGCCTTTTTCTTCACATCTTTTCAAAACGGCTTCTAAGTTAAACAGACAAGTGTCAAATGAATCACCAAAGATAGTCAAATCATCCATGAAAACTTCCATAATCTTCTCAACCATGCATGTCACTAAAAATGTTCATCATGTTTCTTTGAAATGTAGCTGGAGTGTTACAAAGTCCAAATAGCATATGCCAGAAAGCATAAGTATTGAAGGACATGTAAATGTGGTCTTTTCTTGATCTTCTAATGCTATCTCTATCTGATACTATCCTAAATATCCATCAAGAAAGTAATAGATTGGATGACCAGCTACACGTTCTAAGATTTGATCAATGAATGGGAGTGGGAAATGGTCTTTACGAGTGGAAACGTTCAACTTCTAAAAATCAATGTACATCGCCATCCACTAACAACCCTTGTAGGGGCAAGATCTCAGTTTTCATTCTTTATCATAGTTACACCAAAATTCTTAGGTACAACTTGAGTTGGACTAATCCAGTTACTGTCCACAATAGGGTAAATGATTCCCGTCTTTAATAGTTTCAAAACTTCATTCTTCACAACTTCTTTCATTGTTAGGTTTAGCCTTCTTTGAGGGTCTCTTCTTGGATTAGCACCTTTTTCTAATTGAATATAATAAGCGCAAATTAAGGGACTAATACCCTTAATATCAGCCATTGTCTAAACCAATGCAGTTTTATGATCGGAAATGTTGATTGATTGTCGCTCTTGTGATTCATCGAGTTTGGATGAAATAATCATGTTTCAGTCCTTCAGGAAGTTAGGCTAACTTAACTTTTAAGATATCTTCATTGGATTTTTTTGGCCTTTCTCCTTCTAGAAACAACTTTTCAAAACATGGTTGCCAAAATTTTGCTCCTTTGTATAGTGAATGTTTGGGATTATCAAAAATGGGATCAAGATTTTCAAGATTAGAATATATTTTCAAGCATATCAGTTTGCATTAGAAATTCTTCTTGAGCATATTTTAGTCTAAAAACACTCATCATTGCTTTGAAATTGCTTCCCAAAATGGAAACCATTCACTTCAAGAGTCATATTTCCTAAAGAGATTTTCACGAGACCATTTCGACGGTAATGAGAGCATTAGTTGTGACTAAGAAAGGTCTTTCGAGGATGATAGAAATTTTTAATTCCACGTTCACCTCAATTTGAGTGTCATAGATGAGAAAATGTGCAAGGTAATAGTGTTAGAAAAATAGTGCGTAGCAGAATTTTAAAAATTTTTAATATCAGAGTATCTTTCAAAACACAAGTTTGACACACTATATGCATAAATTAAGCAGATCTTACTAACCTTGTTTGCCAAAAAGCTCTTGCAATCTGTGAAGAGAAAGGCATTCCAGAAGACCCTCAACCAACTGGTCTTCTTTGCTACTCTCTATCTACAATTGGAGTGTGTGTAGGCGCACGTCATACAACTTTGCTCGGTGACTCTCCTTCCAACCTTGAGAAAACCCAAAGCTATAGTTCGTGATGTTTGAACAATAGCTCTCAGGGAGTTTTAGAGTCTCACCAGTAGAGTCTCATTCTAAATCTCTTAATTAATCTAAATAACAATGAGTCAGACTCCCCTTTTTATAGAGGTTGAGCCTAAGGGTCAGTCCTTATCAGATAACGCCTCAAAATTTAAATCAAAATCAATATCAGATAAGAAATTGTGTCTAAAAAAGCATGATAAAAAATAGTTAGGTCAACAGGCCAAACTGGCAGATCGGCCTACCAAACTTAGTCCATTGACAAGCCGAATTTAAAGGTTGGCCGATCGAATTTACGACAAATGATCACTGTGAATCTTTTATTTACCACCCTAAATTCTTTGGATAGAGCCTTAGTTTTAGTTCAAATAACCCAATGGAGAAGTTATCTGATTAAAACAGTCATATCTAGATAATCTCTAGGAAAATAAATATTCCCCATAATTCAACAAATTTATTGCGAATTAATTAATCCAACCGATAAGTAGACATGAATTATCTAATCCCGATAATTCAACAAGTTTATCTTGAATTAATTTTTTTTACAAAATTAATTCAACTGATAAACACACATGAATTATCTGATCCTACCAAATTTTAGCCAATCTGATAATTTTAGTCAATCTCATTATCAGAAAACTTACCATCCAAAGACGGTATACCATTCGACTACACCTATGTATCCAAATGGTTGAGCGCTCTAATTTTCTAATTATAGGACAACACATATAAGAAGATATCAACTACTCCTGATGAGGAGTTATAGATTCCATATGTATGAATAACAGGTCTATGCTATTAAGAGTCATGCCTCCAATGTACAGGCATGTGTACCAACATAAAATGTGGATGTCACCCTTTGTTACGTCAAAAGATATAAGTCAAGATAACAGACCCACCATTCATCCTAGGATTAAGATGCAATACATATGATTGTCTAAAGTGAATCGATTTACTGAGATAGAATTATTAATCCAAATCAATTCACTTTATGTCCCGATCCAACACATCGTCACCTATGACATTATGCCAAAGTTTTTATTCGTGGAGTCCCCCTTGGATGTTTAAGACAAATCATCTCCTGTTAGGGATATAGACAACATAACAATCTTTATATGAATAAAACGGCCAACTTTGTTCCCTTTATTACGGTTCTTATGATTTAGACTGTTACTTTTAGAATCATCTCTTTCGCATAATCTATCCATCATATGCCCGATTCTAAAGGTTTAGAGTGACAGTCTCAGACTTTTGATTACTTATCATACATTCAACAAATATGAGCATAAAGAGGACAACAATTTGATATATAAATAATAAATAAATTTTTTATTAATAAAAATGTTTCTAAAAACATATTACATTTTTACTCCTCAGGGCATGCATGTCTAACAATCTCCCACTTGCACTAAGTGAGTAAATATGACAAATCTTGCATCCCCATAGCTTCCACATGCGTCTCGAAGACTGTCCCGATACATGTCTTCGTGAATGATTAGCTAAATAGTCCTTGGATGCAATTTTGCACACAGCGAGATGCCCACCTTCTACGAAGTCCTTTGTCACATGATACTTCCAATCAATATGGTTACTCTTCTTGTGAAATCTTAGTTCCTTAACATTAGCTACCGCTGTACTGTTATCACAGTATAGTGATACCACCTTATCTGTACCAAGAACTACCTCAAGATTCCTAAGGAACTTACAGAGCCACACTGTTTCTTTCGAAGCATCACTAGCTGCCACATACTCGACCTCCATGGTTGAATCCAAAGTACAATCTTGCTTCACACTTCTCCAACTGATGGCACTGCTACCAGAGTAAACATAGAACCAGAAGTCGATCTCCTCAAATCCAGACAAGATTAGAAATCTGAGTTAGCATACCCTAGAGGAGTTAAGTCCTCACCTGAATACACAAGCATATACCCTCGAGTCCTTCTCAAGTCCTTGAAAATATTCTTAACCATAACCAATGGTTCGATCCAAGATCCGCCTAAAATCAACTTACAATCCCGACCACATAACAAATATCTGATCGCGTGTAAAGCATGGCATACATGAGACTACACACTGTCGAAGTATAAGGCACCTTTTTCATGTATTCTCTTTCTTCCTCAGACTTCGGAGAGTCTTTCTTAGAAAGAGTAATTCTTGACCTAGATGGTTGCCCACCTTTCTTGGAATCTTGCATTGCAAACCTTTTGAGAATTTTATCTATGTAGCCGGCCTAGGACAAGGCTATAATTCTATTCTTCCTATCCTGAAATCTTTGAATATCAAGAACAAAATTCGCTTTACCCAAGTCTTTCATGTCAACCTACTTGATGAATCATAATTTGATAAATGACAATGCCCCAATATCATTGCTAATTAGCAGAATGTCATCTATATAGAGCAATAGAAAAACCACCCTCCTATCCTTAATGTGTTTGTACACACATGGTTCATCCACATTTTATGCGAACCCATAAGTCTTGATCACTTGATCAAATCTTATGTTCTAAGAATGGGAAGCTGTGTAAGTCCATTCATTGACTTTAGCTGCTTACAAACCTTACCCTCTTGACCCTTAAACTTGAACCCATCTAGCTCCTCCATATAAATGAACTCATCAAGATAGCCATTTAGAAATGTTGTATTGACATCTATCTATCGAATCTCGTAGTCGAGAGTAGCATCTATAAACAAAAGAATTTAGGTGGATTTCAGTATGGCTATAGGTGAAAAGGTTTTCTCGTAATTGATGCCTTATTTTTACATGTATCCCTTAGCTACCAGTCTAGCCTTAAAGGTTTCGACTTTTCCATCCACTCCCCTTTTTTCTCTTATAGATCCGCTTACACCCTATAGGTTTTACCCCTTCAGGAAGATCCACAAGCCTCTAGACCTGATTAGTCTCCATAGACTTCATCTAAGTGTTCATGCCCTCTGTCTAGAGTTTCAAATCAACATCCTCCATAGCCTTTGTGTGAGTGTAACGATCGCTGCCTTGTTCATCCAGTTCAGCTAAAAAGGCCTCATCATTGAACATATACCTCTCAAGTTGACTCCTAATCCTCCCACTACGCTGAAGCCCCTTAGTTTGTTGTTTAGGTTCGCTTGGTTTTTCTACACTAATTGGAATAGTTTTATTCAAAACCCCTAAACTGTTCGAATCACTCCTCAACTTCTCAAGCGCCACTTTGGTTCAAGGCTTAAAGTCATTCATGTAACTTAACCACGACTTCATTTTCCTTTGGGTTATAGAAATAACCCTCTTTAGTCCCTTTTGGATATCCTACAAACACATAAACTTCTAAATGTGCTTCCAACTTATTTGCATTACTAAATAAAACATGAGCCGGGCATCCCCGTATGCAAATATGGTTTAAGCATGTCTTCTTTCCCGTCCATAACTCATGAAGAGTTTTAGGAAATGATTTTGAAGGCACATTGTTCAAAAGATTACATGGAGTTTGTAGTGTATATCTCCAAAAGGACAAAGGCAATGATGAATAACTCATCATGGACCTGATCATGTCCAACAAAGTCCTATTTCTTCTCTCAGCCATGCTATTCTGCTACGGAGTGCCCGGAGTAGTCAAAAGGGATAAAATCCCATTCTCTAATAAGTGTCCCAAGAACTCATCAGAAAGTTATTCACCACCTCGATCAGATCGAAGTGCCTTTATGGGTCTACCCAATTGTTTTTCCACTTCAGCCCAAAACTCCCTGAACTTTTCATAAGTTTTACTTTTGTGGTTCATCAGGTACACATACCCATACCTTGAGTAATCATTAATAAAAGCGACGAAGTACTCATACCTTCCTCATGCCTAGATGTTCATCGGTCTGTAAATATCATTATGCACAAGATCCAAAACCCCTTCGGCCTTATTGCCCTTTGACTCGAATGGTCTTTTGGTCATTTTACCCTCCAAACAAGATTCATATTATGGTATAGTTTCCACCTTCAAGTGACTTAAAGATCCATCCTTTACCAACCTTTGAATCCTATTTAGGTTAATATGACCAAGTCGTAAATTCCAAAGATAAGTCTTATTAGAGTGAGAATTTTGTAAGTCTTTTAGAGTTATTATCATTTATCTCAGCATTGAGCAATAAGTCCATTTTAGGTTTGATAAAATAGAGATTATTTTGCATCCATCTAAAATAGATAAAAGATTTGTTTTTATGAATCACCACTTTATTATTAAAATAAACAAAATAGAGGTCTTTAAATAAACAAGCTATAGAAATTAAATTCCTTTTATTAAATTTAGGAACATAAAAACAATCTCATAAAATTAAAATCCTATAATTATCAAAATGAAGATGAACGTCTCCCACTACTTCAGCTAAGACCAAGGATCCATCGCCCATCTGAAGTGTGAAGTCTTCACGTAGCAAAATTCTTGTTTTTTTGAACCCTTGCAAAGAAACACAAACATGATTAGGTGCTCCGGAACATATGACCTAAGTGTCATTGGAGTCCTCAACCAAACAAGTTTCTAAACACAAAAGATCATACATGCCTTCTCAGGAAAGGAAGTCCTTGCAATTCTCTTTTCTGTGCCTGATCTTCCCGTAAAAGAAGCACTTTAGCTTCTTTGGGTTCTTCTTTTTCTTCTTCTTGTTCTTGCCATTTGTAGGAATAAAAGACTTCCCATTCTTGCTCAGTTGCATCTTTCCATTCCCTGGGTTAGGATTGGAACCAGATGCAGTCGCCAAGTTAGCCTTGCCACCAGCAAGAGACTCCTTGATCAGTAGTTTGAACTCCTATAACTGTTTCATTAACTCTGTTTAGGTCATATCCCGTCTATTGCTCAAATTAATTTCGGCTCTAAACGGAATGAATTCCTTAGATAGAGTCTCAAAGACCACAGTCATTTGAGTTTCAGCATCAATGTCAGCTCCATTGGTCTTAGCCTCAGCAAGGTAACCCTTGACTAACATCATATGCTCCTTTATAGACGTCCCTGGTCTTTGCTTATAGTTCAAGAGTTTTCGAAGCACCCCTTGCCGCTTTGTTAAGGCCTAGCCTCCAAACATGTCTTTCAAATTATCCAAGATCTGCCTAACAGTCTCATAATCCTCATGTTGAGCCTGCAGCACATTGTTCATGTTGGCCATAACAAAGCAGCAAGCCTTATTGTTGGCATCTTTCCAGCGATCATACGCTTGGATTTGCTTATTAGTGGAATCTCCCATAGGCTCGGGAGGACATGGAGTTGTAAGCACAAATTTAAGTTTCTCAAAGGAAAGGACGATATTTAGGTTTTGTTTCCAATCATTATAATTCTCTCCGGTTAATTGGTTTTTGTCAACTATCGATGATAAAGCATTCTTAGACATTTTTAATCTACAATAAAGAATCATATACTAAACATAAGCAAACCTAACTTAATAATTTAGTAAGATAACACAATCATATAAATTATAGAAATATGTTTATATGTCAAAACCTTGAAAATATTACAACCTTACAACGATAATTCCCAACTCAGAATTCAACAAGCCGCCTAGAGGAGACTTTCCAAATTCAATTAGGAACACAGATATCCTTCTGATTAATATATGCCATCTAGGACCTGTATGATCTAGCATATATTAATAATAATTTCTTTGGCCATTAATTTTATTAACAGAAATCCTAGGGGAGGTTAATAACAAAATTAACATGAGTATATAACCATCGTTTTAATATTTTATCCATGATTTATAATCACCACCTAGGGGTGTGCAACCATAAATAATGCTAAAATTATGTATCCTCTCGGAGATCCAACCTGGTACTGATGAAGTCCCTTCCTAGGGGTCGGAACCACCATGTGCTACCTATATACCAATGATGGAAGCTGTAGGTCTTCTCTTCGAAAACCTTCTCCCACTCAATCTTTTGAAATCAAGGTTTTATTTTATAAACATGCATGAACAATTTTGAATGAGTAGCACTCCCTATTCTATATGACAAGTTATCAATAAACATGGCAAATCATATTATAATGCAGACAAGCAAAGCAATCGAGCAAAGGTGCAAGCAAAATAATAATAAATAACAATAGTATTATGGTTCCACCCTAAAGAAAAGAAAATGAAGATTACAAGAGATAAATGGAAACATATTATCGATTCTTCATCCTTGAATCTTCAAATTGTATCCTTCTTCGTGTAACTTCCATCTTCAAGTCTTAAATTTTGCATAAATCAAAAACTTCATATTTCTAGTCACATCCAAATTTAATGTTTCTTAAAATTGTCTCAAAAATAAAATTAAAACAACATTGGAAAACTACACATTTTCTGGAAAATTTACAGCTCTCTACCGGCATGCTGATCTTTGAGATCAGCCTATCGGTCATAACCCTTCGACCTACCGAACTTTTTAGATCAGCTTGCCAGTCATGACAAATCGGCCTGCCAAACAAGAAAGTTTAGCCTGCCGCTAGAGCTATCAGATTTTTGCCCCATTGACGGCCTATCGAACCTAAAGTTCCATATGTCGATTTGCGAGCATCGACCTATCGTACCTGAGGGCTTTGCATGCCAACCTAGCAGAAGTCATGCTTTTCAGAAAACATAGTTTTTTAATGCAATTTATCAATTTTATTTTCAACAATTCAAAAACATAAAATTAGAAAATCAGGAAATACCTGAGGACGCTATCATCCATCTTTTAGATCCATCTTCTTTGAATGATTATTTAATTACAAAATTAAAGAATAATTCTTAGACGGAGATGATAGTCCGCCATCTAATTACATGAGCAACCTAGATACATATTCTAATAACTAAGGAACCATAATCGACATTAATTCATTAAATAATTAATTATTAAATAATAATTTAATCAACTATAATTAATTAATAAACATTCACCATATAATCCATAATAATAATTATTAAATAATAATTTAATCAACCATAATTAATTAATAAACATTCACCATATAATCCATAATAACATATAAATATATAGAAACCCTAGAGTGCTAACTCTCTAAAAAATTAAATTCAAGCATAGGAGAGATCAGTATCACATAATTTATTCATATAGCATGATTACAAACTTACAAATTTATGTAAAAACCTTGCTATGATACCAATTGTTGGGAAAATAGTACGTAGTAGAATTTTAAAAATTTTTAATATCAGAGTATCTTCTAAAACTCAAGTTTGCCACACTATGTGCATAAATTAATCAGATCTTACTAACCTTGTTCACTGAAAAGCTCCTGGAATCTATGAAGAGAAAGGCATTCCAGAAGAGCCTCAACCAATTGGTCTTCTTTGCTGTTCTCTATCTACAATCGGAGTGCGTGTAGGCGCATGTCGTACAGCTTTTTCCAGGTGACTCTCCTTCCAACTAATTGAGAAAACCTAAAGCTATAGTTCATGACATGTGAACAATAGCTCTCAGAGAGTTTCAAAGCCTCACCAGCAGAGTCTCACTCTTGATCTCTCTATTGATCTAAATAACCATGAGTCTGACTCCTCTTTTTATAGGTTTGGCCCAGGGGTCAGTCCTTATCAGATAAGGTCTCCAAAATTCAAATAAGAATCAATATTACATAATAAATTGCATCTAAAAATGCGTGATCAGAAATAGTTTGGTCGGCATGCCAAATTGGCAGATTGGCCGGTCGAACTTACTCCATTGATAGGCCAAACTTAAAGATCGGCCTACTGAACTTATGATAAATGATCTCTGTGAATCTTTTATTTTCCACCACAGATTCTTGGGATAGAGCCTCAATTTTAATTCAAATAACCTAATAGAGAAGTTATCTGATTAAAACAATCATATCTAGATAATTTCTAAGAAAATAAATATTCTCGATAATTTAATAAGTTTATCTTGAATTAATTAATCCAAAATTAATCCTACCGATAAACAGACATGAATTATTTGATCCGATAATTCAACAAGTTTACCTTGAATCAATTTTTTTTTACAGAATTAATTTAACCGATAAACACACATGTATTGTCTGATCCTACCGAATTTTAGCTAATATGATAATTCGACATAAGTTACCAATTTATTAGAAAACCACATTGTATCGTTACAACATTTATTATGAGCTAACAAAGGGGACCTGATGGCCCTATATAGTTCAAGCTCCTGCTATTATGAAACCCGATATCCCATATATACATTTTATAACTATGAACTCTAACGCTACTCTACTAAAAGCTTAAAGTTGCACTTTCGAACTATATAGAATTACGAAACCTATATAGCTAAGTCTCCATGACATATCATAACGCATCGTATCACCATAGGATTATCCATAGTCAGCTTAAGGATAAATTCTGTCTTACCTTCCCAATTATTTTTATCTTACGTTTCATTATCTCACCATTAGAAAACTTACTATCGAAAGACGGTATACCTTTCGGTTACATCTATGTATCCAAATGGTTGAGCTCTCTAGTTCTCCAATTACAGGATAATGTATATAAGAGGATATCAACTACTCCTGAAGAGGAGCTATAGATGTCATATCTATGAATAACAGGTCCACACTATCAAGAGTCTTGCCTCCAATGTACCAGCATGCGTACCAATATAAAATGTGGATGTCACCTCTTTGGTACATCAAAAGACATAAGTCAAGACAACAGGCCCACTATTCATCTCAAAATTAAGATACAATACATATGATTGTCTAAATTGAATTGAATTATCGAGATAGAATTATTAATCCAAATCAATTCACTTTATATCCCGATCCAACACATTGTCACCTATGATATTATGCCAATGTTTCTATTTGTGGAGTCCACCTCCGATGCTCAAGATAAACCATCTCATGTTAGGGATATAGACAACATAACAATCTTTACATAAATAAACTGCCCAACTTTATTCCCTTGATTGCGGATCTTATGATTTAGACCGTCACCTTTCAAATCATGTCTTTTGCATAATTTGTCTATCATATGTCTGATTCTAAAGGTTTAGACTAACAGTCTCAGACTTTTGTTTGCTTATCATACTTTCAACAAATATGAATGTAAAAAAGATAACAATTTGGTATATGAATAATAAATAAATTCTTTATTGATAAAAATGTCTCTAAAAACATATTACATCTTTACTCCTTAGGGCATACATGTCTAACAAATAGAACTTATTGACTTGTAACAAAACATTTTCTACTATCCCTCGTGGTTTCTTGATGGATCGATCTGCAAATTGCAAGACCATAAATGTTGGCTTAATCTATTCAAGTCCTTGTTGCGAGTAAATTGAATAAGGCCTGAGATTGACGCTCACTCTTAAGTCTAACAAGGCTTGAGTGATTTCATGGGTTCCTATGTAATGAGTGATTGTGGTACATCCAAGATCTTTAGCTTGATCAGGGCTCTTTCCTTAAGAACTGCATTTAATTGCTCATTTAAAAATACAATTGTTGTGATATTGTGCTTCCTTTTCACAGTACACAAGTCTTTCATCACTTTGGCATAAGCCAACACATGTTTGATTATTTGTGATGAAGGAAGGCCGATCCATACTTGCTTCAAATGTTTTAAAATTTGTTCATAATTTTCTGGTACCTTTTAGTGGAATGAAGAGCTTAGGGGAAAGGAGCTTTTATAGAAGCTTATTCACTTCTTCTTCTTTTCTTTGAGGAACAACTTCTTCACCACTCGCGTTTGTAGTGCTTGATGAATTTTCCATTGATTTATTGCTGCGAGTGACACCGTGACTAAACTCTTCATCATTTTTCTTTTCAATGTCAAAGGTTTGTGTCATATTTTGTCCTTCTAGAATGACTTGTGTTTGAGATGTATATTTTTCAGCCATTTTCAAGATCTCTTTTATCATTTCTATGATAGCAGCTTCAACTTTTTAATTTGAGTTACTTTGTACCTGAATGAATGCTTGCAATGTTGTTGGGGTACAATTCGGCCAGTCCTAAATTTTTCAAGGCCTAAAACAGTGGTTCGGGTTGCGAGTCAAGCAGAACCGAATGACTCAGCTATTCGACGTGAGAAGTACCCTTCACACGTATAAACTAAGTGAAGGCTTTGATGGGATCAATCAGTTCAATCGATCATAAAATTCTTATATGTTTTATTCAGATAACATTGTTGTAGGTTTGTTTTCCAAGTATTCATTTGATGGAGTCAATTTACATGAACTGATAGTTACAAACATGTCTAGCCATGAACTGAGACATAGGGAGAGCATGGTTCTTGCGGCCTATTGGAGATCGACACGTGTCCCACTATTATGGTTACCTCCATCATTATCACCCCACTCTACTAGTTGGTTGGAAGGCACTACTTTTCTTCATCTTCTATATAAGGAGACATTGTCTTCTATTGTACATACAAAAAATACAATATATAGAAACTCTATCAAATTTTCTCCTTACTCTCATCTCTTTACTATGTACTCTTTGGATTCATACATAGTGAAGAATAGTGGACATAGCTCTTTTTATAGAGTGAACCACTATAAATCTGCTTGTATGGTATCTTTTACCTCTTGAGCATTATTTTATTTCTTTTGGTTTTGATTTGTTAATTGTTTTCTGCAATTAGTCTAATAAGCTTGCTTTGAAGCTAACAGATCTAAATAATGATGATTTGAGGGCCCAAATCCGCTACAAAGAACATATTAATCTGGATTAATACATTTTATATTTAATTATAGATCCAACGTCTACAAATGTTTCTTCAAGAGATTTACTTAATAGGTGTGAATCATGCTGAGGAGCATTGTATTCTCATGGATATATTTCTTATTTAATTTCCCATTAAACTACAGTCAGCTTGATCCCTACACATGGGTATATAGGCAGCTCATGTATTATAAACGAGTGCAGCCACGTTGTTATTTCAACCACCAATTTTCCCAAGGTTTGCCATCATGGTTTTCGATCAACTCACTCCAAGTTTGATTTTACATTGCCATCATCATGGCTCAATCCAAACTCTAGACTCGATTAACTCACCTTGAGTTTGATTTTACATCACCAACATCATGGCTTAATCTAAACACTAGACTCAATCAACTCACCCCAAGTTTGATTTTACATCGCCATCATCATGGCTCAATCCAAACTCCATACTCGATCAACTCGCCCTGAGTTTGATTTTACATCGCCATCATCATGGCTCAATCCAAATTTCGAGCTCGATCAACTCGCCCTAAGTTTATTTTCCATCAGCATCATCATGGCACAATCCAAACTCTAGACTCGATAAATTCTCCCCGAGTTTGATTTTACATCGCCATCATCATCGCTTAGTCCAAACTCCCCACTTGATCAACTCATCCCAAGTTTGACCTACATGGCTCTATTTCACCAAAGGCTTAGTCTTAAACTACTGATTTCATGGTATGATCGGCTGTCTGGAACTCGTTCATGTATTGTTATCTTCATGGCTCGCCATTTTCATGGCTTTTTATTAGCTTGACAAATGCTTGGTCGATTTGTTAACATCATGGTTAGTGACCAGTCGAATCAACTTGTCAATATTCGATCTCCCTTTTAAATGAATATTATTTGGCTCATGCTATAAAATTTTGGCTTGCTAAACCATCTTACTGGTTTAAATTTTATGCCAAGTTCTCTTTAAGCTTAATTTAAATATTTAAAAATTATCATTCAGTTCCCACTAATGTCAAAGTTTGACAAATTCAAAGTTCAATTATCCTTGAAGAATTAAACTTCAAAGGGGCATCAATATTAACAAAAGAATGATGACCAGTTCTATTCGATAGTTGAAGTAAAATAAAAGTTGTTCGATACAAATTGTTCAAATAAAAGAAGTTCAATACAAATTGTTCAAATAGTTCAAAACAAATTGTGACAGTCTAGGCGACTTCTCCCTTTGCTATTCGATCATTTTCCCCTTCGGCCTGAAGGATGGGGGCTCGACAACTTGCTCACTTGCCATTTATGCTTCGACTCTTGAGGGGGGAGCTAAAGATTCATCCCTAACATCTTTGTGAACTGCCTCACTCACATCAACTTCCTCAACATCAGAGTCATCATGAGACATCAGCTCCTCGAGCTTTGCAATTTCTTTCTTAATGGCTGGGCTGCTGAGTTTACCCGACATGAACTCCTTCAATGTCTCGAGCCTTGTTGTTAGGGCAGAATTGCTATGGATGTCAAGCAGTTGCTCCTTGATCTCTTTGATCTCTCGGTCCTTCACATCCATTGTATTAGTTAAACAAGCGACCTTCTCCTTCTCTAGACAAAGGCTGCTACTCAAGTTAAGGACCTTCTTGTTCGATCTTGTCAAAGCATCGATGGCATCGTCTAAGTCTCTTTTTTTGTTGTCCCTCTTGGACTCAACCTTTCCAAGCTTTTCTTCAAGCTCCTTGATTTTAAAAATTGATTACTCGTACTTGTAAATAGCTTTGTTCGTAAAGATGTTATGGAGTTGAAGGGCCTATATAATATAAAGGCTTAGTGTGAGTCAAATGAAGCAAATTTAGCTAATTCCAAGACAAGATTTCATGCCTTACCTATCCCATGGTTGTAGTCGATTTGTTATATAACTAAGAAAATGACTTCCCACAAAAATTGTCTTCGTTCAGTGAGAAGTTAAAATTCTTCACGGCTCTTAACGCTGCCTCCTTGTCCTATAGGATGTTGACATTCTCTGGGACGTCAAGGGTTTTATGAAGACATCTTTAACAGCTGCAAATGGCTCTACTCCTTTCCTTTTCTTCGACACTAGAGGCTGAATGTCAAATGGAGGTGGTAGAGGGAAGTAAAAAATTTTGATTGGGGGAGTCGATTCGTCTTAGACAGAGGGTTCACCAGCATTAACCCTTTTTTTCTTTTTTGTTATAGCTTTTGTGATGCCTTCTTCTTTTTAGCATCGTCAAGCAAAGGTAGCGTAATCTCCATTGACGATAGCGCAATGTCTACGAGAAGAATGCCTTCGTGAAAGAGAAGAGTAATGAATTTTGACGAACCGTATAGCCACTAAAGTGCATCACAACAAACAAAGACCCAATCGACTTGTTTTGGAAAGAAAATAGGAATACTTGTTGGGATTTCTCTCAATCGTTTCCAAATAGATGACTTTCCGAGTCGATCGGGGTAGGAGATTTTAGTCTAGGTCTGTCCCTTTAATGAGTGCAGAGCCTCGAGCCTTGTGTGAAACCTCTCTCCAATGGGGGCTGGGTGGTTTAGCTCGTAATCTACAAAAAGACAATGTTAAGGATTAGCTGGAATTGCTACTTGAAATAAATATGAAGTGTCGATACTTACCAATATTGCCAAATGTGAAAGGAAAAGGGAATTGAGTGGTTAGTTTGACTAAGTCACATTTTATCGACACGAAGAGATATCTCCTAATATACCACATTAAAAAAGTCAGAGATAAGTTGCTTTGATTGTCGATATACAAAATAGAAACACCCTCTATTCTTATTATCTAGCTTTAAGTAGAAACACCAAAGGAAGTCATGAATGTCAAAATCAATGCCAACTTCTTCGATTAGTACCATCAGGGCGATCAGCAGCCACATTCCATTTGGCATAAGTTGAGTCATGGAGATATCATAATGATTAACAATTTCGAGCATGAATTTTGGGATGGGTAATCAAAGTCCAAGTTCAAACCACTTTGTATATACGCATAACCAGTTATCATTGTGCATGTCAGCTCGTTCCTGTAGATAGGGAAGTCAGATGTTGACTGAAGAAGGAATTCCATGCTTTGACTTGAATATTAGCAAGTCCCCCTCAGTTAGAATCGATTTTGGATTTTTTGAGAAGAAGGAAACTCCTTTTGTTGGAGAGACATATTTTCCCTTTCCTAGTGCTTCGATTTGCTCGTTTCAATTCGAAGGTCCTACGACCCTGTTTCTCTTTTTTGTTTGGGTCTTTGCCTCAGTACTGGTCCAAGCGCCACTAGTCCTAAAGCTCCATTTGATTCTGGATTGTTCCTTAATCCATTCATCGATCTCCATATCGTTGCTATAGGACCACGAATCCTCACCATCGCTCGAACTTGAACCAACATCAATGGCCTTTGACATCTTTGTAAAAATTGATTTTTAGAAGGAAATCTAGGATTCTGAAGATCTAAGGGCTGAAGGTTCTTAGAATCTGAAGAATATCTCAGGGTTCCTACAGGTTCTAAACCCACGAGAGCCAAATAGACAAGAAATCATGGACTTTCTTGGAAAATGTTTGAAATCGAAACGAAAACAAATTATGGAAAGAAAATTACAAGAAAATCAATAGAGAACAAAGGAATCTTGCTTGGAAATGGCTAGAAAGCCTGAGAAAATAGAGGAAAATTGCCTTGGGTTCAAAGAAGATTGTGTAAAATGAAGAGAGAGAGGAAATGGGCTTTATATATTGTCTGAAGAAGTTTGATCAATGGCTAAGATGGATTTATGAAAAGTTGATCTGAAGAATAAAATTTTACATCTTTTCAAGTTCCCGCTCAAACCAAGGTGATGTCCTTTCGAGCTAGATGCATACATCAGTGCTACAGATATATTTTGAAGCCTTCCAATCATATTGTGACAAGTGTTGTTGGTAGTTGAGTATCGCGATTTCCCAAGGAAGGGTGATGGTTCTAGTGTGAACGCAAAATTTCGATCAAGATAACATGTCATCGAACTAAAGCTTGAGATTTGTTCACTCCTGTAGTCGATGAAATCGACTAAGGAGTAGGAGACTAACTGTTGGGGTACAATTTGACCAGGCCCAAAACAGTGGTTCAGGTTTACGATTCGAGCAAGTCGAGCAAAACCGAATGACTCAGCTATTAGACTTGAGAAGCACCCTTCACACATATAAACTCAATCAAGGCTTCGATGGGATCGATCATAAAATTGTTATATGTTTTATTTGGATAACATTGTTGTAGGTTTGTTTTCCAAGTATTCATTCGCTGGAGTCAATTTACATGAATTGATAGTTACGAGCATGTCCAGCCATGAACTGAGACGTGGGGAGAGCATGGTTCTTGTGGCCTATCGCAAATTGATACGTGTCCCATTATTACAATTACCTCCATCATTATCACCCCACTTTGCCAGTTGGTTGAAAGACATGACTCTTTTTCATCCTCTATATAAGGAGACATCGTCTTTATTATACACACGAAAAATACAACATACAAAAACTCTTTCAAATTTTCTCCTTAATCTCATCTTTGTAATTTGTCCTCTTTGAATTCATATATAGTGAAGAACAATAGACATAGCTCTTTTTACAGAGTAAACCACTATAAATCTGCGTGTGTGGTATCTTTTACCTCTTGAGCATTATTGTATTTTGTTTGGTTTTGATTTGTTAATTATTTTTTGTACTTAGTCTAACAAGTTTGCTTTGAAGCTAATAGATCTAAATAACGGTGATTTAAGGGCCCAAATCCGTTAAAAAGAACGTATTAATTTGGATTAACACATTTTATATTTGATTGTAAATTTAACGTTTACAAATGTTTCTTCAAGAGATTTACTGAATGGGTGTGAATCATGCTGAGGAGCATTGTATTCTCTTGGATATATTTCTTCTTTAATTTCCCATTGCTTTCTAAATGATTGCTCTTGATTTGGATTCCTTCTGTCAAAATTCAAATTAATTGTTCCATAAGAATTGAGAGTTTCGAGATAAGGAGTACTTATGATTTGTCCCTAAGGAATTACATTGTTCCTCATATTCTCGGATCATTTCTTAATAAGCATGATGGTCTAGTGGTTATTCAATCCTTCTATTCACAAATTTTGTTCCTTGCAATTCAACTCTTGTGACTGTATGACTTCCTTTCTCATTCATTGCTTTAAGGATTTCTAACTCCCTTGAAGATTTTCAACTTGAACCTTAAGGTTGCAATTATCCTCTTCCTTCAGTTGATGAATTCTAGTTGATTGGGACTTATTAATACTATGAGAAATATCTAATTTAGCCCATAAATGAACTTTTTCAGCAAATTCATCAAGAAATTCCTTGGCTTCTTCAGGATCCTTGTGTAAAAATTTTCCATTGCACATCACTTCTAGATATTGACGATCATGATTTGTGAGTCCTTCATAGAAGAAGCTGACAAGACACCAATTCTCATAACCATGGTGAGGATATTGACTTAATAAATCTTTGGACCTTTCCTATGCTTCATAAAAATTTTCATGATGGTTCTAGGAAAAAGTCAGAATTTGTTTCTTGAGATTGTTGGTCTTCTGATATGAATAATATTTGCAGAAGAAAACAGATGTCATGTCATCCCATGGTTCGATTTATTGAGGTTTTAAATAATAGAGCCAACTTTTGGCTTTATCTTTCAAAGAGAAAGGAAAGAATTTTGATTTAATGCAATCAGTAATGTCAAGGTGGTTGTAGAAAGTGGCAGAAACTTCCTCAAATTCACAAACATGAACATGAGATTTTTCCTTTCTAATCTAAAAAAGGTTGGCAAAAGTTGAATCATGCGTGGCTTTAAATCTTGTTGTGGAAGATCGGGTGGAAACACAATACATGAAGGAATTAAAGTACGAGTCGGGTGCATGAAATCTTTCGTTAGCATTCTTTGAGGATTCTCACCGACATTCGCCATCACAAACAAATTTAAAAGAGTAGTTGACAAAGATGAAGAATGCGAAAAAGAGCTCTGCGATTATTCATTAGGGTTTCCTAAGACTGGAGCCTTAACAAATCAACAAAGTTTGTCTCTATGTCGAAGCATTAACCCTAAGCATTTTTTTTTTAATTTTTAATTTTTAATTTTATTTTAAATTTAATTTTTTTTAATTTACAAGGGAAGGAAGAGATGCTAAGCTTTTCTTTATTTAGGAACAATAAAGTATTGAGTGAAAAATATCTGCCGTATTTATTTTGTATATCTTGAGAATTATATGCTGTAAGGATGCTCCCAAGAAAGATCAGCAAAGGCTCCTTAAAAACCAACCATCTAGCCAGAACAACATTTCTAAAATGACTGGTGTTGGGAGAATCTCCAAAATTAACTAGTTATAAGAAAAGTTTTCGAACTAGTACTAGCCACCAGATAGAACTTTTTCAAAGAATACTCTTCATAAAACCACAATTTATTTTATGAAAAACATAACTCTAAAGTTTTATGAAATTTTATTTATATGATCGAGACCTAAATCTAAACCTAAAACTAACAAACAACAATATTAGACAAACTATAATTAAAAAATATTTTTTTATTTTTCATATTTTTTTTATTTTTTATATTTTGTATTTTTTAATTTTTTTAACAATTAACACAATAATTGAAACACACAAATATTTAAAATAATATTTAACACAATAATTGAAACACACAAATATTTAAAATAATATTTACAAAGCATAAGGATAGATTACTTGTTTTTTTTACTTAATTTAGCAGTCTAAAAAAGTGACAGTACCTCCCCCGACAACAGCACCAAATTTTGTTGTGTCGTATAAAATGATTGTTTAAAAACAGACATTTGTAGTATATAAAAGTTATCGTATTTATAAGGAGGCGTATTTATGAAAGATTGAAAATTTAATGGTTAAAAATACAAGGGTAATTTTATCAAGATTTTAAAGAAAAAATATATTTTTAACGATTTTAAAACATAAAATTAAAACGATAAAACTTTAAGAATCCGTTATATGTTTCGTAATGGATATAGAATTTTAACTCTAAATAAATAATTATTTGAAGCATTTGATTTATTATATTTTTTTTCGTTAATAACAAGTACTTTTACTAATTTTATAAGTTAACCTAAAGAGATAATATAACAAGCTATAATGAAGTAAGGGTTTTCCTATAAAAGTAGCAAAATATTCATCTCTCACTAATGATTTAATGGACTAACTATAAAAATTAAAACTGTTGTCACTACAATTATAATTAACATAATTATAAGATATAAAAGATAATAATAAATCAAAATTATTATATTTAAGTGGAATAAATGTTTACATTAGTTTTGGCAACACTTTGTCTTATAAAACATCTAAAATTAATAATATAACAAGTCATATTGTAGTAAAAGACATTCTATAAAATTAAGTATTATTTTATTATTACTAATATTAATTATGTAACATAATTAAATTATATAAAGAAAGCATGACTGAATTTATATAAAAATAGACATCATAATAATACCAACAATAATTACTAAAAACATAGAAAATATAATTTATTCCATAAAAATATAAACTGTACAACACATATATAAAGTTAAAAATCATACTAGAATACTATACATACAAGATCATCTTTCTATCGCACTAGAATCTCTATACTTATTTAGGCATTATTTTATTTTTTTTAATGGAGTCAAAGGAATGCCCTAACAGCATCTCCTCTTAAAAGAGGAGACTATTGAGCTAGAGCTTAGGAGGAAAACAAAATAGGAAAGGGGAGGGGTGCTGAGAATACAGGTGCACGCCCATATATATAGTGATAAAAAATAACTATTCATTATTTTTTTAATAATTTTTGTATTGTATTTTTCTTGAAAAAATCAAATCAAATGGAAGTTTTTAGGGTGTGTTTATTTCATGGATTTAACTGGTTCTTTTAATTCAAAATTTTAGACTGGGCTTAGATAGGCATTTGGTGGCATTAATATTTAAATCTCAATTCGAATCTTATTTAAGTTTTGACTCCAAAATTTGAATTTTGCCTCCCTATAAATTTTCATGATTCAAATCCAAATTCTACGGTACTTTTTAGATATTATCTCTCCTATGCTTCAAGAAAAAAATACATAATTTATTCATTTGATATCTAATTGAGACGATTCTTCTTTCATTGCATTCATAATAAAGAGTGGAATAAATCAAGATGCATGAAGGGAGGTATAAATTAAGATCCATGTCACATATTTTTTAATATCATAAATATTAAGATTTTGTTAGATTTATTAGAAAATAAAAAAAATTTCCACTATTTATCCAAACACAATTTCTAATTTTATTTCTTATTCAGATTGGCACTTTAACTGCACATCCAAACATCAATTCAAATAACAATTCAAATCACACGATTCAAATCATACAACTCAAATCAAAATACTCGAATCAACATAATTCAAATCCATTTACCAAACTAGCCCTTAAACATTTTTTTTTTGCTCTTTTTCGTCACGCGAGATTCCTTTCTGGAGATTGCAAATATGGGCTTGGAATCCTCTACAACATGGTGACAATACACTTAAAAACGGCTTGATCTTAGGTGTTAATTGCGTGATCAGACGGTTGAGAGTTGTGGAGAAAAATGGGACTAGTGGGATCGTGCTTTGATCAATTAAGGACCGTTGGATGAGTCCAAGTAATCACATCTGGCAGTCGAGGAAATGAGAGCATGTGGAGACAGCCTCATAGGATCTGACGTATTCTGAGATTCCTCCAACATGTTGGACCAGCTTTGGCAGCTGCTATCGATGCGTGTCCTACACGCGCTAATCAGGTACTGACACATGGAATCTTTTGACTTTTTAATGTATTTGTTGTTCGATTTTGCCTGTTTTAGTGTTGTTTTGCTTCTTTTTTTGCCCAATTTTAAATCTAAAGATAGAAAATTGAAACAAAATTAATTATTTTATAAATATAATATGTACAATAATATTAAAATATTTATTTTACATTAAAAAATGCAAAAAAATAATTACAAACTTATCAAATTATATTATTTTTTTGGTTTTATATAATTTTTAAGACTTGAAAATATTTTTAGAAATTACTAAATAGAATAGAACATATATACAAACTTAAAATACACTACAAAATACATTAAGACTCAAAAAAAAATAACCACTCATTATTTTTACGGTTTGAATTATTTACAAGCTAAAATAATGTTTTACATATGAAATTGATTCTAAAAATTACTAAAAATATTATTAAACATAAAAACACACTAAAAACGTATTTTTAAATATATTTACACACAAAAACACAAAAATACCAATTAACACAAAAATGTTAATGCAAAATAATGATATTTAGCCTTAAGAAAAGTACATTTTCACGGTCTTATCAATGTGTTGATACTATATTACTGCTTCGTCGGACGGTCTACGACCAGAAAATACAATATTAACTTGGTAATTCTGTATTATCATATAAATATAAAAAAATCACTGGTGACTTGATTGGACCAGTAGTGGCCAAGAAATACAGTATTAATCTAGTAATACTTTATTACCATGTAATATATAATAATTCACATGCGACTTCCTTGACTATGTTAGACAGTCAGTGGTCAAAAAATACAGTATTAACATAGTAATATTGTATTACCATGTAAATACACTAGTAACTTCGGAGGACCGACGACGGCGGAGAAATATAATATTAACTTGACAGTATTGTATTATCGTGTAAATACAAAAATTCACCGATAACTTTGTTGGACCGCCAACAGCCGGATAATACAATATTAACCTTAATAATACTATATTAAAGTGTAAATGCAAAAATTCACTGGTGACTTTGTCGGATCATCGACGAATGGAAAATACAATATTAATTTGTAAATATTGTATTAAGATGTAAATATAAAATTTTACCGATGATGTCGCCCAATATCATTGACAGCAATGACATCACCAACGACTGAAAAATACCAAATGTTCTATTCAATACAAAAAGCACACCACACAATATCAACGTTTCCATAACCAATTCACAAAATCATATCTAAATTCTCAAAAATCAAATCTAAAAGAAAAAAAATCTATTCTTAAAAAAGTCAAAATCATGTGCAGAACTTGTCGTCGGCTCCATCTCTGTCTCTGTCGCTGTCGTTGTGCCAATATTGTCATCGTCAAATCGTTTTCGTGGGCATTAGATTGCCATTAGATCTTCGACAATGCCTTAGATTAGAGAACACATGATCACAAATTCATAAAACTTCAGTTCACTGAAAAAAAAAACTAAAAACTAGAAAAACTTCAAAAGAACAAACCTATCATGGAGTTTATATCATTGTCACACCATGATGTCATTGCATCGACTGTTGCTCATGGGCTCACCGTTGTTTACAATTGATAGAGATCATTGTAGCAATCAAGATTGCAACAGAAAACCGATGAGATCTCCATGGTTTTCTACAATCGCAATAGAGCAGTCGCCAATCATGACAACTTCATTTTCTCTGCAATCGCGATGGAGTAGTTGCCGATCCTAACAGCTTCATTTTCTCTACAATTGAGATGGAGCAATCATTGTACTTGCTGACAGCGAGCTTTCCAAGACAATCTGAAGATTCATGACGGCAATGAATAAAAACAAAGATCTAAGAGCTTGAGAGAATCTTGACTTTTGAGCTTCTACAGTTGATTGAGGAAAGAGAGAAGGGAAATCAAAGAAGAGAGAACAAAGAATGAAAAAGAGGAGAATTAGAGGAGAGAGAAAAGAATGTGAAGAGAGAAATAGTAGATCATGAGAGAGAAGAAGAGAAAGGGAGGGAAGAGAGTCAGAAATGAAAAAGAAAGGACAAAAAAAAATGAAAATAGATTTTGGCTTTTTATGTTTATAAAAGAGTAAATTACTCAACTAGTCCCTAAACTTTTAAAAGGTGACTTATTGGTCAGTGTTCTTTTTTTAGCTCAGTTAATCTTGAACTCGCAAAAAAGGTATAAAAGGATTTACTTAATAGTCAAATGTTTAATCTTTCACGAATTTGTGCCATGTGCAAAGCATGTGACGTTAACTTACTGCATAAAGATCAAAATAACCCTAAAAGATCTAAAACAATTATTTAAAAATTTAAAAACTAACAAAAAAAAAATTGGTCTTCCTCTTTAAAGCACATTTGATTCATCCCAAAACAAAAAAATATCAAAGCAAAATTAACCTGGTACCTAAAAAATGAAAGCAAAAAGTTTGATTCAAAGCAAGTTTTCCAGTATAATCATCTTCAAAACAAGCAATCTTGGCAATACATAATACATACAAACTCAACAACTCAAAAAATCAAATCAAATTGAAAAAAAAAAATTGACACTGAAGCAAACTCATTCAATTTATTCAGTCAACAGAGAAAATTAGATCAAAGCTCGACATGGATCTTGGACGTGGAACCCATTTCAATTCAATTAACAAAATAAATGTTCTTGGACATGGAACCACTTCACAGATCTTCAATTTAGAAAGCAAATTACCTAGAGATGATGAAGATAGCCCCTCTTTCTCCAAATGAAGGAGTGGATTTGTTCGCAAGGTTGCGATCATCGGTGGCTAAGGTTGGTGGGGAGTTACTAAGGGGGTTAGGTCGCACCGACCTCCATGGATCTTGGCCTAGGCGGCTACTGAACAGCACAGGGATCTAGCACATTAGGGAGAGGAGAAGGGAGAAAGAGGGGGGTCTAAGAATAGGAAGAAGAAGAAAAAGAAGAAGAAGAAGGTTGGGTGTTTAGGACCTTGGGTGGCGATCAGTCTTGAAGCTAGGGTCTAAAAAGAGAAGAAGAAGGACAAGGAGAAAGAGAGGAGGAGCATGGTGATGGAAAACATGTACCTAACAGAAATTTTAAAATTTTTATATCAGATCATCTTCCAAAACACAAGTTTGACATGCTATATGCATAAATTAACCAAATCTTACTAACCTTTGTATGCTGAAGAGCTCCTAGAATCTTTGAAGAAAGGAACGTTTCAAAAGAGCCTCAACCAACAGGCCTTCTTTGCTATTCTTTATCCACGATTGGAATGTGTGTGGACACACGTCGTTTAGCTCTTCCCCAATGACTCTCCTTCCAACCAATTGAGAAAACCCATAACTAACGTTTGTGATTTGTGAACAATAGCTCTTCAGGGAGTTTCAAAGACACATAGACTAGAGTACTCACTCTTAATTTCTCAACTGATCTAAATAACTAAGAAGACTTACTCTCTATTTATAAAGGTTGTCTCTAAGGTTGGTCCTTATCAAATAAGGCCTCAAAAACTTGAATCTGGATCAATATCTAATAAAATCATGTGAAAATGCATAATCAGTTTATCACTCGATTGGCAGGCCGAACTGGCAGATTGTCCTACCGAACTTACTCCATTGGCAGGCTGAACTTGAGGATCAGCCTGTCGAACTTATGACAAATCCTTGCGAATATTTTTTTTTATACTTGAGATTCTTTGGATAGAGCCTCAGTTTTAAGTCAGATAACCCAATAAAGAAGTTATCTGATTCAAACAATCATATCTAGATAATCTCTAAGAAAATAAACATTCTCAAAAATTCAACAAGTTTATTTTGAATTAATTTTCACAAATTAATTCAACCAATAAATAGGCATGAATTATCAGATCCTATTAAATTATCAGCCAATCTAATAAATTAACATATGTCACCAATTTATTAGAAAAGCATGTCATATCGTTATAGGATTTATTATGAGCTAGCAAAGGGGACCCGATAGATCTATATAGTTCAAGCTCTCAATAAGTATAAAACACAATATCCCAAATATATATTTTATAATATCAGCTCTAACGCTACTCTACTAAAAGCTTAGAGCTGCACTGTTGAACTAAATAAAATTACAAGGCTCTAAATAGCTAAGTGTCCATGACATATCATGTTGTATCATATCCCTATAAGATATCCATAATCGGCTTAAGGATAAATTCTATCTTACTTTCCCAATTATTTTTCTCTTATGTTCCATTATCTCACCATCAAAAAACTTACTATCTAAAAACAATATACCATTTGGTTACACCTATGTATCTGAATGGTTGAACGTTCCAATCTTCCAATTATAGGATAATGCATATAAGAGAATATCATTGACTCCACCAATAGAGATATCGATTTCATATCTATGAATAACAAGTCTACGCTATCAAGAGTCATGTCTCCAATGCACCGGTATGCATACTATTAAAAAAATCAAGATGTCACATTTTGTTATATCAAAAGACATAAGTCAAGACAATGGGCCCATTGGTCATTTTAGGATTAAGATACAACACATATGATTGTATAAAATGAATTGATTTGCCCAAACAGACTTATTAATTCAAATCAATTACACTTTATATCCCGATCCAATATATCGTCACCTATGACAATGCATCAATATTTCTAGTTGCAGTGTCCACCTCCGATGGCCAAGACAAACCATCTCCTATTAGGGATATAGACAACATAACAATCTTTGCATGAATAAAGCACCCAACTTAATTTTCTCAATTGCGGATCTTATGATTTAGACCGTCACCTTAAGAATAATGTCTATCATATAATTTGTCCATCATATGCCTGATTCTTAAAGGTTTAGACCGACATTCTTACACGCTTGTTTGCTTATCATACATCCAACAAATATGAACATAGAGAGGACAATATTTGGTATACGAATAATAAATAAATTCTTTACTAATAAAATGTCTCTAAAAACATATTACATTTTACTCCTTGGGGCATACACGTCTAATAATCTCCCACTTACACTAAGTGAGTAAATATGACAAATTATACATCCCCATAACCTCCACATGCTGCTCGAAAACCCTCGTAGTTAGTGTCTTTGTGAATAGATTAGCTAAATTGTCCTCAGATACGATTTTGCATACAGCAACATGCCCGCCCTTAACGAAATCCTTTATCACATGATACTTATAATCAATATGCTTACTCTTCTTGTGAAATCTTGGTTCCTTAGCATTAGCTATCGCTATAGTGTTATCACAATACAATGACAATGCCTTATCCATACCAGGAACAACCTCAAGATCCCCAAGAAAGTTGCGGAGCTACACTGCTTCTTTCAAAGCATCACTAGTTGCCACATAGTTGGCCTCTATCATTAAATCTGAAGTGTAATCTTGCTTGACACTTCTCTAAACAATGGCACCGTCGCCCAGAGTAAACACAAAACCAGAAGTCGATCTTCTTGAATCCAGACAAGATTGGAAATCTAAGTCAGTATATTCTAGAGGTGTTAAATCCTTACCCAAATATAGAATCATATACCATTGAATCCTTCTTTGGTACTTGAAAATATGCTTAACTACAACCTATTGGTTCGGTCCTAGATCCGACTGAAGTTGACTTACTATCCCAACAGCATAACAAATATCCAATAATGTGCAAAACATGGCATACATGAGACTACCCACTACTGAAGCATAAGGCACCACATCAAGAATAATTGCAAGGACTTCCTTTCTCGAGGAGATAGGTTGGATCTTCTACTTATTGAAACTTGTTTGGTTGAGGAATTCAGTAACACTTGGGTCATAGATTCCGGAGCAACTAATCATGTTTGTGTTTCTCTTTAAGGGTTCAAAACATGAAAAGTCTGCTACATAAAGACTTCACGCTTTGGATGGGTGATGGATCCTTGGTGTTGGCTGAAGCAGTAGAAGATGTCCATCTTTATTTTGATAATTATAGGATTTTAGTTTTGCAAGATTATTTTTATGTTCCAAAATGTAAAAGGAATTTAATTTCTATAGCTTGTTTATTTAAAGACTCTTATGTAGTTTCTTTTAATAATAAAGTGGTGATTCGTAAAAAAAAAATCTTTTATTTGTGATGGATCGATACCAAACAATCTATATTTTATCAAACCTAAGATGGACTTATTGCTTAACACTGAGGTTAATGATAATAACTCTAAAAGACTTAAAACTTCTCACTCTAATATGACCTATCTTTGGCATTTATGACTAGTTCATATTAACCTGAATAGGATTTAAAGGTTAGTAAAGGATATACTTTTAAGTCACTTAAAGGTAGAATCTATACTACAATGTGAATCTTTTTTTGGAGGGTAAAATGACCAAAAGGCCATTTAGGTCTAAGAGTAACAGGGCCGAAGGGGTTCTAGAACTAGTGCATAGCAATGTTTGGGGACCTATGAACATCCGAGCATATAGATAGTTTGAGTATTTTGTCACTTTTATTGATGATTACTCAAGGTATGGGTATGTCTACCTAATGCACCACAAAAGCGAAACTTATGACTAGTTCAGGGAGTTTTGGGCTGAAGTGGAAAAGCAATTAGGTAAAGCTATAAAGGCACTTCAATCTGATTGAGATAGTGAATACCTATCCTATGAGTTCTTGGAGCACTTATTAGAGAATAGGATTTTATCCTATTTGACTGCGCTAGGCACTCCACAATAGAATGGCAAGAGAAGGATTAAGAGTTTATTGGACATGGTTAGGTCTATGATGAATTATTCACCATTGCCTTTATCTTTTTGGGGGTACGCACTGCAAAACACATATTATCGTTTGAACAATGTGCCTTTAAAATCAGTTTTCAAAACTTCTCACAAGTTGTAGATGGGGAAAAAGGCATCCTTAAACCATATTCGCATATAGGATGTTCAGCTCATGCCTTGTTTAAGGAAGCTAATAAGTGGGAAGCATGTTCAGAAGTTTATGTGTTTGTAGGATATCCAAAAGGGACTAAAGGGATTATTTCTATAATCCAAAGGAAAATAACATCATGGTTTCAACAAATGCAACATTCCTTGAGGATAGTTACATGGATAACTTTAAACCTCAAAGTAAAGTGGTACTCGAAGAGTTGGCGAGTGATTCAATCACTCCAGGGGATTTGGTAAAAACCAATCCAATAAGTGTAGAAAAACCAACCGAAAAACAACCTAAGGGGCTTTAGCTTAGTGGGAAGATTGGGCGTCAACCCAGAAGGTATATGTTCAATGGTGAGGCCCTTTTGGCTGAACCGATTGAACATGATAAGGATCCTTACACTTACGAAGAAGCTATGGAAGATGTTGATTCAAAACTCTTGACAGAAGCCATAAACACTAAGATAAAGTCTATGGAGACTAATCGGGTTTGGAAACTTGTGGATCTTGCCAAAGGGATAAAACGCATAGGGTGTAAGTGGATCTATATGAGAAAGAGAGGAACATATGGGAAAGTCGAAACCTATAAGGCTAGAGTAATAGCTAAGGGATACACGCAAAAGGAAGGAATCGATTACAAGGAAACCTTGTCACATGTAGCCATGCTTAAGTCTATCCGCATTCTTTTATCCATAGCTGTCAGTCTCAACTACAAGATATGGCAGCTGGATGTCAAGGCGGCTTTTTTGAATGGCTATCTTGATGAGTCCATACATATGGTACGGCTAGATAGGTTCAAGGCTAAGGGTTAGAGAGTAAGGTTTGTAAGCTACTAAAGTCAATTTATGGACTTAAGTAGGCTTTCTGTTCTTGGAACATAAGATTTAATCAAGTGATCAAGACTTATGGGTTCACACAAAATGTGGATGAACAATGTGTTCATAAACACATTAAGGATGGAATGTGGTTTTTCTACTGCTCTATATAGATGACATTCTACTAATTGGCAATGACGTTGGCGCATTGTCATCGGTCAAATTATGGTTAACCAAGCAGTTTGACATAAAAGACTTGGGTGAAGCTAATTATGTTCTAGGTATCCAGATCTTTTAGGACCTTCCTGTAGAAAAACCACTTGAGCTTCTTGGGTTCTTTTCTTTTTTGTTCTTGTTTTTGCTATTTGCAAGAATAAAAGACTTCCCATTCTTTGCTCTATGCTTCCTTCCATTCCCTAGGTTTGGATTGGAACCGGATGCAGCCGCCAAGTTAGCCTCGCCACCCCTAGGAGTTTCCTTGATCAGATTTTCAAACTCTTGTAACTGTTTCATCAACTCCATTATGCTCATATCCTGTCTATTGCTCAAATTATATGAAGCTCTAAACGGAATGAACTCCTTTGAAAAAAGTTTGAAAAACCATAGTCATCTGTGACTCAACATTGATATCAGCTCCATGAGCTTGAGCCTCAACAAGATAACCCATGATCAACATCGTATGCTCCTTCACAAACATCCTCGATCTTTGCTTATAGTTCAAAAGTTTTTGAAGTACCCCTTGCCATTTTGTTATAGCTTGGCCTCCAAATATGTCTTCAAGATTATCCAAAATCTGCTTCATAGTCCCATAATCTCCATGTTGAGCCTATAGTATGTTATTTATACTGGCCATAACATAACACTAGGCCTAATTATTAACATCCTACTAGCAATCATACGCTTGGATTTACGCATTAGTGGATTCCCTAGTAGGTTTGGGAGGACATAGTGTCATCAGCACAAATTTTAGTTTCTTAATGGCCAGGACGATATTCAAGTTCCGTTTCCAATCATTATAGTTCTTATCAGTTAATTGGTTTTTATTGAGCATAGAAGATAGAGGGTTTTTAGACAATTTAATCTATAATAAAAAAATCATATACTAAATATAAGCAAACATACCATAACAACTTAGTAAGAAAACACAATCAAGTAAACATACAATTGTGTTTATGTGTCAAAACCTTAAAATATCACAACCTTTCAACGATAATTCTTGACTCAAAATTCAACAAGCCACCTAGGGGAGACTTGCTAAATTCAATTAGGAACATGGATCCCCTCCTAATTAATATATGCCATCTAGGACTCGTATGATCTAGCATATATTAATAATTGTTTCTTTAGCCATCGACTTTATTAACAGAGCTCCTAGCGGAGGTTAATAATAAAATTAACATGAGTGTATAACTATCGTTTCAATATTTTATCCATGATTTATAATCACCACCTAGGGATATGCAATGATAAATCATGCTAAAATATCTTATCCTCTCAAAAATGCAACCCGATACGTGATGAAGTCCCTCCTAGGGGTTAGAACCACTATGTGCTACTATGGTCCAACGATGGAGGCCATAGGTCCTCTCTTCAAAAACCTTCTCCCGCTCAATCTTTTCCAATCAAGTTTTATTTTAAAAACATGCATGAATAATTTTTAATGACCGCACTCCCTATTTTATATAACATGTTATTAACATACATAGCAAATCATATTATATTGCAGACAAGTAAAGCAACATGCAAAGCCATAAGTAAAATAATAATAATAATATATAGCAGTAATATTATGGTTCCACCTTAGACAAAAGAAATTAAAGATTACAAGAGATCAATCGAAACATATTATTGATTCTTCATCCTTGAATATTTAAATTGTATCCTGCTTCATGAATTATCTATCTTTAAGTCTTCAATCCTGCATGGATCAAATACTTCATATTTTTGGTCATATCAAAATTTCATGTTTCTTAAAATTGCTTGAAAAATAAAATCAAAACTACACCAAAACACGCACCTCTTTTGAAAATCCATAGCTCTCTAGCGGCCCGCCAATCTGTGTAATTGGCCTACTAGTTATGACACTTTGGCCTGCCGAACTTCATAGTTCGGCCTATAAGTCATGACAGATCGCCTGCCAGACTTAAAAGTTAGGTCTGCCGCTAGAGCCATCAGAATTATGTCCCACAGAAGGCCTGCCGAACCCCAAGTTTGACAGGCCGATTTGAGACCACCAGCCTACCAAACCTAAGGGTTTGGCCTACCAACCGAGTAGAAATCACGTTTTCTAGAAAATGCAGTTTTTCACTCTTATTTTCAACAATTCAAAAACATAAAATATTAGAAACTCAGGAAATACTTTCGAAACCGTGATCATCCATCTTTTAGATCCGTTTTCTAGATTTGCCTTCTAGATCTGTCAAAACTCTGAATGATTGTTTATTACAAAATTTTTACAAATTTAAAATTAAATAATAATTCCTAGATAGTGATGATAGTCCGACATCTAATTACATGAAAAACCTAGATACACATTCTAACCTTTAAGAAACTATCACAGGCACAAATTAATTAATAAATAAATAATTAAATAATAATTCAATCAACCATAATTAATTGATAAACATTTACCATATAATCTCATGACAACATAAAATATATAGAAACCTTAGAGTGCGAAGTCTCTAAAAAATAAAATTCAAGCATAGGAGAGATCAAGATCACATAATTTACATATATAGCATGATCACGAACTTATAAATTTATATAAAAACCTTGGCTCTGATACCAGTTGTTAAAAAACAAATATGCAGCAAAAATTTTAAAATTTTTATATTAGGGTATTTTTCAAAACATAAGTTTGACACGCTATATGCATAAATTAACCAGATCTTACTAAACTTTGTGTGCCGAAGAGCTCCTGTAATCTATGAAGAGAAGAACGTTCTAGAAGAGCCTCAACCAACTAGTCTTCTTTGCTATTCTCTATCCATGATCAGAATATGCATGGGCACATGTAGTTTAGCTCTTCCCTAGAGACTCTCCTTCTAACCAATTGAGAAAACCCAAAACTAACATTCATGATTTATGAACAATAGCTCTATAGTGAGTTTTAGAGAGTCATGACAAGAGTACTCACTCTTAATTTCTCAACCGATTTAAATAATTGAGAGAACTCACTCCCTACTTATAAAGGTTGTCTCTAAGGTTGGTTCTTATCAGATAAAGCCTTAAAAACTCAAATCTAGATCAAAATTTGATAAAATCACATGAAAATACGTAATTAGTTTATCACCCGGTCTGCAGACCGAATTGACAGATCGACCTATCAAACTTACTCTATCGGCAAGCCGAACTTGAAGATCGGCCTATCAAACTTACGATAAATGGTCCCTATGAATCTTTTATTTCCTACCTGAGATTCTTTGGATAGAGCCTTAGTTTCAAGTCAAATAACCTAATAGAGAAGTTATCTAACTAAAACAGTCATATCTAAATAATCTCTAGGAAAATAAACATTCTCAAAAATTCAACAAGTTTATCTTGAATTAATTTACACAAATTAATTCAATCGATAAACAAACATGAATTAACTGATCGTATCGAATTTCAACAAATCTAATAATTTAACATAAATCATCAATTTATTAGAAAAACATGCCGTATCATTACAGGATTTATTATGAGCTAGCAAAGGGGAACCGATGGATCTATATAGTTTAAGCTCCCGATAATTATAAAACATAGTATCCCAGATATATATTTTATAATTATCGGCTCTAACGCTACTCCACTAAAAGCTTAAAGCTACACTCTTGAACTATATAAAATTACAAAGCTTCAAATAGCTAAGTGTCTAAGATATATCATGATATATCATATTTCCATAAGATATCTATAATCAGCTTAAGGATAAATTCTGTCTTACCTTGCCCATTATTTTTCTCTTATGTTCTATTATCTCACTATCAAAAAACTTACCATCTAAAGACAGTATTCGTTCTAGTTATACTATCTATCTGAATGGTTGAGCACTCCAGTCTTCCAATTATAGGATAACATATATAAAAGGGTATCATTGACTCCACCAATGGAGCTATAGATTCCCTATCTATGGATAACAAGTCTATACTATCAAGAGTCATGTCTCCAATGTACTGGTATACATACCATCATAAAATCAAGATGTCACCTTTTGGTACGTCAAAAGATATAAGTCAAGACAACGGGCCCATTAGTCATTTCAGGATTAAGATACAACATATATGATTGTCTAAAGTGAATTGATTTGCCCAAACAGACTTATTAATACAAATCAATTACGCTTTATATCCTGATCCAATACAGCATCACCTATGACAATGCACCAATTTTCTATTCGTAGAGTCGACCTCCGATGGCCAAGACAAACCATCTCCCATTAGGGTTATAGACAACATAACAATTTTTGCATGAATAAAGCACCCAACTTTAATCCATTGATTACGGATCTTATGATTTAGATCGTCACCTTGAGAATCATGTTTTTCGAATAATCTGTCCATCATATGCCTGATTCTTAAAGGTTTTGACCAACAGTCTCAGACGTTTGTTTGCTTATCATACATCCAACAAATATGAATGTAAAGAGAACAATATTTGGTATATGAATAATAAATAAATTCTTATTGATAAAATGTCTCCAAACATACATTTTACTGCTTAGAGCATACATGTCTAACACATGGTGCGACAAGAGGGAACCCCTATATTGGGCTATTCGACGCCGAAGGGGGTGGGAGGGTGGTTGAGTTTCTCATGGGGGTCTTTTTATTTTTTTATTTTTCTTGTTTTTCATGTGTTTTTTATTTTGTTTTTGTTTTTCTTTTTTAAAATGTTTTACAATTTTTTTCGATTTTGTTTTATTTTTTATTAAAAAAAGTAATAAATAATTTCTATTTTACTAAACCACCCTTGAAAATCAGTCACATGCAATGCACGTGGTCACTAAATTGAGAACTGTCAGGCATCTTCATGCTATTGCACCCTTTTTGCAAGTTCAGGGTGAGTTAAGCTAAAAAAAAATAACAGGGACCAGCTAATCATCTTTTAAAAAGTTCGAGGACTTATCAAGCAATTTACTCTTTACAAAATATTGAATATGATATTCTCTAAACATTTTTAAAAGTTCTAACATTATTTACCAATTGAATAGCAAAATCTGTTATTTGGTATAATTTCTTGTTTTTACTTTATACGGTAGTATGTGAAAGCCTTACACTATTTGCGGCTTGAATTTTGGATCCAAACTACTCTCAAAATTAAAATAGCGTACCTTAATTAGAAAACGTGGACAACACTTTTTTTTTTTTTTACATCAGCTCACAATATATTTTTTTATTGTGAGAATTATTCTTTCTCTTGCTTAAAATTGGCTAATGTAATGAGAACTTAATTTACTTGACATTTCAATGCTTATCCCTAATTTTTTATGTCCTATTCATGTGATTCATTCTAAGAACCTTGAAAGAGAAGTACTACTTCAAAACCTTGCTTTGAAAAGAAAGAAAATGATCATTTATCAATTTTAGTTGTTTTTGGCTTAAAGACGGTTAATTCTAATTGTTATCTGGCTTGGATAGTATCAATCAATTCCAATGTTCTCGCTTCCTAGTTTGGACTTACACAAGTGGGCAAGTCTGTTTAAGGCATCATTTGGTTAGGGAGATGGAGTGTATGAAAGATTATGAGAGTTGAAGGGAAGGGGAACACAAAGGATGATAGGATAATAGCATAGTTTCATGTTAAAAGGGTGAGAACGAGTTCAAAAGATAAGTTGTAGTATTTGCCAAAATTATTATGTTATCCCTTTTACTTAATTGTTATTTTTAGACATCTTAAAAAATTATTACTTTAGAAGGCAATATAGTATTTTTAAGTTGTTGGGATGGATCACTTAAATCCTTATAGAAATTGCAAGACCCTCTCTCTTTAGCTAAATAATGAATTGGTCATCTCCTTCTCCCCTATCCTTCTCCCTCTCCCCAACCGTAGAAATTAGTGAGCTGCGAATGTATATAAGTGAACCTGAAACAATTCTCTAGAAATTTGTGAACCTTAAAGCAGTCACTTGGCATTGTTTTTAGCCAAATATTTTACTTTAGGATTTAGATAAGGTGCATTTATTTTTTTATTTACTAAACTCTTTGTTTATATCAATTTTTTCTTTTTTTAAAAAAAGGTAATTTTTATAGTAAAGAAGATAATTTTACTCTATTAATAGAATATAAATATTTAGTCGTTAGATTAAGATTTTAACGGACCGATTTGTAACTAGAAATAATTATATATTACGTATTGTAAATCTTTAACCTAAACAATTATAGATTAGACTATTAAAATTTTAACCTAATGGTAAAATTTCAATGCTTTACTGATTTGAAGCTACATTGTTTCCATTGTAAGGATTTTCTTTAAATAAAAGGACATATGAGATGGATTGAACAAGCAGAAGTAGACAAAAGGAGACACAAATGGGTCCCATTAAGGAAAAGAAAACATCTTTTTATTTAATTACTTTTATTAAAGCGTGCAGCATCACTTCCTCCACTTGTTGGCTTATTCTTCGGATGCAATTATTTTGGGAATTTCGCGGTCTTCTTCATTTATTGTCACGTTGTAAAAGCTATCAAATCAACGTACGCAAGTTTGAGCTTGAGATCCAGATTCCTCGATAGAACATTGAACCCTTGTAATGCAAGAAAAGCTTTTGGAAGTTCTCATCTTTTGTACATACAAACAGGGAATTAATTTGATCAATGAGGTAAATCCGAAGAATAAAAAATGTTTCAAAAAAAAAAAAAAGAAAAAAATTTGACGTAACCTGTTTATGATGCCGACTGGATACCTTTTTTTTTTTTTTCCTTTCTATTTTTTACTCCAAAAAAGAATATTACACCATCACATAGTATAGTAAAAAAGTACTATTTTCTCCCTAGAAAAAACACACAAAAAGTATAAAAAGGACGAAAAAATGAATACTGATACAGATCACCGACCGTAAACAATAAAGGTGTGTGCCTTTATAAAATAAATAAATAAATAAATTGTAGGTCCTGCAATTTTTTTTTTTTTTTTTTTTTTGCAAGTGCAAGTCCAGCTTATGAAACGCAACAAGGACCCTGTCTACACTCTTACGTCTTGTGGTAATTCGCATAGATGATTATGAAATAAGAACAATCTGTACAGTATTTCATTTTAAGCTTAAGGTGAGCGCGATAGCGTATATTTTCTATAAAAAAATTCGATAAATTAGGTAGATACTTTTTTATGTTTTTCTTTCTTTAGAATTAATATCTATAGTCAATTTTGTCTTATAAATAGTGCATAAACTTAATAATTATCTCATAAATGGTCACTCTAGTAAATTTTGGATAAAAACCGTTCTTTGTATGATAAAAGGTCACTGAACTATTTTCTCTCTTTATAAATAGTTCTTATCATAAAAGTTGTATTAAATTTAGTCTCTAAATTATTGAAAAAAAAAGCCATAAATAGATAGAAAACATTAAGCATGGAAAGTTATACTAAATGTAGACCCTAAATTAATTAAAACAAGGTCAAATATGCATTATTAACAGGGAAATTATAGTGATAGGCCAATATTTAAACCTGTTGGAAGCACATAGCCTATTTATTAGATGTAGTAATAAGCAGGCCATTTTTATTTTTTAAGTTTCAGTTTTCCTATTTTACCCTTCATTTTAAGGTGATCTCTTCTTCCCCACCGTTGCTAGGCAATGCTACCACCGCCAATCACACGCTGCCTTCCACCGCCGTTGGCCACCGTGCCTCATTCAACACCTCCTCATCTATCGTCCTCAGAAAATCAGTGATTTGCGAAACGTCGATATTCGAAAATCAACTGGGAACTAGATTAAAGATCGCGGAAAAGATGTATCAATAGCCTACGATGCGATGGGTGATGCGACAGAGCTGCGTTGCTTGGGATGCAATTGTAACGCCCCAAAAATTTATTTAATGTTAATATAATATAAATGATGAATTAGTGTGCCATAATTAATGTTTCAACATTAATTTGATTATTTGGTTGGATTTTGAGTTTTTGGTTGTTTTGTTAATTTAGTGAATACAAATGATTTTTTATTGTTTTAAAATGATGTTTTGAGTTTTAAAACACAACAATTTGTAAAATGTTAAAAATATTCTGTTTTGCAAAACCGTGGGCGGCACATGGTTTTCGCACAGTAAAACTACCCACCGTTTCCCTCTATTTATTCTCTTTCTTCCTCCTCTCTTCTCACACCCTCAGATTTCTTTCTCTCTCTTCACTCACACTCTCTCTCTTGATCTCTCTCGGCTACCCTCTCTTCTCTCTATCTCTCTCAAAAAATTTTGAAACCAAATTCGAATCCAAGCTTCTGGTTAGCAAGGAGGAAGCTCGGGGATGTGATTTGGCAACCGAGAACGCGGATTGAAACTTCGATTCGAGGTTAGTTTTGAAATTTCTAAACTTTTTTCAAAATTTTCAATTTTGTGCATTTTTAAAATCTAGGTTTGTTTAAGCTTAAAAAACCTTGGATTTGAGTTAAATGAACTTAGAACAACTAGAATCTAAGCTTAGATTGAAGAAAAACGGATTGGATTCAAGATTTTTCATTTTTCTCCCTATTTTCTCATTTTTAGATTTTTGAGTTTAAATCTTGTTTAAATGAGTCTAAATGTGTTCTAATATGTTTTTTTATCAACTATAATTGTTTTCCATGCCTAGAATTTGAGAAAAACATGTTAGAATCAAGATTTGAATTTTGGGGATTGAAAAACCCGTGCCTGAATTTCTGGGTTTTTCCAGTTCAGCAGGCCGAACTGTGTGTTCGGTAGGCCGAAACAAGGGATCGATAGGCCGGTGTTCTTCCGTCCGGCAGGCCGAACCTGGGGCAAGGTCCGGCCGACCGAACTTGGCTTCCGGTAGGCCGAACTGTGCAGTTTGGTCGACCGAAGTAGAGAGTTCGGCAGGCCGACCGAAGCATGGAAATTTTGTGATTTTTCACCCGTTTTCACTATTTTGAACCCTGATTTAAATTCCAACCTTATAGAATGATTTTAACGATACAAATGGCACACTAGGACATCATGAAATGGTTTAGCAACATAGAATGTCTCGAACTAGATATTGATCGACTTAGTTTGTATCTAGGATCGTTCGTGGTTCCACGGAGCTAACGTATAGCGGACTGGGATTACGGTGTGGGGCACCGGCACGAGCATTAAGGTAGGACTTCTACCCTATTCCTTGGTAGCCTAGTTTCAAAAATGATTTGGCTTTGAAAAAGGTTCCTATTAAAATGTTTTCAACGGTTGTTTGAAAATGAATTTATCGGTTATATTTTAATATACTATGAACTGAAATGGACTTCATAATAAATGTAAATGACAATACTCAATAATTGGGTTTTGAATGATGATGATAATAAACATATAGGTATGATGCCATATCAGAGATCGGGTAGTATAGCGATCGACCTTGGGGGCAGGTCCCGAAACCCAGCTGGGCCACTACGGTGGTGATGTTATTATGGCTTGCCTAGGAAAGGAAAATGATATTATTGGTTATACGGGTAAACTATTCTGGGTAAGAATGGTTTTACTCAAATTTATTTAATTACTTATTTATGCAAGGTTTCCTTTAAATAGCTCCTGAATAATAACCTATTTTCTTTAAATTAAATCATTCTATAAAACATAGTCCTACTGAGCCTTTCGCTCACGTTTTATTTGTTTTAAATTTCTCCCTCCTGGTGGTTTTACATTTAGGTTTGGAGAGGATTCTTCGGACAAGACACAGGAGCAATAGAGGGATTAGCGAACTTATTTGTATCATTTCAATCAAGGCATGTAAGATCTTAATTTTATTTGTACTTTGACTGTGATTGTATTTATGATATTGTCAGTACCGTGTGTGTTCACAAGTTATGGGTCTGTGGGACCCGTACTCGCGGCTTTATTGTTTTATTATTATTCGTTTAACGATTTCAATTGCCTAATGTATATGAACTCTTTTATAAGATATTGTTTTAAAAGAACCTCACATTTTATACTTAATCCAACCCCTAAACCCTTGATTTTTAATTAAATTCTCTTTTAATTAATTTAAATAATCTGCCACGTCACCTCCCGTACTCTGGGGCGTGATAGAATGGTATCAGAGCTTAAGGTTATGACCTTGGGAATTGTGCACACATAGGTTTGACAATGAAATACCTCTGACAGTCCAAATTTTGTTTTAAGAAGTGAAAGAATGGCACCTAGACGTCGTTCGACAGCTGACGCCGAGTTCGAAAACGATGAGAGCATGATGAGGTCTATGTTTGCAGCTTTTCGACAGATGACAGCCAGGGCTAGACCGGAAGATTCTAATGTTGGTAGTCGGCATGCGTACTTTAAAGAATTCTGGCAGACGTCTATTCTGACTTTTGATGGTAATGGGGATCTGTAGTTAGCAGAGTATTGGCTGGATTTGGTCTTGAAGCATTTGGATACCCTTGGTGTGCCTGAGGAGTGTCGTGTGGAGTTTGCTGCATATAAGCTCGAGGGTGGCGCTAAAACTTGGTGGAAACAAGCTAAGCGTTTGGAGCACGGTGGCAATATCAGTTCGAACAGGTTCGAGGAGCTATTCTATGATCGATATTTTCTGCAGGGGTATAGAGATCAGAAGGCAGCTGAGTTCTACAGGTTGCAGCAGGGTGATATGTCAGTTCGGGAGTATGAGGCAAAGCTTAATGAGTTAGCTAGGTTTGCTCCATCAGCGGTGGTATCGGAGCGTGAAAAGTGTATTAAGTTTCAAGAAGGGCTCAAGGCCCCTATTCGGCGGCAGTTGGTTGCTCTACGGCTTAGGAGTTTCGAAGAGCTTGTGTCTTCCACGATCTCCGTGGAGAAGGATTATGTGCAGTATTGTAAGAACCGAGCCAAGGCTTGAAGAGGACCACAGAGGAGTGGTAGGAAGAGCACCAGTAGTCGTCCAACTCCAGGAAAGAGCAAGCAAGGTGGCGCAACTAGTGGTAGCAGCAGTTCGTTTGGCAGCGGGCGCAGCAATCCCTACAGCTTCCATTGTCATTTCTGTCAGCAGCCCGGACACATCAAGAGGAATTGCCCGATTAGGAGTGCTCATCTTGGATCTCAGACCGGGGAGGATGCCAGTCCTCAGTCTCAGCCTCAGACCCTACCTCTGCCTCAACAGTACCCGTAGTTGTAGTATCCCCAATTCTCTCCTCAGCAGTTCTCAAATCCGGCACGAGGGCAGCAGCCGTAGCATTTCCAGCACAGTGTCCCTCAGTATCGAGCGCCGAGTATAGGTAGTGTGTAGTCGTCTCCATCGCAGCAGCATCGATAGAATAATCCAGGACCTAGCAATGTTGGTAGAGGAAAAGGAAAGGCTCCAGTGCATGTTCATGCAATGGCATCTGGAGGTTTAGATTCTTATGTTGGTAACGCGGTTGTCGATGGTATGATCTTGGTTTCTAGATCTTTAGCTCGCGTTTTATTTGATACCGGTGCCTGTCATTCTCTCATTTCGAGTTCTTTTGTACATGCCTTGGGATTAGGGATAGAAGAGTTTAATGAACCCCTAGTTATAACTTCTCCCTTGGGGCGGGTGTGTGTAAATTGTATGTGTAAATCTTGTAAAATCAAGATTGGGGATGAGATTTTGAAAAGTGATTTGATTATACTCCCCATGAGCTCCTATGATGTAATTCTAGGGATGGACTGGTTGTCTAGGTATAATGCAGTTGTGGACTGCCAACTTAAGAGAGTGACCCTAGTGTCTGATAGGGGGATGATGATCACTGACCAAGGTGGTGGTGATTGGTTAATGAGTGAGTGTCTCATGAAGTCGTGTCTAGAAGGGCGAAGGAATCTAGGTTGTTGTGCTTTTCTTGCCAATCTAGATTGTGAGCCCTATGCTTCAGGTGGCAGTGTAGCGATTTCGGTGGTTGATGAGTTCGAGGATGTCTTCCCCGACGAGTTGCCAGGATTACCACCGCATCGGGAGATTGAGTTTGGTATCGAGTTATTTTCGGGGACAGCACCGATTTCTATGGCACCTTATCGGATGGCGCCGGCAGAAATGAAAGAATTGAGGAAGCAACTTCAGGAGCTTGCTGATAAAGGGTATATTCAAAATAGCACATCTCTGTGGGGAGCACTGGTTTTGTTTGCTAAGAAACATGATGGGACTCTCAGGTTGTGTGTGGAATATCGGCAGCTGAATCGTGTTACGGTGAAGAACAAGTATCCCTTGCCTAGGATTGATGAGTTATTTGATCAATTGGGAGGTTCGCGGTACTTCTCAAAGATTGATTTGCGGTCGGGTTATCATTAGCTCAGGATTAAGGAAGAGGATATTCCCAAGACAGCTTTTAGGACCGATATGGGCACTTTGAGTTTCTGGTTATGTCGTTTGGGTTGATGAATGCTCCGGCAGCTTTCATGGATTTGATGAACAAGATATTTAGGTCGTATATGGATCAGTTCATAATCGTGTTCATCGATGATATTCTTGTGTATTCTAAGACTTGGGAGGAGCATGAGCAGCATCTTCGGATCGTGCTTCAGACTCTACGGGAGCACCAGTTGTATGCTAAGACGGAAAAGTGCGAGTTTTGGTTGACTGAGGTCAAGTTTCTGGGTCATGTTATCTTGAAGCATGGTATTTCTGTGGATTTGTCCAAGATTGAGGCTATATTGGAGTGGGAACGACCAAGGAATGCAGCGAAGATTCGCAGCTTCTTAGGACTTGCAGGTTATTACAGGAAATTTGTAAAGGATTTTTCAAAGATTGCAGCTCTGTTGACGAGATTGATCAAGAAAAATGTCAGGTTTGAGTGGAATGAAGATTGTGAGCTTGCTTTTCAGGAATTGAAGAACCGGTTGACTTTAGCTCCAGTGTTGGTTATTCCTAGCAGTGACGAGCCGTATGAGGTTTATGCGGATGCTTCAGGGCGCAGACTTGGATGCGTGTTGATGCAGCATGGACGTGTGGTTGCGTACGGATCGAGACAGCTACGACCTCACAAGCAGAATTATCCTACTCATGATTTGGAGCTCGCGGCGGTGATTTACGCGCTGAAGATTTGGAGGTGTTACTTGTATGGAGCGTCATTTCAGGTCTTCTCCGATCATAAAAGTTTGAGGTATTTGTTCACTCAGAGGGATCTTAACTTGAGGCAGCGCAGATGGATCGAGTATGTGGAGGATTATGATTTTGTGTTGCAGTATCATCCGGGGATGGTTAATGTGGTCGCGGACGCGCTTAGTAGGAAGTCTTCAGGGATTCTCGCTTGTTTGGCTTTTAAGGACTGGAGCAGGGATGCGACGGTGAGCGAGTATAGGCTACGGTATCATGAAGACTGTGATTGAGTTTCAGTATATCATGTGGAAGTGACCTCAGCTCTTGTTCAGATGGTGAAGTAAAGTCAGTGGCAGGATCGACATTTGCAGGGGATTTGGTTGCAGATTCAGAACAGGGAATAGTTTGAAGAATGGAGCGTGCATGCAGATGGATCGTTGTATTTCTGGGAGCGTCTTGCAGTTTCAGCTATCACCGAGGTGATGAAAGCCGTTTTGAACGAAGCTCATAGGTCTTAGTTCACTATTCATCTAGGGAGCACAAAGATGTATCGCGATTTAAAGAGGCAGTATTGGTGGAGAGGCATGAAGAAAGATGTTCGAGAGTATATGGTCAAGTGTTCGACGTGTCTTCAGGTGAAAGCCAAGCATCAGAAGCCTGCAGGTCAGCTTCAGCCGCTTCCTATTCTAGGGTGGAAATGAGAGCATATGACGATGGATTTTCTCACAGGTTTGCCAATGATGGAGCAGCGGCATGATGCAGTTTGGGTCGTGGTCGACAGGTTGACGAAATCGGTGCATTTTATTCTGTTTAGGTCGACGTGTTCTAGGAAGGTTCTTGGGGAGTTGTATCTACAGAATATTGTGAGGTTGCTTGGAGTTCCTTTGTCCATCACCTCTGATCAAAACACCAGGTTTAATGCTAAGTACTGGACGAGTTTTCAGGAGGCTTTAGGCACGGATTTGAACTTCAATACGGCGTTTCATCCTCAAATTGATGGTAGTCTGAGCGGGTTATTCAGATTCTCGAGGATATGTTGCGGGCCTATGCGTTGGACTTCGATGGGAATTGGAAGCAATGTTTGCATCTGGGAGAGTTCGCGCACAACAATAGTTATCAGGCAAGTATTGGTATGGCACCGTTTGAGGCGTTGTATGGGCGACCGTGTCGGTCACCTGTGTGTTGGGCCGAGCTGAAAGATAGGGTTATTCTTGGGCCAGATGAGATCCGTGATAGTAACGAGAAAGTTGCGGTGATTCGAGATCGATTGAGGGCAGCTCAGAGTCGACAAAAGAGTTACGCAGATAGGAGACGTAGGCCCTTAGAGTTCGCGGTTGGAGATTTTGTTCTCTTGAGGGTATCGCCTCGTAAGGGAACTATGCGGTTCGGAGTGAGTGGGAAGCTCACGCCGAGGTATATTGGGCCATTCGAGATCACTCAGCGTGTTGGTGTGGTCGCTTATCGGCTTGATCTTCCACCCAAACTTTCTCATGTTCACGATGTGTTTCATGTGTTGATGCTTAGGAAGTGTCCACTTGAGCAGGGTAAGATAGTTTCATTTCGCGATGTGCAGGTTAAGGAGGATACGACGTACGAAGAAGTGCCGATTCAGATTAACGATCGGGAAGTGATTAGTTTACGTCGTCGTGAAATAACGTTAGTAAAAGTCGTGTGGCAACATCACGGGGTTGATGAAGCCACTTGGGAACTAGAGTCGGGTATACGGGAATTGTATCCGCATTTGTTTGTTTCTAAAATGAGATGTAAATTTTAAGGGTGAAATTTCTTTCAGGGGTGGAGAGTTGTAACGCCCCGAAATTTATTTAATGTTAATATAATATAAATGATGAATTAGTGTGCCATAATTAATGTTTCAACGTTAATTTGATTATTTGGTTGGATTTTGAGTTTTTAGTTGTTTTGTTAATTTGGTGAATACAAATGATTTCTTATTGTTTTAAAATGATGTTTTGAGTTTTAAAACACAACAATTTGTAAAATGTTAAAAATATTCCGTTTTGCAAAACCGTAGGCGGCACATGGTTTTCGCACAGTAAAATCGCCCACCGTTTCCCTCTATTTATTCTCTCTCTTCCTCCTCTCTCCTCACACCCTCAGATTTCTCTCTCTCTCTTCACTCACACTCTCTCTCTTGATCTCTCTCGGCTACCCTCTCTTCTCTCTATCTCTCTCAAAAATTTTTGAAACCAAATTCGAATCCAAGCTTCGGGTTAGCAAGGAGGAAGCTCGGGGACGTGATTTGGCAACCGAGAACGCGGATTGAAGCTTCAATTCGAGGTTAGTTTTGAAATTTCTAAACTTTTTCCAAAATTTTCAATTTTGTGCATTTTTGAAATCTAGGTTTGTTTAAGCTTAGAAAACCTTGGATTTGAGTTAAATGAACTTAGAACAACTAGAATCTAAGCTTAGATTGAAGAAAAACGGATTGGATTTAAGATTTTTCATTTTTCTCCCTATTTTCTCATTTTTGAATTTTTGAGATTTTTGAGTTTAAATCTTGTTTAAATGAGTCCAAATGTGTTCTAATATGTTTTTCTATCAACTATAATTGTTTTCCATGCCTGGGATTTGAGAAAAACAGGTTAGAATCAAGATTTGAATTTTGGGGATCGAAAAACTTGTGGCTGAATTTCTGGGTTTTCCCAGTTCGACAGGCCAGAACAAGGGATCGGCAGGCCGGTGTTCTTCCGTCCGGCAGGCCAAACCTGGGGAAAGGACCAGCCGACCGAACTTGGCTTCCGGTACAGTTCGGCCAGCCGAAGCAGAGAGTTCGATAGGCCGGCCGAAGCATGGAAATTTTGTGATTTTTCACCCGTTTTCACTGTTTTGAACCCTGATTTAAATTCCAACCTTATAGAATGATTTTAATGATACAAATGGCACACTAGGACATCATGAAATGGTTTAGCAACATAGAATGTCTCGAACTAGATATTGATCGACTTAGTTTGTATCTAGGATCGTTCGTGGTTCCACGGAGCTAACGTATAGCGGACCGGGATTACAGTGTGGGGCACCGGCATGAGTATTGAGGTAGGACTTCTACCTTATTCCTTGGTAGCCTAGTTTCAAAAATGATTTGGCTTTGAAAAGGGTTCCTATTAAAATGTTTTCAACGGTTGTTTGAAAATGAATTTATCGGTTATATTTTAATATACCGTGAACTGAAATGGACTTCATAATAAATGTAAATGACAATACTCGATAATTGGGTTTTGAATGATGATGATAATAAACATATAGGTATGATGCCATATCAGAGATCGGGTCATGTAGCGATCGACCTTGGGGGCAGGTCCCGAAACCCAGCTGAGCCACTACGGTGGTGATGTTATTATGGTTTGCCTAGGAAAGGAAAATGATATTATTGGTTATACGGGTAAACTGTTCTGGGTAAGAATGGTTTTACTCAAATTTATTTATTTACTTATTTATGCAAGGTTTCCTTTAAATAGCTCCTGAATAATAACATATTTTCTTTAAATTAAATCATTTTATAAAATATAGTCCTACTGAGCCTTTCGCTCACGTTTTATTTGTTTTAAATTTCCCCCTCTAGGTGGTTTTCTATTTAGGTTTGGAGAGGATTCTTCAGACAAGACACAGGAGCAATAGAGGGATTAGTGAACTTATTTGTATTATTTCAATCAAGGCATGTAAGATCATAATTTTATTTGTACTTGGACTGTGATTGTATTTATGATATTGTCAGTACCGTGTGTGTTCACAAGTTGTGGGTCTGTGGGACCCGTACTCGCGGCTTTATTGTTTTATTATTATTCGTTTAATGATTTCAATTGCCTAATGTATATGAACTCTTTTATAAGATATTGTCTTAAAAGAACCTCACATTTTATACTTAATCCAACCCCTAAACCCTTGATTTTTAATTAAATTCTCTTTTAATTAATTTAAATAATCTGCCACGTCACCTCCCATACTCCGGGGCGTGACAGCAATAGGCGAAGGCGCTCAACTATGAGGACGATGAAGATGTGACCGTTATCACACAGTTGAGACAATCGTGCATGATAAGAGAAAGGGGGAAGAGAGAGGATACGAAGTCCCTTCCTCTGCCTCGCGAAGAAGTCGCCGTTGCAGCCTCGCCACAGGGTCACCCTCATCGCCTTGCCACGAACTCGGCCGTTGCCACCTCCCCACGAGCTTGTTGCGCCATTCTTGTATTAGAGAGGGAGGCAAGATAGAGATTGTGACAGGGTTAGGGTTTTCATAGAATGATATATTAATGGGGTATTTTCGTAATTCACCTACTTTATGAATCTGGATTTGTACTATTTTGGCTTATTGATTACCTTTTTAAAGCATGGTCTATTAATTTTTATCTCTTTTTTTTATTAATATATAGTACATATGGTAGTCACATTATTAATACCATGGCATCTTTACGTCTACTATAGTACATTAAAATTGCTCGAGCCCAGTTCATTTACATTTTACTAGGGTACGGTTATCTTTCATTAACACATTGTATATTGTGATCTATGATATATTGTGATCCATGAGAAGTTGGTGATGAGTAACCGTGATTTTCATTCTATATCTGCTTTTCTTACCCGAGATGATATTGCTATGTATGACATGGCTTTATAGAAAGTTGCATTGGATTTCTTTGTAGTCGGAAGCAATATTTAAATTAGGGAAAGACTAATTGAATTATAAAAGTTACATATTTCAGTAAATAAATTTAAAAAAACCAAACATATCTGGCAAAGGAATTGATTTTGGTTTTTTTTTTTTTAGTTTAGGACTATATTTGGGACATTTTTTTATATTTGATATTTCCTATCTATTTAAGAAAGTAATTTATTTTGACTTTTTTTTTTAGAGACTAGGTTTAGTACAACTTTTAATATATGACTATTTATAAAGCAAGAAGATAGTTCATAAGTCTTTTATACAACAAAGTCAATAGTTTCCATCTGTTGGGTGTGATTTAGTCAAGCCGAATCATGGAGCAAAGGGCCCATGAGAAGCCCAAATTGCAATTCAGAACTAATTGAGCCCAGTGAGTAGTCTATTTGAGTTCGATTGTTGCTTTTTGGTTTGCCAATTCGTTGTTCATTCGATTAATGGCATTGATCAGTTTGATAGATTTGATTCAATTGGAGTATCTGCTCAGCTCTGTTGGGATGGCTTGACGCATTATCCACTAAAGTGTCGGTTCAATTGGATCGTTGGAATTGGTTTGAGCTCGACAGATAAAGGCAAAGACCTACAAAATCACAAAGGAGAACGTGGGATTGAGGTCTGGAAAGTTTGCCTAATAAGAAGATGGCACATGTCCCACTACCTTGATCCTCAATAAACCCACTGTCTCAACTTCCCGAAGTCCACGATTCTACTTGGGACCTTTATAAATAGAGGTCCAAGACACCATTCGAGCGATCCGAATTCTGATATACAGAAATTATGCAGAAATATTTCCAAAAGCACTATTTTCTATTTTAACCACAAATTTGTATCTTGTATTAATTATCACCATTATAATGGAGAGACGCCAGTGAACGCAACTCTATTTACAAAGTGAACTAAATTCGTTGTTTGATATTTTTATTTTGCTACATTTATTTCTTTTAGTTTTGCTAGTCTGATTTCATAATAATCGGTTACCTAATCATATTAGTGAAGCTTGCATATGACCAAATAACGATGATTTGAAGGCCCAATAACTTAGAATTTAATCTTAAATAGTGTCTAATCATTTTTAATGTAATTATAGATCCAACATCTATACCATCCAAATTTAATATAGATACCATACATGAGACACTTTTTAAGTTCAGAGACTATTTATGAGACAAAATTGGCTATAAATTTTAGTTCTAAAAGGGAAAAAGAATTTGGGAACCATTCGTGAATAATTCCCAAAAAAAATTCACTAAATTACACTACGATGCTTGGCATAGTAGTTAGAATTATTAGTTAGAACTGTAAGCACTGTAGTATGTAAGAACTTTACATTGTAGCAATTTATTTCTTTTACTGTAGCATGTGAGAGCTCTACACTATTCTTAACTGAAAAGTTAGTTAGAACCAACTAACACTAAACATGCTATAAAAGTATAGTTAAAAGATTTTTTTAGCCATGATAAAAAAAAATCATATAACGATACCAATATTATGTGGTGTGGCGCAGTGTGAATCATGCAGTTTAGATCCTAAATCTTGACATATTTAAACCAATTGAATAATGTAAAGGGTCTTAAAAAGGTGATAGGAACCGTTAGTTAGAACCACTTTTACTATAACATGTGAGAGCTTTTACACTCTATCAATTTTTTTAATTGTTACTGTAGGATGTGAGAGCTTTATATTGTTCATAACTGAGTTTGTGGTGGGAACCATCAACCAAACAGCCGGATAGTAAAACTTTGTAAATAGTTTACTTTTGATACATATACCAAAAAAAAAAAAACCTTGTCAAATGGCAATAAAAATACAATAAAAAAAAGATTTACTAATTTCTCTATTCAAGTGGATGGTTTTTCTTTTACTTGCTAAGATTAAGGGTGAGCACGATATGGCGATATTGTTCACCAAATCACGATTGCGGTTAATAGAGTTCTTTTAACCACACCAAACCACACCAACATTAGGAAATTTAAGCCTACTAAAATGTGGCATCGTGTGAGTCACACGGTTTAAGCCTTCTAAGCCTTAGGAAATTTAAACCAAACCAAAAACTAACACATTTGTGCAATTAACACACTTTTATTTATACACATAAAATAAAGTATCCAACATATGAAAATAAAACATAATAATATAAACGTTTACTAATTTTCTATATGTAAGTGCATCGTTTTTATTTTTTTTATAAGATTGATATGTATTGGTTTTATAATACAAAGAAAAAACATAGAAGACATTGCTAAATAATGATAAAAAATTAACATATTTAAAATCATAAAAGAAATATTTTAATATATTATATTAAAGAAAATGTGTAGTGCACTTTAGTTAATTGTGGTTTTAAAATTTTCAAACAGCAAAACAAACCACACTTTCTGGTTATACACTAATTGGGCACCATGGCAAACTATAAAGGGGAAAGAAACCACACCACACTGTATGATGAGATGTAGTTTGGACAGTTTATATGGTTAAGCGGTTATTTTACTCACCTCTAGCTAAGATATTTGTATAGGTTTTATTTTGCAAGGAAAAATAACATTCAAAATAGTGAAAATAATGGTCACGGAAAATTAGTATGCTTAACACGGTGCATTACCTATTTAAAAATAAAAGGCATAGAAATATGCAGTGCAGTTTGGTTTGTTGCAATTTGATAATCTTAAAACCGCAGACTAAATTGCACTATAATTAAGTACTGATTAGATCCCCAACGAAACCATGATATTAAAAAAAAAAAACAAAAAAACAAAACAAAACAAAATTCCACACATGTCGTGATGTTTGGTGTGGTTTGAACAGTTTTTACAGTTAAATGTTTTTTTTCCTTTTTTTTTCCCTTTTTGAGGGTAGGTTAAAGGGTTATTTTGCTCACCCCGACTAATGTGATGGGGTACTTGTTATATTATTTTGTACGAGTTCTATTATTTACGTAAAAGTAATAAAACACATCATGTCCCTCTGAAAAAACACATTATAAATCTATCATAAACATCATTAATGTCAAAATTTTATGGGGCTTTTCTTTTTTTTCCTTTTTATAGTCCCACTTTCTCCGCGTTTCAAGCAGTTTAGTATCAGTAATGTAAACAGACTGTGATACAAGATTTTTTTTAAATCTTAATTTTCACACATCTTTACTGACTTTAAATGTCTACCTAATTTATCACACTACCATGTCAGTGGAAGGGCCATATTCTTTGGAACGCATAATGCAGACATCCTTTTACCAAAAAAAGAAAAGAAAAGGAAGACATCCACTATGATATTTTTTCCCCATACCCTGTGAGCAGCTTTACCGCCTGAAAGTGACTTGCAAGCGGCTTGCACTTCGGACAGTTATGCACAAAAGTTGACAAGTGCAGGTAAGCCATTACTACAATCGCGAGTCAGCCACAACCTCGAAAACTTTTATACATCTTGTAGGGGGGAAAATTTTCTAGTAACCTCAAATTAGCTCGCACACAAATCCAATAGTTTCACATCAAACTTTTTTTTTTCCCTTACAAATATTTCCGCATTTCTTTCATCACTAAAAAGATAAATGCTTTCATTTATGAGAAAATTGCATGTTATACAACGCTAGCCCAGCAGTTGAGAATGGGGTATTTTATGGGATAAGTCTCAGGTTCGATCTTGAGGAAAAACATTACACAACAAAAAAATCACATCTATGCCACATTTATAAAAATTGTGTTTATTCATGCTATATTTAAAAAAAAAAAAAAATTTATGCTACACTATCATTTAGAGCGCAAATCCAATAATTTCACTTGAAACTTTTTTTCCTTGCAAATATTTTCTTTTTTTTTCATCACGAAAAAGTTAAATGCTTTCGTTTATGAGAAAATCACATGTTATGCCACACTTGTAGAAATTGTGTTTATTCATTCCATACTTAAGAAAAAAAAAGTTGTGCCATACTATCACTTATATTAGATGTTTAGGACATGTTTAGTACACCGTATTAACACTATGTATTTTATTATTTAAAAATAATACAATGTTTGATGACATCCATGTATTGTATTATTTAACACAAAATTAAAAATTAATATAATAGAGGCTGTGATATCAAATACAAGTAAAAACCTCCATATTAGACCATATCATGTAATTTAAATCAAAAGTGAGCATTAATAAACAATATTTAAAATATATTAAAAATTTATATAGAAGTTGAAGTTTTAGAATGATCAGATTCAGGATCGATGTTGGGGTTAGGATTTGGGACTTGGGTCTGAGGTCGAGCTCGAAGTTAGGATTCGAGACTAAGGTCGCGACCAGGATTCAGGGTCGGTGTCAAAGTCGTGATTCGAGATAGGAATTTGAGGTCTAGGTTGGGATTTGAAATAGGGGTTGGGGTTGGGGTTGGGATTCGAGAACAGGATAGGGATTAGGGCCTAGGTCAAGATTTGGGACCGGGGTTGGAATCAGGATTAGGAATTGGGGTCGAGTTGGGATTCTAGATCGGAATTGGGTTCGGGATTTATAATTCAATGTTCTTGGTCAGGATTCAAGATCGGGGTTGGAGTCAAGATTCAGAACCGGGGTCGGGGCAGGGATTTGGGACCAAGGTTAAGGTCGAGATTCGAAACCGAGATTGGGATTTGGGTCTGGGATTTGGGACCAGGGTTAGCGTCAGGATTCGAGGTTAGTGTTGGATTCGAGACTAAGGTCAAGGTGGAGATTCAGGGTCTAAGTCAGGATTTGAAATTGGGTTTGGGTTAGGATTTGAGACCAAAGTTAGGGTCAAGATTCAGGGTTGGGGTAGGTGTCAGGATTCAAAACCGAGGTAAGGTTTAAATTCAGGACTGGGGTCAGGGTCAGGGTCAGGGTTGGGATTCAAGATTTAGGTCGATGTCGAGATTTGGGATTTGGGGTTGAATCAAGATTTGCAATTTGAGGCCGGAGTTGGGCTCGAGATTTGCTATTTAGGGTTCGAGTGTGGGGATTCGAGGTCAAGGTCAAGGTCAAGGTTAGGATTCATGGTCGAGATTCAGGATCAGAATTCAAGATCGGGGGTCAAGACCCGGTCCAAATCCTGACCCCAACTTTGGTCCTGAATCTCGACCCTGAATCTAAACCCAAACCTGACCTCGGTCCTGAATCTCTACTCTAAACCTAACCCTGACCCTGACCTCGACCTTGGTCTTAAATCTCGACCCCAACCTTGACCCTAGTCCCAAATCCTGATTTCAAATCTCGATCTCGATCTTGGTCTCGAATCTCTACCCCAACCTCAACCCCAAAACTTGACCCTGACCCCAAATCATGAATTTCGACCTCAACCCTTGTGACACCCGTTATTCTTCTAACGGGTATTGAGGTAATTAAATTAATTTTTAATGTATAAAAAAAATTGCTTCATTTAAATTTATTTTATAATATTTATTTTTATCTATTTTTAAATTTTCTAAAATTCTCCTATATTTATTTAGTATGATTACTAAAAAGCCTTAGAACTTCTAATAAATCTCAAAAATGTCATATTGGCATTATGTGTGTTAAAGTCTTTAGATGAGACATAAGGATATCTTTTCCAACTACTCTTGACCCTCATTTTCTTTATTTCCTCCGTGACATGCTTCAACATGTCTCCTCTATAATTGTTTCTATCACTTCTCTTCAAAGACTTCATCTTTTCTTCCTTTCTCTTCCACGGTTCCCACACTCTTCTTCTCATTTCTTTGCTGAAGCAAAATACTTAGAGAACTTCTTCAAGGCAGCCATAAAAATCAGCCACCATCACCTCCATTTGAGCAAGAATTTCAGTCATTCCGAAGTAAAGGAACCTGTTTTGAAGCCATTTCAAGCTTCCAACTAACCATAATCCGAGGTTAGAATCTTATGAACAAATTTAGTCTTTCATTTATAAATTTTCTTTTATACTAAAGGATTATTCAAATTTGCGTTCTTAAACCTAAGTATATGTTTGTTGCTATTTTGGAGCATATGTATGAAGTCTAAGTGTATATGCCCTAGACAGAAAATTTATATTGTTAAACTTTGTAATACCTCTATGGGCAGTGGTTATTTCTTGAAATTCTAAGATTAAATTAAAATAAATTTTATGAATGTAGTTGTATGTTGTGCTTTAGTTTTAATTGTCCTTATGCACGCCTTAGGATCAAGGGAGTATGGAGCTAACGTTAATTGATTCCAGGATTAAGAGACTGTTGATAAGCTTGAAAGGTAGGGATTCTATTACTCATCTTTTGTGAGGTTTTTATAGAATTAAAATTGATTGTTTTGTCGCAATATATATATATCTATGTTGAACTGATATTATATGAGTATCACATATGAAACTATGACATGGACTCGTCTTGTATTGTACGGCGAGGAACATAATGAATTGACATATGTTATAAATTGAGAAGCATGGTTAGGAAAACTGACTCTATTAATAATGATTTAATATAGAGAAATGGTGAGACATGAAGAGGGCGGCGGTTACGTCCTTGGGCATGAATACCCAAAAAGGTAAAATAGGGGGAAGGTGATGACGCTTCCTTGGGTTGAAAGTCCCAGAACACACTGTACAGGAATTGATTTGGTGAGGACTCGGGGCTTGATGTCCCCTCACCGGAACACCCTTGGAATGTTTATGGGGTGATCAAGTGCGCCCATTTGGGTTTCGATGAGTTGAGTGATACTCAATTTAACATGGATACCTAGGAACAATGATGATTGGTAATATTTGTATAAATGTGTAATTATGACACTTGGTAATGATTAACTACGGTATCCATAAGATGTGATCATAATAAACCTCATAATCTGGAATATGATGTAACTTATTAACCATGCAGGTTTTAATGTGGTAATGATAAAAACCTAAAGGTGAGTAATGGCTTTCTCTACTGAGCATAGTGTTGCTCATACCCTTATGTTTATATCTTTTCAGGACTCACTAAGTGTGAGGTGGCTACGAGAAATATAGTTGAGGAAGCGATGTAACTATATTACATTGGGACTGCTCAATTGTAAAGAATGTTCTTCATGATAATGTAAGCATCAATTGTTACTTTCTGTGATTGTATTACAATGTGATGAGGGTTAAAATGATGATGACAACAGTTTATATTATTAAATTTAAGGTGCTACATTAAAACTGTGGTTTATTTATCGTTTATATTTTTATTTTTGAGTTGAGAGTTTTCATTTAAGTCCCGGGCAAATTTTATTTTTAAGGTTTTACTTTTATTATTTATTTTTATTTTATCTCATTAAAAACTGTTAACCCCCATATAGGGGCGTTACAGAATTTTTGGTATCAGAGCCTAGGTTCGGTTAACCTAGGGAGTGTAGCACCACTTTAAAAAAAATATATTTTTGAGATGGTTTTGAAGCTGAATTTTTATTGTCATCATCAAAATGAACCTTCACATTGATTTATACAGTCTAGAAGGATGTAACATGGAAAGGCCATAGAATGAAAATATCAATAGTTATATGAGTACAATAATTATATAGAAGGAAAGTATTAATAGTTATAAGGGAATGATAATTATATGGAATGAGTTTATAAGTAGAATGCTTATGAGAGATTCGTATAATATTTGGATCTATAAGCATATCTAATTCGTATAAACGATGAGAAATTCGTATAGATACGAGGATTTAAAAGCCTTTTGTCTCGTGAAAAACAATAAGAAATATAAGGCTTGATTTATTGATTTTAAAGTTTGACATAGATATGCCAAATTTTTCGCAATTGATTCAAACCTAAGTAATGATTATGTGTGGATTCGATGGAGCACATAAGTGTTAATGTCTTTTCTTAAAAGTTCTATATATTTGAGGAATATGATATAAGTTGAAAATCATGGTATTGAATCTTGAGAGAGATAAATGTTAGACTTTTGGTCTGTTGAGACTGTGTAAAGTCTAGAATGCATGAATCTCAAAATTGGAATATTTTGTTACGTACATTGTATTTAAGTGTATCAGTGAATCTTTTGGTTACCTACGGTTTTGTTATATGAGGAAATTCGATATGGTATAAGTAGAATTGTGGGGATTGTAGATGTTCTTAAGTAGTAACATCAAGTGTCTTTGTTCATTGATATGGTCTATGTTGAAAGACGTAAATCGTATTGATTTCAAGGTTAGTCGCATTCTAAACCCTTGGTAGTAATGATGATGAATCCATTGATAGATGTTGAGTATTATCAATAACATATGGGTGTATGTATTGTTCAATAAGGTTTTGATTAAAACAAAATTATTTGAGTTGCTGGAAGATTATGTTGTTATGAAATGATTTTAAATATCATTCAGGAAGATCCTTGTTGTCGTTAAATTAGATTTGTTGTTTATAGTCAACTTTATCTATAGTGGGCTTTGAATTGGGTTTAAGATTCATACGAATTGGTTTTTAATTTTATGTTTGTTATTTAACTCGTTCTAAATGTGTTAAGGCCCGAAACAACCTGACCATTTTCAACTAAGAACATTTGGGCCTAGTTCAAATCTTAAATCAGTTTGATTCACACTGTCTCTCCCACGTGGTTTCTATACGTGTCATATACAGTGGTTTAATTATTGTTTACATATACGTTTACTGTGCATAAGAGTTTATTTCTCCGAGTTCACTTTTTCTCTCTTAATTTGTTATTTTCTCTCTAAATCGCAAATCCTCTTCTTTTTCATTAGAAATTCTTCTTTTCCTCTAAAAGAAGAAGGAATTCTAGGATTCTGCAATTTACTATCTTAATTTTTCCTTTCTATTTACTCTTCTTTCATCTCATCATGGACCCAAAGTACCAACACATGAGAAAGTATTTCCCATCACTCTCCCAAAAGATTCTCAGAAAGAAATATAAGGCTAGAATTACTCGGTTGTGGATTCTTATGCGTTTTGGCATCCCTTGTGATGTGAGAATGTTGATAGAGGGGAAGATCCGTCCGAGTGACTTTAGTCAAGATGTCGGTTTACCAGGAACAGGTACCAGTCGAAGTGCAATGAAAAGAAGAGCTCGTGCCATCGTGGTCGCTTGTAACAAATGTGGAAGACAAAATTGTAACGGTAAATGTACTTCACCTGGTTATATGTCTACGAATAGAGAGGATAAAATAAGGTTTTGTAGGGATGGACTTTCAAAGGAGAACTTGGATAGCATCCATCCTCCTCTCCACGGTCACCCTAGTGGATATGTTCAAGGAGCTATTTTTAAACTCTGGCCTAAATTTTATACAGAAAGACAACGCCTCAGGAATATGGTATTTCTAGATCCTGTTTGCCAAGCCATAAGAAAACTGGATGGGGAATAAGTCATCGCTCTATAAAGGTTATTTAGTCTTTACTTATTTGAAGCAGTTTTAGCTGATGTTCAACAGTTTGTGTTTTTCTTTTACTCAAAATATTTGCTTTTGTGTTTGAAATAATTGTGATTATTAGATTGATACAGTAAGTGTTAATATCTTATTTAATTTATGATTTTCTTAAATATATATAAAATAAAATATATTATTTTATCAGACACGTCACATACGGTACAGTAATATGTTTGAATTTTGAAAAGCTTATCCAGATATTTCAAGATTTGTGTCTCAAATTTCAAAAGTTCTACAGTATTTGTCGTTTATATTAAATTTCTAGACTTGGAGTATATTTGTCAAAAAGTCTACAGTTGTGTCATGAGGGTCTTTTGTCGAATTGTTCTCAATTGTCAAAAGTTATACAATTAGAGTCTAATCTTTTTCAAAAAGTGAATCAAATTTTCTGTAAACTATCAATCACCTTATCTTACTTTCTTATCCGCACAAGATTTTGTTTAAATCTTTGGATTACCTTTTCATTACCTACTCGTCTATCTCTTTAGCCCTTTTTGTATATTTCTCATCTTTAAAAACTCATGTAGAACCCGAAGTCTAAGTGGAGCAGACATTAAGCAACCACTTCTATAAACCAAATATGTCTACCTCCCAGTCCACGAAGAAAATAAAGAATGTCTGTGTCTTTTGTGGTTCCAGCTTTGGAAAAGATAAAGCTTATTTAGAAGCTGCAAATCACTTAGGGCAAGTCCTAGCACGCAAGAAGATTAACATAATCTATGGGGGTGGTAGTATAAAAATGATGGTAAATATGGCACTAGCAGCTAGGTCTAGCGACGCTACTGATGTAAGAATTTGGCCTCATATTCCAGTTGAAGGAAACCTTTGTAAGGAAGCCATAGGTAAGGGAGAAGGAGTCAGGAGTATCCCTAAAAATTTTAAAGACATAATCTATAATTCTGATGCTTTTATAGCATTACCTGGTGGTCTAGGTACTCTTGAGGAAATATTCGTAGTTGCTTGTGGGCAATTGTTGGGCTTTTATTCCAAACCTTTGGGACTGCTGAACGTAAAGGGTTTTTATGACAGTCTTTTGAAATTTCTAGATTACGCTGTGGAAGAAAACATCACTACAGAATCGGAGAGACAAATCTTTGTCACTGCTTCAACAGCTGAGGAATTGATAGATAAAATGCAAATCATACATCCAGAATCCGACACTGCAACATCCAAGCTTGAATGGGAAAGGGAAAGCCGGGAGCGGCCAATTGATTTGAATCTCCATCTGTAATCTTTTTGTTTTATCTTTGGCATGTAGGCATGTGTGTCCGTATTTCGTGTGTTACGAATAACCGTTTGCCTTGTATTCTGTGTTTCTTGTGGTACGTTGTTGTTCAATCTTTTAGATTCATTGAGCCTAATGCCGGGATGGCTGGATACGGAGTACTTGATGCTCTCGAAACGCATCCTTCTTAAGGTCCGATCTTTTGTTTATCGATGTTTTTGTATCCTCTAAGCATGCATGATATGGATAGCTGGTATACGGAGTGCCTTGTACTCTCGAAACGTATCCGTATTATGTTTGTAATGTGTAATATTCTGTTAATATTATGTGGAAGTACCAGAGTCAGTTATGGGGATATTCCATATGAAATATGAGTATATTATTTGGATTGAATGTTTGTGTCATGAGGATAGCTGTTTAATGAAAAATATGTCGGGTTTGTCTGCAACTCTGAGATTCCGTTTAATATCTCTATGAATAAGTTTAATGTATGGTTTTGAATATAAGTGTTTGTGATATATGTTTTATGATTATGTTTTAGTTTATTAGTTGAGGTATGAAATCAAATATATTTGACTTTTCCTTACTCAAAAAGGAAAAGGAACCTAAAGATGAAGTATATAAAATTTCTCTGGCAATCTCCTTAAATGTGATTGTAAATCACAGTCCATGGACAATGAAGGACTGGAATCATGGTATGGTCAATATGTATGCCTGATCAGATTCTTAGACTATTATACGGCGTTACAAGTTGAAACTTGTCAGAAATACTCTCATTGAGGGATTTAGGAGTAAGATTTATTATGCAAGTAAATAAGTGGAGATACGATAACTTAAATTTGGAGGACAAACAACATTAACGGTTTAGACTCAGAATTGGAATCATAGTGGAATCATAATTTTTACTAGTATTGCTAGAATTGAAATTTCGAGGACGAAATTTCTTTAAGGGGGGTAGAGCTGTGACACCCGTTATTCTTCTAACGGGTATTGAGGTAATTAAATTAATTTTTAATGTATAAAAAAAATTGCTTCATTTAAATTTATTTTATAATATTTATTTTTATCTATTTTTAAATTTTCTAAAATTCTCCTATATTTATTTAGTATGATTACTAAAAAGCCTTAGAACTTCTAATAAATCTCAAAAATGTCATATTGGCATTATGTGTGTTAAAGTCTTTAGATGAGACATAAGGATATCTTTTCCAACTACTCTTGACCCTCATTTTCTTTATTTCCTCCGTGACATGCTTCAACATGTCTCCTCTATAATTGTTTCTATCACTTCTCTTCAAAGACTTCATCTTTTCTTCCTTTCTCTTCCACGGTTCCCACACTCTTCTTCTCATTTCTTTGCTGAAGCAAAATACTTAGAGAACTTCTTCAAGGCAGCCATAAAAATCAGCCACCATCACCTCCATTTGAGCAAGAATTTCAGTCATTCCGAAGTAAAGGAACCTGTTTTGAAGCCATTTCAAGCTTCCAACTAACCATAATCCGAGGTTAGAATCTTATGAACAAATTTAGTCTTTCATTTATAAATTTTCTTTTATACTAAAGGATTATTCAAATTTGCGTTCTTAAACCTAAGTATATGTTTGTTGCTATTTTGGAGCATATGTATGAAGTCTAAGTGTATATGCCCTAGACAGAAAATTTATATTGTTAAACTTTGTAATACCTCTATGGGCAGTGGTTATTTCTTGAAATTCTAAGATTAAATTAAAATAAATTTTATGAATGTAGTTGTATGTTGTGCTTTAGTTTTAATTGTCCTTATGCACGCCTTAGGATCAAGGGAGTATGGAGCTAACGTTAATTGATTCCAGGATTAAGAGACTGTTGATAAGCTTGAAAGGTAGGGATTCTATTACTCATCTTTTGTGAGGTTTTTATAGAATTAAAATTGATTGTTTTGTCGCAATATATATATATCTATGCTGAACTGATATTATATGAGTATCACATATGAAACTATGACATGGACTCGTCTTGTATTGTACGGCGAGGAACATAATGAATTGACATATGTTATAAATTGAGAAGCATGGTTAGGAAAACTGACTCTATTAATAATGATTTAATATAGAGAAATGGTGAGACATGAAGAGGGCGGCGGTTACGTCCTTGGGCATGAATACCCAAAAAGGTAAAATAGGGGGAAGGTGATGACGCTTCCTTGGGTTGAAAGTCCCAGAACACACTGTACAGGAATTGATTTGGTGAGGACTCGGGGCTTGATGTCCCCTCACCGGAACACCCTTGGAATGTTTATGGGGTGATCAAGTGCGCCCATTTGGGTTTCGATGAGTTGAGTGATACTCAATTTAACATGGATACCTAGGAACAATGATGATTGGTAATATTTGTATAAATGTGTAATTATGACACTTGGTAATGATTAACTACGGTATCCATAAGATGTGATCATAATAAACCTCATAATCTGGAATATGATGTAACTTATTAACCATTCAGGTTTTAATGTGGTAATGATAAAAACCTAAAGGTGAGTAATGGCTTTCTCTACTGAGCATAGTGTTGCTCATACCCTTATGTTTATATCTTTTCAGGACTCACTAAGTGTGAGGTGGCTACGAGAAATATAGTTGAGGAAGCGATGTAACTATATTACATTGGGACTGCTCAATTGTAAAGAATGTTCTTCATGATAATGTAAGCATCAATTGTTACTTTCTGTGATTGTATTACAATGTGATGAGGGTTAAAATGATGATGACAACAGTTTATATTATTAAATTTAAGGTGCTACATTAAAACTGTGGTTTATTTATCGTTTATATTTTTATTTTTGAGTTGAGAGTTTTCATTTAAGTCCCGGGCAAATTTTATTTTTAAGGTTTTACTTTTATTATTTATTTTTATTTTATCTCATTAAAAACTGTTAACCCCCATATAGGGGCGTTACAGATAGTCCTAAATCCCAATCCTACGACCCCGATTTGATCTTGAGTGGCGAATCTTGACCTCGACATATCAAACTCAAATCCCAATCTTGGTCCCGAATCCCAATCCCAACCCCAACCCCGACCTTTATTCGAATCCTAACCCAACCTTAGTCTCGAATCCCAATCCCAACCACAAATCGTGAATCCTAACCCCAACCCCGTATCGTGAATCTCGACCCGGACCCTACTCCTCGCTCCTGATCCGACCCTAATCCCAAACCTGAATTACAACCCCGGTCTTGAATTTCAACCCTAACTTGACCCAAGCCTCGAATCCCGACCTCGATCTCGACCCTAAATCGCGACCCTTATCCTAGTCTCAAATTCTAACCTCGACCCCGGTCCTAAATCTCAAACCCCAAATCCTAGCCCAAATCGCAAATCGTGAATCCCTAACCTAACCCCAGTCTAGATCCTGACCTTGATCTAGGTCTTGAATCCCGACCCTGTCCCCCAGTCCTGAATCCCCACCCTGACCTAGGTCTCCACACCCGACCCCCGATTTGGTTTTGAATTTCAACCCCAGAACCATGACCCAAATTTACTATATTTAAAGTTTAAATACTAATATAATACAATATTATGGTAGTAAACAAAAATTGTGTAATGTAATACGACATGCTAATATGATACACAAATAAACAATTTATTATATATTACTAATATAATACAATACAATGCAATGCTATACAATACAATATGATATAATACCATACAATACAATACAGAGTGACCAACATGCCCTTAACGATTTGTTTGGTGCACGAGTTTTAAATGGTATGGTTTAGAACTTTATGGTTTGAACTGTGTGTTTTAAACTTTGTGGTTTAAATAGTAGTTTTGAACAGACGTTTGGAATGTGAAGGTTTAAAATGAAAATAAAGCATCACTTCAAGTATAACATGAGAACTGGTGTTTGAAAAACTATAATTTATGAAAGAAAAACAAGAATAAGAATGATTTTTATTGTAAAAAATAATTCAAACCATGTGAACTCGGGAGGAGGGGGCAAAATTTAGATTTTGGTAGTTTTGGCTGGTTTAAAACTACCTCCATGGTTTGAACTGGCCAAAGTCATTACTTTATTAAACAACCAGTTTAAACTGCTTCTATAGTTCGAACCACTCTAAATCCATATACCAAACGCTATATAAGTTGTCCCATGCTAAAACATGCATCACATCCCTTAAAAAACATTTATAGAAAGTAAGTTTTTAAAAATTACGTTAGTTGGAGAGAATGAAGTGGTTATATCAGAGATTACAGGCCCAACCCAACAAGCACCAACGACCATGAAATACCCTTTATAATAAATATTAGCTCCAATTTTCCAAAAGAGTCATTGAAATTAGGGATGGGCATCAAATTGATCAAATCGACTAAACCAAACCAAACCAAACCAATTTTAATATGTTTGGTTTGGTTTCACATTTTAAAAAACGATTAACTTGGTTTGGTTTGTGGTTTTATTCTTAAAAAAACTAAACCAGACCAAACCATACTAATTCATATTTATATGAATTTTTAAAATTATATATATTTGTGAAAATATAACTTTTATATTATATACTTTTGAATATACATTTTCAACTAGTGGTCGTGTCCTTGATCCCTTTCGTAGCCAACTATCTGCAAACAGTTAAACTCTAGCACATAACAATGGCTTCGTAGATTATATGGCTGAAGTTGAGAAAGCTAAATCAGGTAATACTTTTTGCCTAATTCAATTGATCATATTATTGTTAATGACTAATCTTGTGAAGCATTCATGTGTTTTCTTTTCTATGTTTACTTGTAGATATCTTGGTTGACGATGTTTTAGAACTAAAACTTGATTAATGCAATGTGTTCTACATGCTATGGTTAGTGATATTTTATTTAGTTATTCAAATTATTTAATATTGACAAAAGTAACAAAAACTTTTTTTTTTATTTCGGGTTTTTATGAACTATGGAATTTTGAGAAAGCTTTTCTTAAGAACCTACTCTAAAATTTAATATTTTACGCCTTAAGGATTTGAATATTTTAGTTTCATTTTGGATGTTATAATTTTAAACTTTAGGTGTTTTATTTATGTTATGAATTGAAAACTTAACTTTTACGTTATTAATATTTATAATTGAAAAATAGAAGATTGTTTATCATACTAAAATGTTAGTTTTAATTATTGTTAAGAAAATGTTTATAAATATTTGTTCAAACCACATTAATTATAATCGGTTTGTTTTGAATTGTTTTTAATTCCTTCAATGATCTCAAAACCAATATATAATTGGTTTGGTTTATGGTTTATCTAAAATAAACCGTTTGGTTTTGTTGCTCACCCCTAATTGAAATATGCACATGGAGATAATTAGAAGCTGTGAACTCTTGCAAATTATACAATGGTACCAAAATTTCCCATCTAATGAAAGATGGTGCAAATGTAGAGCAGTTTTCCAAAACTGTTATCAATCCGATCCTATCAAAGAATCTATACAACAAATGGTATGCCTTCCTAAATCTACTTCCTTTGGAAGTTTCCAATACGAGAATGTTCTTGTTCCCTGTTTTTTTTTTTTTTCTTCCATAATGATAATGATTGACAATAAGGCAGAGCAGATCTTCGTGAAAGATGCCTTCGTGAAAAATGCAACATATTTGCATTTTCGGGATCTTTTGTAGTAATCCTTTAAGCATTTCAAAATCGCAAAAATACCAGAAGAGAACTTAGCTCCAATGAATTTCGATCCAGTTGATTGTTGTAGATGTTGTTTTTTTTTTTTTTAAATTTTTGGGCAAAAGAGAAGACACTCGCTATAAACTTCGGAGAGGTCCTATTGGCCGCCATTGTCATCAGGAGTAGAGGTCGTATTAACTTCATCGAATAATTCCTTGTCTGCGTATAGGTATCCATCCTCTGGAGGCTTGTAGTCATTTCCCTTCCAAACCACAATCTGCTCCTTCTCAAAGGTCACTAGTATGCAAGGCACCAGATCCTGTATCAGCACTGAAATAAATTTAAAAACTGAAGGAAAGGTGGAACAATGGCTGAAATATAGAGCAGTAGGCTCTAGTGCTTCAAATTCTGAAATGTGTTTCTACGTCCAAACTAATTAAATCCAAGCCCTATGTAAAGACACTCCCGTTTGAGGAATTGAAAATGAAGGCAAGAAACAATTCAAAGGGCGCACCCCATTAGCAGGAAGTGCACTGTCAGAAGAATGCAATAACTGCCGTGTCACTCTTAACATGCAATCCAACTTTCTTATACCTTCAAACAACGGAAATGGAATTTCTAGGTCTCTGCGTGGTTGAAAAAACATGGGGTCAAAAAAATTTCATAGGAGAAAATAAATATCAGTATAAAGAAGTCCACACAACAAATACCACTAATTTCTTAATTAATGAAATCAGAACAGAAATTCATGACTTCTCCAATTTCTTAATTGAAAAAAAAAAATTCCACTTCTCGATTTACTAAGAAATAAGAAAAAAGATATTCCCAAATAAAGAAACGAGATGAATGAAGGCATTATATGATGCGTACATCACACAGACGATGTTAGCTGGTGGTAGCAACAATTCACAGCTCCATCAACTTGATGCAATATAGGACAACAAGAAGAGAAAAGCATCTCTGACCATCATTACCAGGCTACCATAATAACCATTCCGAGCTGCAATCCAACTAATTAGTTAACACAATAAGCACAACGTATATCAGCTATTGGAAATCACACAAAGGAAAGAAATGTACCAAGTTTTGTTAAAGCAGGAACGGCCAATCCCCTCTTTTGCATTTCTTTTGTTTCCTCGATGATTAACCCATCAACTGTACTTTTGATCAACTTGCGATATATGGGTGCATGGGGTCTCCACAACATTAACGGAATCACAGGCCTTTTCTTGTGATTATAGTTCCTGCCCCTGTACAATAGAAGTAGACCAGTATGTCTGTAAATAATTTTTCCAAATGTTTTGTCCTGCAACAAAGACATGAATTAGAATCTAATTCTCCTCCAAGAGATGATAAAGAATATAAGGATCCTCTATGTACAATTACTTTCAAATTTTTAATGGAGAGGAACATATATATGTGTTTGGTTTCTGGTATGTTGTTGTGTATTGGACGAACTGGCAATTTAGGGGAAGCTGCAATAGATGTGTGATGAGGTTACAAATAGACAAATAAACAACTGAAATGGAGTTTGATTCTTTATCAGAAAAATAGCAATCACCGATCCCCTCAGTCGACAAAACAAAAGAAATGTTTTTTTTTGCCCCCTGACAAACTTGGAGTTGAGCTGACTGCAAAAAAAGAGGCACAGTAGCAATATACACACATAAAGTCACCAAGATGTTCAGCATAAGACTTGAGGAGAAAGAAAGATATGGTTTTAGGGAAGTTATTTTCCAAGGTGTTTTAAGCTGCAGGAATGGTGAGGAAAACTAAATAAGATACCTCAATCTGGGTGCACACATTTTTCATGTCAACAGTTGGAACACCTAACATTTTATCCTCACTGTTTCAGCATATCTCCAATGATTATGAATTTCATTCAGCATATTATACGTTAAACCATCTCCCCCTACAACAAACAAGCCAAAAAAACAAAATAAGAGGAAATAAGAACAATGAAAGACCAAAATACTTGGGGGATGGGGAACATACAAGCTGTTTTTGTCACTATTTTTGCTAGTTTGAATTATACAACTGAAAATGCCATCTATAGCTTAGCTATGTTAACTAAAATGCCATCTATAGCTTAGTTCTTTTGACGTTACAAACACATGATGGAAACTTTATATGAAAACAATTTTACAATGTAAGATTTAGGGCATGTTTTCAAACAATTCAAGCATGAAAATTTACAAAATAAACTCAGCTTGCAGCTAACACAGAAGTTCTCGTGCTCGTTAGGTAAAACATGAGATAGCAAAGCAAAATAGTGATTGTTTCATTTTTCAACATGTTAGGTACATATACGGCAATATAGCTGACTAGGTTCATTTCCATTGATCTGTGTTAATATTTAGAATTATCTAGATTCATACATGCATATACATGTTACAACCATTCTAGATTGTTTGAGGAAAAAATTTGGAACTATTGGTTTGTTTCCTTTTTATGCATCTGAAAGGGATCAGGAAGAGTGCTTCTCTTTGATTTTCAGTAATTTTGTCACCTAATCAATTGAAGTAAAAAACTTACACAATCACCTAAAAAATTTCAAGTCTCAATAACAACTAAATGACAAAGTGACTAATGACACGTTTACTTGAAGAGAAAAAAAAAATGGCACATTTACCTGCTAGTACTGGGAATCGCAATACCATGAAACAAGCGCATACGGTGTTAATTCCTTGTTTACTCGCACTTTTCACTTTTCAGGAACGAAATGCATGCAAGGCCCAATAAAAATTAAGAAAATCACTACCGAATATGGGGGAGATAAGATTACAGCAAAGGAGGTTGGTTCGGCTTATGGTTCCTTTTGCTAATACGGTGGGCAATCTTTTTTTTTTTTTTCTAAATTCCTGAAAATGCTCAAAAAAGGAATTGAAAATGGTAATCATATTGATTCCCCATTCTACTAACAATATTATTAAAACCTTCTCTGGAATGTTTATTTCTTATTCCAATTTTTTTAATCCGATTTCTCCTTATCCCAATTGCTTCTTCACGCCATACGAGTTTAGTAAACGCACCATAAAAATAACACTCAACCCTTAAAAGTTCTGTCTCACCCATCCTCTAATCTAATTTAACATGCTTGTCTTTTACTTTAGTTTAGGCACAATGACTTTTTAAACATTGTTGAGTGCACTAATAAGAAAATAGGTCGTTTCCAATTCCAATTGCTATTCCATAACTAAACAATTGAATCTAATGTTGAATTTCTTATCTTTCATCAAATTTTCAAGTCTGATTGCATTTCACTGAAAGAGACAAGACCTAGAATTTTTTTCCATTACGATTTCATTCCAGAAGTCTTTGTCCATATCATCTTAAAACAAAAATTGAAGACATAACACTGCAAATTGGAATCAAAATACCTCAATCAAGAAATAAAATTAATCTATCTGAATCACGTCAGAAGCCAAATATCCAATTCCACAACCAAAAACAAGGATTAAAGAAAAGAAAAATAATAAGAAAAAAAGAAGATCGTACCTTGATTGACTTGACTCTTGGTCTTCAGCCTCTGGCACTTGCCACTAAAATCTTCCTCTCAGCCGCCGTGAGCGGCACTCCTTGAACCCTCTCACTCATCTTTCTCCTCTTCTCCTCCAAATTCAGCTCCTCCGCCGCCGCTCCCTCCACCGACCGGACTTTCCGGTCCACGGCCGGCGCGCACACGCCGGTCCATTCGTGGTCAAGCCGGCCTGGCCCGAATGGCGAGTACTTAGGCTCGCGCAATCCGATAGGCCTCACATTCGGGCTGCTTTCTGTGTAATTGTACCGGAAATCGAACGGAAGGTTAGAGCTCAGAGGCTTCAATCCCGTCCGGTCGAGCGACGACGGCGGTTGGTAGCCGGGTTTCTCACTCTTCTTCTTCTTCTTCTTCGTCTTGGCCTCGGGATTGGCGAGGGATTTAGGGTTTGGGGATTGGGAAGGAGAGAGAGAGGGAAGAGGTTTAAAGGAGTATAGACTGTACAGGTTGGACGACGAGGAGGAGGACGAGAGGAGGCGGCGCGTGAGGAGCGTCAGGGCGACTGAGAGTTGGCGTTGATTTTGGCGGTAGAGCTTGGCGAGGAGCCGAGGAACATTTGAGTATGAGGGGTTTAAGTGGAAAGCTGCTGCTCTATATTACCTGTTTTGAGTTTTGGAGCGCACGTATAACGGGTGAAAAGCAGAAACGGTGGTGTGTTCCGTTTTCTACGGAACAATTTGAAAAAAGGGCAAAAAAAAATCCTAATAGAGAAAATAATTTCTTTTTTTTCCACAAAAAAATTTTTTTTATCCAAAAAAGGTTATTTGTCTAAATAAACTCATTTTTTAAAATTCCCCTTAACTTCGTTACTTTGGGGCATCAGACATAAATAAGATTTTGTGATTTTTTTTGGTATATTTGTTTCATGTATTTTTTAAATTTGATAGACTCAAATTTAGATTTAAGTATCAAGAATTCTTCAAATACGTATTTATTTTTCTCAAAATTTGAATCATTTGAGTATTAAGAATTCAAGTTTTTAGAGTTCTTATCTCTGAACACAAATTTTAATTTTGTTCCATACTCAGATTAAAACTTAAATACACATGCAAATGTCAATTCGAATAACAATTCAAATCACTAACTTAAATTCTAATTTAAATCACACTAACTTAAATTAAATTACTAATTCAAATTCATTTACCAAACAGACCCTTTAAAACTTAGGGTGCCCAAATCTTTAATAATCACACATTAATCATCTCGTATTTATCCATTAAAATCTTGGTATTAATTAAGTATCGAATTCAATATTATATTTCAAATAAATATCAAAAAGTAAAAACAGAAATAAAGTTGTGTAATAATAAATTCAGATAATAAAATAAATATTTAAAAACTCTAAAACATTAACCACATCAATATTCTGGAAATATTAGTCATAAGTAAGTGTGTGTTATGTTGAGTTTAATGAGATTTTATAAGTAACTTGATTGGTCTTATGTGAGTTTGGAGATCCAATTGTCAATTTTAAAATAAGAATACAAAATTATAAAAAAAAATCCAAATGCAAAGAAAATGAGAATTTAAGACCCATGCCAAAGAATTTTTAAAATAAAGAAGATCCAAGTACCAAAAAGATAAGAGTTGGAAGACCATTATTCAAATTTGCAACATATAGCTTCAAAGTGCGAGAGGCTAAAAAACTTGGGCATATCTCAAATCTTTTTGTTTGCTTAGAAGACTGACAAAAAATCTCACATGAAATCATTTGCCCTTTTTTTTTTTGACCGCAAACATAATGACTAACATGTTATAAATATTTAATTATGTCTCTCCACCAAGAATTAGTATCCAAAATTAGCTCTGTATATTCATGCTGAAGTAAGCGTTGATATCAACATATGTTGTTGTATCTATGGTGACTATGGTTACTATAGCTATGGTGGCTTAGTTACTGTAGCAAGTACGACTAAAATTTTCCTATAAATATCTCATCTTATCGCCATTTGTATTATCTGAAATTAAGAGTTCAATAAACTTTCTCTCTTTTTTCTCTCTCTAAAATCTCTTACTTTGCTTTTATATTTCTTAGTTTTATATAACACGTTATCAGCACAAGCGCTCTTGTTCTAACTCAAGTCTTTACCCCTCGTAAGCAAAGGCAAAGGTATATCATTTCTTTCACTTATTTTATATTTGTATAATACCATCTCTATAAGTTGGAGACTCTGCTACCTAATTATAAGTGTGGTGTGATTACAAACATTATTATAAATTTCTCAAGCATATTTTGCATTTACACCATTTGAAAGGTTTACCAAGTAGATTAGCGTGTCTATTATACATATTTTTCATTTACACTTTTCAAAAGGTTTATCGAGTAGATTGGCGTGTTCATATTATTATTCCTACACACACACATATATATATTTCTTTAACTCTCTATTGTTTATTCTTAAAATTTATAGTTGGTTATTGTTTATGTATTTGTTCATATGCTACTGTTACCATTTATGGTTTTGTATTTTTCTTAAAAATACCGAACAAGGGCAATATCGTCTTTATACTGTTTCAGCGGCTATAACAATATTCCAATGGTAATAAAACGGCTAAATAACGGCTAGTTTTTGTTCTATAAATTGGTAAATTCTTAACTCTTGCGTATCACTCCATATCTTATCTCTGCTCTAGAAATTATCTATAGTTAGATTTTTCACAAAATGTTTAGCATAGTTACAATATTTCTTATCATTGTTGTTATTGTTCAAATCATCATTCTTTTTATTTCAGATTTACCCCCAGCTGAATTTCAACTTTTTGCTATAGCAATAATGTTTATAGTTATCCCTCTTTTAATTATTGCTATTTACTTTAACAACATGTAATGTTTATAGTACTTATGTTTTGAATTAACAAAGTCATGCTTCTAATCACTTTTATATTTCTTATAGTTATCACCATGTCAAATCTTGCAAAGCTTGAATTTTTTGCATTAGATATCATGGAAAAAATTACATGCCTTGGATTCTTGATGTAGAAATGAATCTTGAGTCAATGGGTTTCTTGGAGACAATCAAAGAAGGCAATACCACATTATCGCAGAATAAGGCGAAAGCGATGATTTTCCTTCGTAGACACCTTGATGAAGGTTGAAATGCGAATATCTCACTATTAAAGATCTAAGTACATTATGGAAGGATCTTAAAGAAAGATTCGATCATCAAAAGGAAGTTATACTTTCTACAACTCGTGATGAATGGAACGCTTTGTGATTCCAAGACTTTAAAAAAGTCAGTGATTATAACTCTATCATGTTCAGAATTGTTTCGTAGTTGAAGTTTTGTGGAGAGAAAATTACTGATTAAGAAATGTTGGAAAAGACTTGCTCCATATTTCATGCATCCCACATAACTTTACAACAACAATATCGGTTGCGCGGTTTTAAGAAATATTCTGAACTAATTTCTTCTCTTTTGGCAACAGAGAAAAACAATGAGCTTTTGATAAAAAAATCATCAATCTCATCCTATAGGTTCGGTAGCATTTTCAAAAGCAAATGCTGCAAGTATTGAAAATTTTAAACGATGACAAAATCACGGTCATGGCCGTGGCTGTGGACGTGGACGTGGACGTGGACATGGTCGTGGTCGTGGCTGTGGTCAGGGATACAGTGTCACAACCCGCCTTTTCGGGTTGTGATAAACCTTTTTCTTACTTACTTATAAGCAAAATTTTAAGAATTTTTTTTTCTTTTTAATAAATCCTTTACATATACTGGTCTAACAACTTCTGAAATACCAACATATACTTGTATTTACATAACCACCTTTCCTTTGTAATATAGTTTATCAAACATTACTTTCAAAATATCTTAAAATACATTAGAGCGAAAACATACTGCGGTGGAAACCATATCCAGTCTGCACACTGTTCATCCCTCTACCAGCTCATCAATAGAATTACTCTAACCTTTTCGTCGGAATTCCTACAGCATGAAATACTTAATGAGCTTACGTCCAGTAAGTCCCATATAAACCCACATGCACATTCAATAAAATGCGTGATCTCATTATGCTTTCTTATAATCCTTCCTTATCATTATCATTTCTTATCTTTAACTAGGGCCCATATGTTCATACCATTGCGCACTTAGGTCTACGTAACATCGTGACCATACTGAAATCCTTAAACTCCCTTTGAGTCAAGAGTGGGTACGACACTTTTCTTAACTTTTTGGTGATTTGTTTACCAATTCACTTATTATGGTTATCATAGCATTCATGAAGTGATGTTCACATGTTATACATAACATAAAAGTTCTTGTACAACATAGTATACACAGGTACATATTTTATACACACACTAATATATGCACAGGTATATGGCATAATGTACTCACAGGTACTTAACATAGTATACACACAGGTACACATCATCATATATACTCAGGTACATGTCATAATATATACTCAAGTATATGCCATAATATATACTCAGGTACATGTCATAATATACACTCAGGTATATATTTCGTATACTCACAAGTATACATCTTCATATTTATAAATAGTCATGCCATTGCATACACACAAGTATACACCTTGATATACACGCAGGTATACATATACACATTTCGCACTCTACGCCTACAATTTCATATTGTAGGTGGAATGGGTACTTACTTGATTCGAATGTCAGGCAACTCAACCTCGATTTCCTTTCTCTTAGACTCCTAGGATCCTGTTGGCCAATTACAAAGCCATTAGGCAAATTCCACTGTTTTGATACAAAACATCCGTTAATTAATGAATTGAGTTGCATCACTATATACAGCTCTAAGAAACACTTGTTTTCTTATTTTTCTCTAACTCTACCCTATCGTTTCTAACGAAGGGCGAGAACCTCTTTAACCATTCTTTTTCCATTTGGAACGTTTCAGAGCTGTTCAAGTTATTTAGGCAAAAATGACGATTTTGCCCTCTATGGGTTCACTAACTTACCCGAGCTCGATTTCGTTATTCTTATGAAAATAACTACATGCTAATTTTAAAATAACACCCTAGTGGGTCAAATCTCCTTATTTCTCATTTATGCCCCATTTCTATAAAACTTTACGGTTTAGTTCTTAAACTGAAAATTTTGATAATTTCACCCCCGAAACTAAAATTTATCTCTTCACATCAAAATGTCCTATTTTTCAAAAGGAACATTTTTACTCAAAGTACCATTACTTAAGTCATTTTGAAAAATAATATTTTTGCCATTTTAACATTTTTTTCACTTTTAACAAATTCTTCAAAAATTAATATCTCATAAACGGTTGAGATTTTCGACGAACCGTCCACATTGTCTAACAGTTTCATCGAGATCTACAACTTTTATGTTTTAACTTTTCCCAAAATCTCACTATACAGGAGTGTTTTTGGGTGTTTTTCAAATCTGTTGAGGGAAAACTTTTTCTTTCAATTTAGTCCTTGGGGTATTTTTTGTAAAAACCTGTTTTGAAACTATAAATCTACCCCTACATAGACAGTTCCAACCTTTGTTTGAATCATTCCCATGTCCAAACATCATTTTTGAAAAACTAACTCTAAAATTGCAAAAATAACATTTTTTACATAAAATACAACTTTTCAACGTTTAAACCTTAATTTTACCATATCGACATACCATACATCAAGTATTCATGATATTTCACCAAATATGCTCAAGACCCGTGCACTTCAAAAAGGAAAAAAAATCAAAACAAAAATCACAATAATTTTTAAAACTTACCTCAAATAGCACTTTTTGATTTCTAACTTTCCAAAGCACTTTGAAACTCCTTCTTAAACACTATTTTCATGCAAAAACACCATAGATTAGCTCCCTTTCTTTTTCCCTAAGAAAAACCTTAAAAACCCTTAAAAAGTTTAGGTTTCTACCTTAAAACTTGTAAAATTTCCTTGAATCTTGCCTCTTGAACTTAAGTGGAATTGTTTTTGTAAAGTTTTGGGCTTGAGAAAATTTTTGAAAGCCTTCTCTAATGGCTGCCGGAACTAGAGTGATATGAACCCACCTAACTCCACCTCAAAAGCTAGCTCGTGAGGGGAGGATTGTGAACCCATATATATAACACCCAAGACCTCTCTTGCTAACCGATGTGGGACACATCATTTTCCTTGTTTTGGAAAACGCTCCTTTCTGAAGTGTAACCACACCCAGTCTCTAGGTTCGAAAATCAGCTTGTGTCAACCTTTGTTGGCTTGCTTTGCATATTGTTCCGTTCTTCACTCAATGTTGAGTCTTGCTTTCTCATGAATCTGTTTAACAAAGTCAGCCTTCCTTTTGCCATCTAAATTAACACGCTCAGAAACAGGTAGTGGTGATAAATCCAATGGTGACAAAGGATTAAAACCATAAACAATTTCAAAAGGTGAATATTTAGTAGCAGAATGGACAGAACGATTATATGCAAACTCAACATGTGGTAAATAGTCTTCCCATGTTTTAATGTTCTTACTGATGATTGCTCTTAATAAGGTTGACAAAGTCCTATTTACTACCTCAGTTTGACCATCAGTTTGTGGGTGGCAAGTAGTAGAAAACAACAGTTTAATACCTAACTTACTCCTCAAAGTCTTCCAAAAGTAGCTCAAGAACTTACCATCTCTTCCTGAAATAATTGTCCTAGGCATTCCATGTATTCTCACAATCTCCCTAAAGAACAATTCAGCAACATGCGATGCATCATCAGTTTTATGACAGGGAATGAAATGTGCCATCTTAGAAAATCAATCTACAACCACAAACACACTATCCTTCCCACCTTTGGTCCTAGGTAAACCTAACATAAAGTCCATTGAAATATCAGTCCAAGGCTCACTAGGAATTGGCAAAGGTGTGTATAAACCATGGGGCTGTGTTCTCGATTTAGCTTGCCTACACGTGACACATCTACCAAATATCCTTTCAACATCCCTGTTCATGTGTGGCCAAAAGAAGTGTTCCTGCAAAACAACTTAAGTTTTAGCAATTCCAAAATGCCCCATAAATCCGCCACCATAGGATTCCCTCACTAACAAATCTCTCAAAGAACAATTAGGCACACAAAGTTTATTCTCCCGAAACAAAAATCCATCATGTCTATAAAATTTACCCATTGTGTTTTTCTCACAAGCTCGATACTCCTCACTAAAATCTTGGTCTAAAGGGTATAAATCCTTAATATGCTCAAAACCAAGTAGTTTAGCGTCAATGATAGAAAGTAATGCGTACCTGCGAGAAAGTGCATCCGCAACGACATTCTCCTTACCTTGCTTATATCAGATGACGTAAGGAAATGTCTCGATGAATTCCACCCAGCGGGCATGCCTCTTGTTCAACTTTTGTTGTCCCTTCAGATGTTTCAATGACTCATGATCAATGTGAAGCACGAATTCCTTGGGCCATAGGTAGTGTTGCCAAGTCTTTAATGCTCGAACCAATACGTACAACTCCTTGTCATAAGTCGGGTAATTTAGTGTTGACCCACTCACTTTTTCACTGAAATACGTGATTGGTCGTCCTCCTTGCATTAGCACGGCACCTATACCTACACCAGAAGCATCACATTCAATTTCAAACGTTTTAGAAAAATCAGGTAAAGCAAGTAAAGGAGCATGAGTAAACTTATGCTTAATAAGCTGAAACGCCTTCTCTTGTTCTTCTCCCCACATGAACCCAACGTTCTTCTTGATTACTTCTGTGAGTGGTACAGTCAAAGTATTGAAATCCCTTACAAACCACCGGTAAAAGCTGGTAAGTGATGAGAGTGTAAAAGTGTACATCTTTTAAGACTTAAATAATTTATTTATGCTTTTGTTTCTCATTAAATCCTCTAATTAATAGCATTTGTGAGACAATAAGTGTTTTTGTGTCTTAGTGTGTATATGTTTAAAAATGTGTTTTTAGTATGTTTTTATGTTTAATAGAATTGTTAGTAATTTTTAGAGTCATTTTGGTATGTTAAATAAGTGTCTAGTCTATAAATAGTCAAAACCATAAAAGTAATGCGGTTATTTTATTTTGAGTTTTAGAGTGTTTGATAGTGTGTTTTAAGTTCGTAAATATGTCTTATTATATTTTTAGTAATTTCTAAAAATATTTCCAAGTCATGAAAATTATATCTGTGTCAAACCGTAAGAGACTGAAAATTTTAGGAGTTTTTATTTATTTTTGTGTGTTTTAATGTAAAATAAATATTTTTAATATTTTTTTAAATATTATGTTCGTAAAATAATTAATATTAGTGTGTTTGTGATTTTTAGATTTGAAATCTGGAGGAAAAACGGAGCAAAACGATACCAAAATGGATAAAATCGGACATGAAAAGCATCAAGAAGATAAACAAAATTCGAATTTGAAATTAATGGGACACGTGGCAATTTTTTGGCCCTTGGATGATTTGCCCAAACAATCTCAACCGTCCAGAGAAGGGACGCGTGTCAAAACATCATCCATTACGTCAGCCGATTGCAGTAGTGCGGTCCACATGTCGTTATGCGACTGGTGCGTGTGTCACACGCGCCGACAAAGCCGCAGGCGAGTCAGAGAGCATCTCGGGATGTGTCTGCTCGTGTGCGGTCATCTTCACATGTAACCGTTCTCTCGGCCATTGGATTTGATTACCAAGACTGATCCGATGGTCTTCTCTCTTGGCCACGCGGCCCCACCTGGACCCATTTTCGCGTGTGTATCCAGACCTTCAGATCACGCCTTCAAAGGACCAGATCATCCCATAGCCGTGCCCCCATCTGCCGAGAGGCACAGAATCTCAGCGAGATTCTCACGCATTGAAGAAGGGCCAGCGCGAAGAAGAAAAGGAGGAGAAAAAGGATCAATTTGATCCGAATTTGTCAACTTTCAACAGGGAAAAATGATAATTACATACTGCAAATAGTAACTCTCAATGCCTATAAATACTGAGGCATTTGCCTCAATTGAATCATCCCTTCGGGCCTTTGGCCCTCTTTTCCCCTTCCTTTCCTTACTGCTGAGTTAGACTCAACAGTATCTTCTTAGGTGATAAATAATAATAAAATAATGCTTCAATTAGAATAGACTGTCTGGTGAGGCAGAGAGATGATCTTGTATGCATAGTATCTTGGTATGGATTTTAACTCTATATCTGTGTGGTAATGTTTATATTTTTGTGGAATAAATTATATCTTTATGTTTCCAATAATTATTGTTACTGTTATTATGCTGTCAATTTTTACATAAATTCAGTCATGCTTTCTTTATGTAATTTAATTGTGTTGCATAGTTAATATTAATAATAATGAAATAATGCTTAATTTTATGGACTGTCTTTTACTGCAGTATGACTTGTTATATTGTCGATTCTAGATATTTCATAAGACGAAGTGCTGCCGGAGTTAATGTAAAAATTTATTCCACTAAAATATATTAATTTTGATTTGTTATTATCTTTTCTATCCTATAGTTATTTTAATTATAATTAAGTGACAGCTGTTATAATTTTCATAATTAGTGCACTAATAATTATTTTGCTAGTTCTTATAAGAAAACTCTTACTGCATTATGGCTTGCTATATTATTGATTTAGGTTTACCTATATAATTAGTAAAGTGTGCTTGCAATTAATGAGATAAGATATAATAAATCAAATACTTTAGATAATTATTAATTAGAGTTAAAATTCTATATCAGTTGCAAAACATACAAGGGATTCTCCAAGCTTCACCGTTTTAATTTCATTTCTTTTGAATTAAAATTTTGAATAAAAACCACAAAAATATTTCTTTCATTTCAAACTTAGCTCTGAAAAGCCGCTTGCCTTTTTGACCGTTTATTTTTATCAATATGCCGAGGTACAAATTTTCATCTCCCTGTGGATACGACAACTTTTCTATACTACATACGTCCGCCGTTTAAAGAAGAAACATATTTTAGGCATGACCATCAAATCTGGCGCCGTTGCTGGGGAGGTGTTGTTACTTTGTCAGATTGCTAAATTAAGTAGGAAACCAGGTAAGTACTTTATCCTTATCTTGTAAATAGTATAAATATTGTTATTTTAGTTTGATTATTTAATTAAGTAGACTACTATTCACAAAGTTACTATTCACATCACTATTCACTATTCATAAAAAAAATAAAAAAAACAAAAAAGTCATAAAAATTTTATTTTCTTTCCTTTTCTTTGTAAAATATTTATTTTGTTAGTTTTAGGTTTAGATTTAAGTTTTTGCTTTAGAAATAAAACATCATAAAATTTTAGAGTTAGGTTTTTCATAAAATAATTTGTGGTTTTGCGAAGAGTATCCCTTGAGGAAGTTCTGTTTGGATGCTGGTACTGGCTCGGATACCATTCCCATAGCCGGTTAATTTTGAAAACTTTTCCAACACCAGTCATTCCAAGAACGTTGCTCTGACTAGGAGATTGGTTTTTAAGGAGCCTTAGCCCCACCAATCTTTCCTGGGAACATCCTTAAGGTATATAATTCTCGAGATCTACAAAAGAACTCAGGTGCGTGCTTTTCATTCACTACTTTATTCTCCCTGAATAAAGAAAGGCTTAGCATTTGTCTTTATCCTTGTAAAAAAAAATATTTTAAAGTCAAAAATAATAAAATAATAATAATAATAATAATAAAATACTTAAGGTTAATGATTCAAACTTAGTCGATCTGTTAAGGCTTTAGACTTAAGAAACCCTAGTGAACAATTGTCAAACTCTTTCTCGCATTCTTCATCTTCGTCAACCACTCTGTCAAATTCGTTTGCGATGGAGAATCTGGGTGAGAATCCTCAAAGAATGCTAATGAAAGATTTCATGCATCCGACTCGCACTTTAACTCCTTCATGTATTGTGTTTCCATCAAATCTTCCACAACAAGATTTTAAGCCAGAAATGATTCAACTCTTACCAACCTTCTTTGGATTAGAAAGCGAAAATCCTTATGTTCATATTCGTGAATTTGAAGAAGTTGTTGCCACTTTTCATAGCCACCCTGGTATCGCTAATTCCATCAAATTGAAAATTTTCCCTTTCTCACTGAAAGATAAAGCTAAAAGTTGGCTTTATTCTTTAAGACCTCGATCCATTCAATCATGGAATGACATGACATCTGCTTTCTTCTACAAATACTATCCATATCAAAAGACCAACAATCTCAAGAAACAAATTCTGACTTTCTCCCAAAACGATCATGAAAATTTCCATGAAGCATGGGAAAGATTCAAAGATTTGTTAAGTCAATGTCATCACCATGGTTACGAGAATTGGTGTCTTGTCAGCTTTTTCTAAGAAGGACTCACAAGTCATGATCGTCAATATCTGGAAGTGATGTGCAATGAAAAATTTTTACACAAGGATCTTGAAGAGGCCAAGGAATTTCTTGATGAATTTGCTGAAAAGGTTCATTTGTGGGCTGAATTAGATGTTTCTCATAAGTCGTGATCAACTAAAGTTCATCAATTGAAGAAAGAGGATAGCTGCAACCTTAAGGTTCAAGTTGAAAACCTCACAAGAGAATTAGAAATCCTCAAAGCAAAGAATGAGAAAGGAAGTCATGTAGTCACAAGAGCTGAACTACAAGGAACAAATTTTGTGAATGAAAGGTTTGACCAACAGTCACTGGACTGTCATGTTTATCAGGAAGTGATAGGAGAATATGAGGAACAATGTAATGCCTTAAAGACAAATTATAAGCCTTGTACCCCTTATCCTAAAACTTTCAATCCTGGTGGAAGAAGCAACTTGAATTTCGACAGGAGGAATTCAAATCAAGAGCAATCATTTGGAAATCAATGGAATGAAGAAGAAATGCACTCAGGAGAAAATGTTCCTCAACATGATTCACACTCGAGCAAATCTCTTGAAGAAACATTACAAGCATTCATTGAGATACAAAGCAAGTCATGTGAAAAAATTGAAGCTGCTTTAACACATATGACAAAAGAAATTTTGAAATTGAATGAAAAATGTTCATCTCAAGCTCTGGTCATTTCTGAAGGACAAAGCATGATACAAACCTCTAACACTGAAGAGAATGATGAAGAGGTTAGTCATGTTATTACTCGTAGTGGTAAATCATTGGAAAAATCAAACACCACAGATGCGAGTAAGGAAGAAGATGTTCCTCAAAGAGAAGAAGAAGAAGTGAATAAGTTTCCAGTAGAAGTCCCTTTTCCTCAAGCTCTTCAAACTACTACGAAAGTGCCAGAAAATTATGAACACATCTTGGAACATTTGAAGCAAGTTCGAATCGATCTTCCTCTTTCGCAAATCCTCAAACAAGTGCCTGCTTATGCCAAAGTGATAAAAGATTTGTGCATTGTGAAAAGAAAACATCATGTCCCAAGGACTGCGTTCTTAACTGAGCAACTAAGTGCAGTTCTTGAGCAAAGAGCACCGGTCAAGTACAAAGATCCTGGATGTCCCACAATCACATGTTACATAGGAACCCATGAAATAACTCAAGCCTTGTTAGACTTAGGAGCGAGCGTCAACCTCATGCCCTATTCAATTTACTCGCAACTAGGCCTTGGAGAGATTAAGCCAACATCTGTGGTCTTGCAACTCGCAGACCGATCCATAAAGAAACCACGAGGGATAGTTGAAGATGTTTTGTTACAAGTTGATAAGTTTTATTATCCCGTGGATTTTCTCATTTTAGACACTCAAATTGAGGTGGATATAGAATCAAAAATTCCTATCATCCTCGAAAGACCTTTCTTAGCTACAGCTAATGCTCTCATCAATTGTCGAAATGGTCTCATGAAAATCTCTTTTGGAAATATGACTCTTGAAGTGAATGTTTTCCATATTGGGAAGCAATTTCAAAGCAATAATGAGTGTTCTTACACTGAAATCATTGATGAAGCTGTTCATGAAGAATTTCAAAAGCGAACCTATGTGCTTGAAGAAATCTTCCAAAGTCTTGATCTTGAAAATCCCAATCCCATTTCTGATATTCCTTCACTTGACAAAGAAAAAAAGTTTTGGCAACCACATTTTGAAAAGCTATTCCTAGAAGGAGAAAAGCCAAAACCATCCACTGAAGAAAATCCCAAAATTAAGTTAGCCCAACTTCCTGAAGGACTAAAACATGCATTCTTAGGAGCTGATGAATCTTTTCCTGTTATCATTTCATTCAAACTCGATGAATCACAAGAGCGACGGTTAATTAACATGTTACATGATCATAAAAAAGCATTGGGTTGGACAATAGCTGATATCAAGGGTATTAGTCCCTTGATTTGCTCCCATCACATTCAATTGGAAGAAGGTGTTAATCCAAAAAGAGATCCCCAAAGGAGACTGAACCCAACAATGAAAGAAGTCGTGAGGAATGAAGTTTTGAAACTGTTAAATGCTGGTTTCATTTACCCCATTGCGGACAGTAAATGGGTCAGTCCAACTCAAGTTGTTCCTAAGAAATCTGGTGTAACTGTGATAACAAATGAAAAAGGAGATTTTGTCCCTACAAGAGTTGTCACTGGATGGCGAATGTGCATTGATTATCGAAAATTAAATGCCGCCACTTGAAAAGACCATTTTCCACTCCCATTCATCGATCAAATCTTAGAAAGTGTAGCTGGTCATCCTTTCTATTGCTTTCTAGATGGATATTCAGGATATTATCAGATAGAGACAGCATTAGAAGATCAGGAAAAGACCACATTTACATGTCCTTTTGGTACTTTTGCTTTCCAACGAATGTCATTCGGACTTTGTAACACTCCAGCTACATTTCAAAGATGCATGATGAGCATTTTCAGTGACATGGTTGAGAAGATTATGAAAGTTTTCATGGATGATTTGACTGTTTTTGGTAATTCGTTTGATACTTGTTTGCTTAACTTGGAAGCTGTTTTGAAAAGATGTTAAGAAAAAGGCCTTGTGTTAAATTAGGAAAAATGCCATTTTATAGTTCCATCTGGCATAGTTCTTGGACACATTGTCTCTGATAGAGGAATTGAAGTTGATCCAGCTAAGATTATGCTTATTTCAAACTTGGCCACTCCAAAGACTGTTAGAGATGTTCGATCTTTTCTTGGACACACTGGATTTTATAGGAGGTTCATTCAAAATTTTTCAGCCATATCAAGACCATTGTGTAATCTCCTGTTGAAAGATGCTGTGTTTGAATGGACAAAAGAATGTGAAGAATCTTTCTGAACATTGATATCTAAGTTAACTTCTGCACCTATCATGCAATCCCCTGATTGGAGTCTACCATTTAAAGTCATGTGTGATGCAAGCAATTAAGCTGTAGGAGCCGTCTTAGGTCAACGAAGGGAAGGAAAACCTATTGTAGTGTACTATGCAAGCAAAACCTTGAACAATGCTCAAATGAATTACTCAACCACTGAAAAGGAATTACTTGCTATAGTATTTGCGCTTGATAAGTTTCGTTCATACCTAATTGGTTCACCCATCACCGTTTTCACTGATCATTCTGCCCTTAAGTATCTCTTTTCTAAAAATGATGCTAAAGCCTGACTTATCAGGTGGATCCTTCTTCTGCAAGAGTTTGATTTGACTATCAAGGACAAGAAAGGAGTTGAGAATGTGGTAGCTGACGACTTATCTCGTTTAAAAGTCAATGATTCTGTCGATGGTTCACCAATTCATGATGAATTTCCTGATGAACATCTGTTCTCTGTTACTAAGTTACCTTGGTATGCACACATTGTCAATTATTTGGCAACTGGAGAAATTCCATCTGCTTGGAGTTTGCAAGACAAAAGAAAGTTTTTGATTGAAGTGCGTAACTTTTGTTGGGGTGATCCGTACCTTTTCAAATACTATCGTGATCAAATCATGAGACGTTGCATTCCTGAAGATGAAGTGAATAGTGTCTTAAAATTTTGTCACACTGATGCATGTGGTGGTCATTTTTCTGCCAAGAAAATTGGTGCAAAGATCCTCCAGTGTGGTCTTTATTGGCCCACTTTGTTCAAAGACACTTATCATTATTGTCGTTCCTGTGAAAATTGTTAAAAGTTAGGTACTCTGTCTCGTCGTCACATGATGCCTCTAAACCCAATTATAGCAAACGAAATATTTGATTGCTGGGGAATAGACTTTATGGGACCTTTTCTACCTTCTTCTAGTTACCTATACATCTTTCTTGCTGTGGAGTATGTTTCAAAATGGGTTGAAGCCGTAGCATGCTGTACTAATGATAATAGAACCGTTATAAAGTTCTTGAAAGAAAACGTGTTATCTAGGTATGGTACGCCACGTACTATAATCAGTGATCAAGGCATACATTTTTGCAACCGTTCTTTTGAAACTTTGATGCGAAAGTACGGTGTAATTCATAAAGTTTCGACTGCCTATCACCCACAGACAAATGGACAAGCTGAGTTAGCAAATAGAGAGATCAAACAAATTTGGAAAAAAACAGTGAATCTTGATCGAAAAGATTGGTTCTCACATCTTCAAAATGCACTCTGGGCATACCGTACAGCTTACAAAGCTCCTTTAGGAATGTCTCCCTATAGGCTCGTCTTTGGAAAAGCCTGTCATTTACCTGTAGAACTTGAACATAAAGCTTATTGGGCTATTAAAGCTCTCAACTTTGATCTTAGTGCTGCAGGTATTGAACGGAAGCTTCAACTCTCTGAACTTGAGGAATTAAGGAATGATGCTTACAACAATTCACGGATTTATAAAGCAAAAATGAAAGCATTTCATGACAAAAATATTCTGAGAAAGAACTTTGAGCCAAATCAATGGGTTCATCTTTATGAATCTCGTCTTCACCTTCATCCTGGTAAGTTAAAATCACGATGGACAGGTCCATATATTGTGAAACAGGTTTTCCCTAATGGTGTTGTTGAAATTGAAGATCCATCCGATGGAAGGATACTCAAAGTAAATGGCCAGAGATTGAAAAGCTACATAGAACGGATAACTGAACCTGAAGAAGTCACTCTTATGGCTCCAGTTTATCAATCCTGAGTAGTTTTCTGTTTATTCTCTTTTAAATATTTATTTTTGTTGTTTGTTTTCTTATTTTGTTTTTTTTTTGCTTATTTTCTCATATAAAAAAAACTTTGAAAGTTGAAAATAAATATCAAAATTAATTCTTGCAGAATAGCTGAGATTAAGGAGGTTATAATCAATTGTGATTAGTAAATACTTTATATTTGCAGCCTCTTGAGACGAATTCTAAAGAATTTGTGTAAAAATATGATTTTGGACTTTCGAAAAAAAAAAAAGAAGTCTAGGGAATCTGACTCTAAAAGACCCAATTTGTAATATATTGTTGTGTGTTTTGTTAGTTTTTAGTTTGTCAAGTTTACCACAGATCATCTCTACAGCTGTGCTGATTCAGGTAATATTTTTGTTGCTCTCACTATTCTTTTATACATTTAGGATAATGTACCTTCTAGGTTGGGGGGAGAAGGTTATGCTTAAAAATTATGCTTCAATGTTGTGTTGTGCCAAAAATTTTCGATTTTTGCCTATATTTTTTATTTTTTACTCCAGATTTTGTGTGTTCTTTATTTATTTTTTTTTTGTGAGTCACAAAATTTAAAAAGAAAAAATAAAAAAAGTTTTGTAAATATTAGTTTCTTAGTAATTAATGTGCTATTATTTTGTTTTGATTTTTGAATTTCATATTAATGTAATATTATTTTTCTATTCTTTGAATTATTTAATTTTATACACTTTCAAAACTTTAGTTTTATTTAACATTCTGAAGGAGTGAATTGAAGCAAAATATCAAAATAATTTTATTCTTAGTTTTGAAACTTCATAATTATTCATTATCCCTTTCTACACTAAGTCTGGTTCGTATACATTTTGTTAAATAGCATATAAATTGTTCAAATAAAATTTTGGTTTTGTTAGTCTATCTAGTTAGAGAAGCCAAATTATAGTTAAATAATTTTTCATTATATAGATATTCAATAATTCATTTCAAAATTTTATCGCTTTAATTGCTAGAGACTAGCAATAAGCTGGTTGGGGGGTGTGATGAAACTGTAAAAGTGTACATTCTTAAGGCTTAAATCATTTATTTGTGCTTTTATTTCTCATTAAATCCTCTAATTAATAGCATTTGTGAGACAATAAGTGTTTTTGTGTCTTAGTGTGTATATGTTTAAAAATGTGTTTTTAGTATGTTTTTATGTTTAATAGAATTGTTAGTAATTTTTAGAGTCATTTTGGTATGTTAAATAAGTGTCTAGTCTATAAATAGTCAAAACCATAAAAGTAATGCGGTTATTTTATTTTGAGTTTTAGAGTGTTTGATAGTGTGTTTTAAGTTCGTAAATATGTCTTATTATATTTTTAGTAATTTCTAAAAATATTTCCAAGTCATGAAAATTATATCTGTGTCAAACCGTAAGAGACTGGAAATTTTAGGAGTTTTTATTTATTTTTGTGTGTTTTAATGTAAAATAAATATTTTTAATATTTTTTTAAATATTATGTTTGTAAAATAATTAATATTAGTGTGTTTGTGATTTTTAGATTTGAAATCTGGAGGAAAAACGGAGCAAAACGATACCAAAACAGATAAAATCAGACATCAAATGCATCAAGAAGATAAACAAAATTCGAATTTTAAATTAATGGGACACGTGGCAATTTTTTGGCCCTTGGATGATCTGCCTAAACAATCTCAACTGTCCAAAGAAGGGATGCGTGTCAAAACGTCATCCATTGCGTCAGCCGATTGCAGTAATGCTGTCCACGTGTCGTTATGCGACTGGCGCGTGTGTCACACGCGCCGACAAAGCCGCAGGCGAGTCAGAGAGCATCTCGGGATGTGTCTGCTCGTGTGCGATCGTCTTCACATGTAACCGTTCTCTCGGCCATTGGATTGGATTACCAAGACTGATCCGATGGTCTTCTCTTTGGGCCACGCGGCCCCACCTGGACCCATTTTTGCGCGTGTATCCAGACCGTCGGATTGCGCCTTCAACGGATCAGATCGTCCCACAGCCGTGCCCCCAGCTGCCGAGAGGCACAGAATCTCAGCGAGATTCTCACGCATTGAAGAAAGGCCAGCGCGAAGAAGAAAAGGAGGAGAAAAAGGATCAATTTGATCTGAATTTGTCAACTTTCAATAGGGAAAAATGATAATTACATACCGCAAATAGTAACTCTCAATGCCTATAAATACTGAGGCATTTGCCTCAGTTGAATCATCCCTTCGGGCCTTTGGCCCTCTTTTCCCCTTCCTTTCCTTACTGCTGAGTTAGACTCAACAGTATCTTCTTAGGTGATAAATAATAATAAAATAATGCTTAAATTAGAGTAGAGTGTCTGGTGAGGTAGAGAGATGATCTTATATGCATAGTATCTTGGTATGGATTTTAACTCTATATTTGTGTGGTAATGTTTATATTTTTGTGGAATAAATTATATCTTTATATTTCCAATAATTATTGTTACTGTTATTATGCTGCCAATTTTTACATAAATTCAATCATGCTTTCTTTATGTAATTTAATTGTGTTGCATAATTGATATTAATAATAATGAAATAATGCTTAATTTTATGGAATGTCTTTTACTGTGTAGTATGACTTGTTATATTGTCGATTCTAGATATTTCATAAGACGAAGTGCTGCCGGAGTTAATTTAAAAATTTATTCCACTAAAATATATTAATTTTGATTTGTTATTATCTTTTCTATCCTATAGTTATGTTAATTATAATTGAGTGACAGCTGTTATAATTTTCATAATTAGTGCACCAATAATTATTTTGCTAGTCCTTATAGGAAGACCCTTACTGCATTATGGCTTGCTATATTGTCGATTTAGGTTGACCTATATAATTAGTAAAGTGTGCTTGCAATTAATGAGATAAGATATAATAAATCAAATACTTTAGATAATTATTAATTAGAGTTAAAATTCCATATCAGTTGCAAAATATACAAAGGATTCTCCAAGCTTCACCGTTTTAATTTCATTTCTTTTGAATTAAAATTTTGAATAAAAACCACAAAAATATTTCTTTCATTTTAAACTTAGCTCTGAAAAGCCGCTTGCCTTTTTGACCGTTTATTTTTATCAATTTGCTGAGGTACAAATTTTCATCTCCCTGTGGATACGACAACTTTTCTATACTACATACGTCCGTCGTTTAAAGAAGAAACATATTTTGGGCGTGACCATCAGTAAGTCCATGAAAACTCCTTACTTCTCCAATGCTTGTGAGACTTGGCCATTCTTGGATAGCCCTAACCTTTTCTTCATCGACCTGTATACCTTGAGCACTAACAACAAAACCAATAAATACAAGCTTATCCGTGCAAAAGGTACACTTCTTAAGATTAGCATATAACTTTTCCTTCCGTAAAACATCTAAAACAAGTTTCAAATGTTAAATATGATCATCCAAATTGCTGCTATAGATTAGGATATCATCAAAATGAACAACGACAAATTTCCCAATAAAAGGTCGCAAAACATGGTTCATTAAACGCATAAATGTGCTAGGCGCATTGGTTAAACAGAAAGGCATTACCAACCACTCATACAAACCTTGTTTTGTTTTGAAAGACGTCTTCCACTCATCTCCCTCTTTCATGTGAATTTGATGATATCCACTTTTCAGATCAATTTTAGAAAATACACAAGCACCATGTAATTCATCTAACATGTCATCCAAGCGAGGAATGGGATGTCGATACTTTACCGTGATGTTGTTGATGGCTTGACAATTGACGCACATCCTCCAAGTCCCATCTTTCTTAGGCACAAGTAAAACTGGTACGGCCCACGGGCTCATGCTTTCTCTCACGTGTCCCTTCTCCATCAACTCACTTACCTGCCGTTGGAGTTCCTTTGTCTCCTCAGGATTACTCCTATAGGCTGGTCGGTTTGGAATTGTGGCTCTAGGTATGAAGTCGATTTGATGTTCAATCCCGCAGATTGGAGATAAACCTTACGGTGTTTCCTCGGGAAAGATATCCTCATATTCATGCAAAAGAAAAACAACAGAACTATGCAAGGTGGAATCAAGATCGTTAGTGTTTAATAACGCCTCCTTGTACATGAGTAAAATCATCGGCTGATTAGAAAACAAAGCTCTTCTCACACCACTCTTTCTTGCATAAGAGTTTGTTTTTCCCTCTATTTTTACCTCATTGGCCAAATCTTCTTTTGTATTGGCTCTCTCAATTTTCTCTCCTTTTCTCTCCTTTTTCTTGGCCCCTTTATCTTTTTTCCCTCTCGGGCCGAACTCTCTCTCTGTACTCCAACACTCATTATTTTCACTCCCTTTCTCTCTCTTTTTCTCATTCTCTTCTTTTTGTTCACTCTCCTTTTGTAACCAAACTTGATCTTCATGAACCTATTTAGGTGTCATTGGTACAAGAGTGAATGGTCTCTGGTTGTGCACAAGAGAATATTTGTTGGTGTAGCCATCATGTTTGACCCGATGATCAAATTGCCATGGTCGACCTAGTAACAAGTGTTCGGTTTGCATTGGGACTACATAGCACAAAACTTCGTCTTCATATCTACCAATGCGAAACGAAATTAATGCATGTTTAGTTACCTTCACTTTACCACTATTATTCAACCATTGCAACTTGTAAGGTCGAGGATGTTTGGTCATTGGCAGCCCTAATTTGTCAACCATAGTAGTGCTAGCAACGTTCGTACTAATCCCTCCATCTATTATCACACTACATACCTTGTTCCGCACATGGCACCTAGTATGAAAAATGTTCTCACGTTGCTCTTCTTCTTCCTCTTTGGCTTGCACACTAAGGGCTCGTCGAGTGACCAACAATTCACCTTGGGCAGCATACTCCTCCTCATCCATGTCCTCCAATGTTGGCATGGAGTCCTCATCTGATTCATCGTCCGTAACAACCTCTCCGTCATCCTGTAACACCATCACCCTCTTGTTCGGACATTGGCTTAAGATGTGTCCCCTGCCTTGGCATTTGAAACATTTAATATCACGGTTTCGAGAAGTGGATGAATCATGTTTACCTTGGTTTGAAGGGCTAGCCGTGGCTGGTTTTGGCTCGAACTTAGGCCTAGCGACCGATTTCTCTTCTCTCTTCCCATAATTTGGCTTCCATGAAGAAGGTCTCGAGCTAACATTCACACGTGAGCTACCCCTCCTCTTGAGCTGCCGCTCTACTGTGATGGCCATGTGCAACATGTCTTCTAATTCTACGTAGTGTTGCATCTCCACCCTATCTTGAATATCCGGATTTACCCTTGCAAAAATCTTGCCATGGTTGCTTCTCGATCTCCTTCAACATTGGCTCGTATCATGGCTATTTCCATTTCTTGATAATATTCCCCCACACTCATGTTTCCTTGTCTCAATCCTTGCAACTTTTTGTACAATTCTAGGTAGTAATGGCTGGGCACAAATCGCTTTCTCATCACCGTTTTCATCTCCTCCCATGTCTCAATCGAGTGTTCTTGGTTCCGTCGCCTATTCATTACCAGCTGATCCCACTATACAACCGTATAATCAGAGAACTCAATTGCAGCAAGCTTAACTTTCTTTAACTCTGAGTAGTTATGGCAATCAAACACTAGCTCCACTTTCTTCTCCCACTCTAGGTACGCTCTGGGGTCATTTTTCCCTTGGAATGGCAGAATCTTCCTTTTCATACCTCCCATATTATTGTCTTCCCGGTCTCTAGCTTCTCTATTCCCATTTCCACGCCTAAATCTGCCCCTATTTATCAGTGGTTCCTTCAACTCTTCTAATTCATCTTCCTTTGAAAGATCACATCCACCCCTCCACCTATTTTGCATGTTTTGTGGCTGCCTATTACGTGTTCTGGCATCAACCTCATCTAATCTCTCCTGAATGGGCTCTAGCGCTCGCGTCAACAACCGTTCTATTTGCCTCATCAATGCTTGCAACTGAAGATTTGGAACGTTTTGTTGTAGACGATCATCTTCGGCTTCTCTTTCTTGATTTGGATTCTTTTTTTTTAAACCTGCAAAACAACGTTAGATAAAAAAAAGACCTTACTTCTCTCCCTCACGTGTTTCACTCTATCACTTGGTCACTCAGTTCACTCGTGTTTCACTCAAATAATTGGCTTTTACCCTCAAATGTTCTCACCACTCTTGCCTTTTTTTTTTACTCATTTATTCTCTCTTTCGGTTCTTTTGGAATTACGCAAACAACAATCAAATTTATCCGGTAACAAATTCACTAACACGTTTTGCTACGTAGTTTAAAATGAAGCAAATTTTTGCACTACGAGGTGAGGTCAAATTCGGACTCCTGGACACTCAGATAATGGAAAGGAAACAAAAAATTTGAAGAAGGGTTTCCATACTTTTTTTTTTCAAATCCTCTTGGTTTTTCTTTTCTTTTTTTTTATTTTCTTTTTTTTTTCTTTTGTTATGAAATTCAGCAAGAACAAAGACTATAATAGACCAAGAAATACAAAATAGGAAGCTACAACCTAAACTTGAAGCCCAAGACACTAGTTACCCGAAACCAAAAAAAAATAACCCTAGCAGCCTGGTTCACGCCCCAAAAAATGAAGTTTATTCTTCTTAATAAACGACAAACGTTTGTAGTATAGAAAAGTTGTCGTATCCACAGAGAGGTGAAAATTTGTAACTCAAGAGATTGTTAAAAATAAACGGTCAAAGAAGCAAGCAATTTTGAAAGCAAAGAAATATTTTTGTGCTTTTTCTTTTTACTCAAAATTTAAAGCATAAAATTAAAATGGTGAAGTTTTGAGAATCCCTTGTATGTTTTGCAACTGATATGGAATTTTAACTCTAAATAATAATTATCTAAAGTATTTGATTTATTATATCTTTTCTCATTAATTGCGAGCACATTTTACTAATTATATAAGTCAACCTAAAGCGACAATATAGCAAGCCATAATGCAGTAAGGGTTTTCCTATAAAAACTAGCAAAATAATCATCTGTCACTAATGATTTGGTGCATTAATTATGAAAATTATAACCGCTGTCACTTAATTATAACCAACATAATTTTAAGATAGAAAAAATAATAAAAAATCAAAATTAATATATTTTCATGGAATAAATTATTATGTTAAATTCGGCAGCACCTCGACTTATTAAATGGTCTAAGAATACACTATGCCATCCTCTGTCTACAATAAATCAAGAATTACCAAGCATTTACTGTGCCAGACTATGTCTATAATGCAGTAGAAACTCAACTTAATAAACGAGCATGACTTTAGTATTATTAATATTAATTATGCAACACAATTAAATTACATAAAGAAAGCATGACTGAATCTATGTAAAAATTCGCAGCATAACAAAATTAACAGAGACATAAAGATATAATTTATTCCAAAAAATATAAGCATTACAAAATATATATAGAGATAAAATCCATACCAGAGTACTACGCATACAAGATCATCTCTCTGCCTCACCTGACTCTCTATACTAATTTAAGTATTATTTTATTATATATATATTTTTTTACCTAAGAGATAAAAAATGAGAGAAGGGGAAAGAGAGGCCCGAAGGCCTTGAGGTGGTCTGTGAATGAGGGGGGGAGAGCCCCTATTTATAGTGAAATATTTCACTGTTTGAAATCGGATCAAAATGATCCGATCTTATCTCCATTTCCACGCTGAGATTTTCTCTTTGATATGCGAATTTTAGTTTGAAATCCTGTGCTTCGCAGGTCATGGCAGCACAAAACAGACGCAATCTGACCCGTTGAACACGCGATCCAATGGTTGGCAGAGGCGTTCGAGAATGGGCCCAGGTGGGACCAATGGGACAACAATTTTGGACCGTCAGATTGGTCTCGGTCATCGCATCGAACGGCTGCAAGAACAGCTGCATGTGGACTCACTCACACGCGAGCAGACATGGCCTACAACTCCCCTCTGACGCGTCTGTAGCTTGTCGGCACGTGAATCACACGCGCCAATCGTTCTTCGACACGTGAACTGTACCCTGAGATTCCGTTGATGCACCGGATTACGCGTTGACACGCGTCTCTTCCTCGGACGGCTGAGATTGATTTGACAGTGAATCCAACAGCTCTCATGATGCCATGTGTCCCATTTAATATAAATTCAAATTTTCTTTATCTTTTTTATGCATTTGATGTCTGATTTTATCTGTTTTGGTGTCGTTTTGCTCCGTTTTTCCTTCAGATTTTAAATCTAAAAATCACAAACACACTAATATTATTATTTTACAAACATAATATTTACAAAAATATTTATTTTATATTAAAACACACAAAAATAAATAAAAACTCCTAAAATTTCTAGTCTCTTACGGTTTGACACAGATATAATTTTTATGACTTGGAAATATTTTTAGAAATTACTAAAAATATAATAAGACATATTTACAAACTTAAAACACACTATCAAACACTCTAAAACTCAAAATAAAATAATCGTATTATTTTTACGGCTTTGACTATTTATAGACTAGACACTTATCTAACATACTAAAATAACTCTAAAAATTACTAAAAATTCTATTAAACATAAAAACACACTAAAAACACATTTTTAAACATATTTACACACTAAGACACAAAAATACTTATTAACACAAATTGCTATTAATTAGAGGATTTAATGAGAAATAAAAGCATAAATAAATGATTTAAGCCTTAGAAAATGTACACTTTTACAGTCTCATTACACCCCCCAACTAGCTTATTGCTAGTTTCTAGCAATTAAAGTGATATAATTTTGAAATGATATATTGAATAATCATAAAATGGAAACCATTTAACTATAATTTGACTTATCTAACTAGATAGACTAACAAAACTAAAATTTTATTTGAACAATTTATATGCTATTTAACAAAATGTATATTTGCCAAACTTAGTGCAAAAATATATAATGTATAATTATGAAGTTTCATCCAAGATTAAGAATAAAATTATTATGATATTTTGCTTCAAATCACTCCTGCAGACAACAACACTTCAAATTTATTTACGAGAACAATTAAAAAGCAGAAACATAAAATACAAATATTTACAAACTTTACAACTGTGGATAGTGCAATGTTTGGCTCCCTTAAGCTTTCTCCATAACCCATTTAATGAGCTTTGGGTTAGTAACTTCCAAACCAGTTGGTCTAAGGTACTAGGTGTTGAAGCACCCCTTAGAACTTACTTACTCGAGCTAAAGAGGCTACGAAACCAAACTTATCCAACTTTATTCATTACACACTTTATTTATTTACAATTTCTTTTTTTTTCTTTTTTTTCTTTTTTTTATTCTCTTTTTTTTTTTGAAATATTGTTGCCTTTAATTGTTTATCTTCACAAAATAACAAAACTCAAATATTCATAGCTTAGACTCACCACCACAATTAAGCATTATAGTGAGTGTGTGAAAAGAATGGCTTACAAATACTTTGAAAAATAAACACATAAAAATGTTAAATAAAACTAAAGTTTTGAAAGTGTATAAAATTAAATAATTCAAAGAATAGAAAAATAATATTACATTAATATGAAATTCAAAAATCAAAACAAAATAATAACACATTAATTACTAAGAAACTAATATTTACAAAACCCCTTTTTTTTTTAGTTTTATGACCCACATAAAAAAAAATAACACACAAAAATGAAAAATGTACAAAAATCTGGAGCAAAATAAAAAATTTGGGCAAAATCGAAAAATTTTTGGCACAACATTGAAGCACAAATCTCACATGCACAACTTTAAAGTACAACCCTCTCCCCCCAACCTAAAATATATATTATCCTTAAAGAATAAAAATAGTGAGAGCATCAAAAAAATATTACCTGAATTAGCACAGCTGCAGAGATGATCTGTAGCAAACCAAACTAAAAACTAACAAAAAACACACATTTTTTTTTGTTGAAATTTATTTGAAAATCCAAACCAATTGCATTTACAAAATTAAACTTATTAGAATGCGTATCAAGAGAAAACAATTTAACTCCTTAACTCAACCATTATGAACAAATTTAATTAATAGCCTTCATTTTAAATTTTCAAAACAAATCTCATTATTATTATTATTATTATTATTTTTAAAGAAAATCAACATAGCACACAACAACACAATATATATATATATATATATTATAAACTATATTACAAAGAAGGGAAGGTAAAGATATTACTTTGAAAGTGTTTTCCCATCGCTTGATGCTCTAAAATTAGCAAATCTTTCTTTTAGCTCCTGCTTCTAGTGGACAATCGTCAAAGAGCAGCTTTCTCCCATAGTAAGTGTCAAAAGACACCACGTATGGGTCTTGTGTGAACATGCCCTCAAGATTGGCAAAATTTGAAACACTTAAGCTCATGCAACTTAGACACATCTTATATCCTTGGTAGGTCCTTAAAAACAGTGCTAGAGACAGTGGAGGAGGTGTTGGCCACATAGGATCTTAGTAAAAATGGTCTTTGGTGAATTCTTGTGACAACTGTGGTTGAGAATTTAAGACTAAGGGTGATGATTGTTCCTGTTTTATAGCTAAGTCTTCATTCTCTTCCTTACATTCCTCTCCTAAAAGTTGTTCCTCAAAATAGGTGGGTTCTAAAGTTTCTTCAATTATTTCTTCCACACCTAATGAATTTTTTAATAATTCAAAAGAATATTCAAGCCTATCAACTTTTATTTTACTCATGGTTTCTATATATTTGTCTACAGTTTCTTCCAATGTCTCTAAGGTTTCTTCCAGATTCACCCTATTTGGGTCACTATATATTTCTTGTAATTCAAAATTTGACTCTAAAATTTTGGGTTGAGTTTCAGGCCAAGGTTTAGAAAAATTTGAATTGTTCTCCCAAATTAGATTGTTCCTAGAACTATTCAATCTCCAATAGTCATATTCGGCCATATCTTCTAACATATAATAGGCTTCGTCAATAGATAATTGGTAAAAAGCGGTGGTATCATCTCCTCTCTCTACCCAATCTCTTGTTTCAGCACTTAACCCATATATGAAAATTTCTAAACGATAATCCTTAGAAAACCCATGGTGAGGATATTGATCTAGCAGGTCCTTAAATCTCCACCAAGCATTATAAAATGGTTCTAAGTGTTGTTGGGAAAAACTTAAAATGAACTGTTGATGAATTTCCCAAATCATTTTTTTTATTTTTTTATTTTTGGATTTTTTTTTAAAGAAAAAAAAATTTCAAGCCAAATAATGCTCAATTAATTGGATTCCCATATCATTGGGGGGTCATAGTAGACACGCTCAGAATTTCCAACTTTCTTAGGCAAGGGTGTTAGCCTTATGGTCATGAGATTGAATCCCAACGGTGACCTTTTTGACAGAATTCAACAAATTTTATAATTACCCATACTTGCAAAACCAAAAGACAGAATGCAAAGCTTTTCTTTATCCGAAACAAATAAAGTAGTGAGTGAAAAGCATTCGTCCGTTTTTTTTTCTTTTTATTTTTTTATTTATTTTTTTAAATACAAATTAAAAATGCAAATAATTAAAATAATATTTACAAAGGATAGGGATAGATTACTTACCTGTTTTCCCGTTTAATTCAACAATTTAACAGAGCAACGGCACCTCCCCGGCAACGGCGCCAGATTTTGGTTCACGCCCCAAAAAATGAAGTTTATTCTTCTTAATAAACAGCGGACGTTTGTAGTATAGAAAAGTTGTCGTATCCACAGAGAGGTGAAAATTTGTAACTCAAGAGATTGTTAAAAATAAACGGTCAAAGAGGCAAGCAGTTTTTGAAAGCAAAGAAATATTTTTGTGATTTTTCTTTTTACTCAAATTTTAAAGCATAAAATTAAAATGGTGAAGCTTTGAGAATCCCTTGTATGTTTTGCAACTGATATGGAATTTTAACTCTAAATAATAATTATCTAAAGTATTTGATTTATTATACATTTTCTCATTAATTGCGATCACTTTTTACTAATTATATAAGTCAACCTAAAGCGACAATATAGCAAGCCATATTGCAGTAAGGGTTTTCCTATAAAAACTAGCAAAATAATCATCTGTCACTAATGATTTGGTGCATTAATTATGAAAATTATAACCGCTATCACTTAATTATAACCAACATAATTTTAAGATAGAAAAAATAATAACAAATCAAAATTAATATATTTTCATAGAATAAATTATTACGTTAAATTCGACAGCACCTCGACTTATTAAATGGTCTAAGAATACACTATGCCATCCTTTGTCTATAATAAATCAAGAATTACTAAGCATTTACTGTGCTAGTCTATGTCTATAATGCAGCAGAAGCTCAACTTAATAAACGAGCATGACTTTAGTATTATTAATATTAATTATGCAACACAATTAAATTACATAAAAAAAGAATAACTGAATCTATGTAAAAATTGGCAGCATAACAAAATTAACAGAAACATAAAGATATAATTTATTCCACAAAATATAAGCATTACAAAATAAATATAGAGATAAAATCCATACCAGAGCACTACGCATACAAGATCATCTCTCTGCCTCACCAGACTCTCTATACTAATTTAAGCATTATTTTATTATATATATATATTTTTTACCTAAGAGATAAAAAATGAGAGAAGGGGAAAGGGAGGCCCGAAGGCCTTGAGGTGGTCTGTGAATGAGGGGGGGAGAGCCCCTATTTATAGTGAAAATATTTCACTGTTTGAAATCAGATCAAAATGATCCGATCTTATCTCCATTTCCACGCTGAGATTTGCTCTTTGATATGCGAATTTTAGTTTGGGATCCTGTGCTTCGCAGGTCATGGCAGCACAAAACAGGCGCAATCTGACCTGTTGAACGCGCAATCCAATGGCTGGCAGAGGCGTTCGAGAATGGGCCCAAGTGGGACTGTAATTTTGGACCGTCAGATTGGTCTCGGTCTTCTCATCGAATGGCTGCAAGAACAGCTGCATGTGGACTCACCCACACGCGAGCAGACATGGCCTGCAACTCCCCTCTGACGCGTCTGCAGCTTGTCGACGCGTGAATCACACGCGCCAATCGTTCTTCGACACGTGGACTGTACCTTGAGATTCCGCTAACGCACCAGATGACGCATTGACACGCGTCTCTTCCTCGAACGGCTGAGATTGATTTGGCAGTGAATCCGATGGCTCTCATGATGCCACGTGTCCCATTTAATATAAATTTGAATTTTCTTTATCTTTTTGATGCATTTGATGTCTGATTTTATCTGTTTTGGTGCCGTTTTGCTCCGTTTTTCCTCCAAATTTCAAATCTAAAAATCACAAACACACTAATATTATTATTTTACAAACATAATATTTACAAAAATATTTATTTTATATTAAAACACACAAAAATAAATAAAAACTCTTAAAATTTCCAGTCTCTTATGGTTTGACACAGATATAATTTTTATGACTTGGAAATATTTTTAGAAATTACTAAAAATATAATAAGACATATTTACAAACTTAAAACACACTATCAAATACTCTAAAACTTAAAATAAAATAACTACATTATTTTTACGGCTTTGACTATTTACAGACTAGACACTTGTCTAACATACCAAAATGACTCTAAAAATTACTAAAAATTCTATTAAACATAAAAACACACTAAAAACACATTTTTAAACATATTTACACACTAAGACACAAAAATACTTATTAACACAAATTGCTATTAATTAGCGGATTTAATGAGAAATAAAAGCATAAATAAATGATTTAAGCCTTAGAAAATGTACACTTTTACAGTCTCATCATAGCCCTAGGTGAAATTTTAGCCAACACTAAGTTCTTTCCCAAACAAGAATTCACAAAACAACCTAGAATAGAATTTCGGATATGACCTTGTTAACAAACCAAAGAAAGTTCAAGAAACACAAACGAGAATGCAAGAACCCTATGAATTTAACAAACTTGAAATATTTTTTTTTGAACGGAATAGAACCTAAGTAATAAATTAGAATTCAGAAACAACTAAGGATAGACAAACCTGAGGCTAGAACCTCACTCTGATACCAAATGATAAGAACATTGCCAATATATTGACAAAACCCGTTATCAATAAAAAGGCACCAAGACTGTTTCTACTCAGATTTGGATGGAAGTCACAGCGACCCGTTGCTTATATCGAAGCAAGAACCTTGGTATATCATAGATGCCACAATCAAGGATGGAAAGCTTGATTGATGAGTCGGGTATGAACGCTCGAATTGATCCGATGAGTTCGTGTAGTTCATCAAAGAACCAAAGAAAGAATTTTCTCTCTCAGAAAAATAAACATTCATTCGTATCTTCATTATCCTTAGAAACGCCTATTTATAGGCCAAAATTACAAAGGAAAGTTGACAAATTCAAACATAACTACTAATCCTAATTTTAAGCCTAAAATAAAAACCAAAAGAAAGGAAAGTCTTAATGGCTGATTTTCAGCCATTTACATGCCCAACAATTAAAGGAAAGTGCAATTAATGCTCTTCAACAACTTGCACAAATGATCAGCCGCATGAGTGCCAAAAATGGGAAAGTTTTCGAAATTCTTTCATTGACTTGATCTTGCAAAATTTGAGCTGATTTCAAGCTTGACTCATCCGGATTCTTCTAGAACTTGGATCAAATTGATGCACCTTTGTGGCTGACATGGGCTTGGGTCAATGGGCTTGCACAAATTTTCTTGATTCCAGATTTCATGAATCAGCCCATTTAGTGCTTTCTTGAATTTCTTAGCTCGGGCTCTTGTGACTGGTCCAACAGGAACTTGTATTGGGTCAACTACCTTCCATGCATTTGAGCTCCCTAAGTCTCCATCATAGAGGAAGAAGAAGGAAGAAAATTTTGGATAAAATCACATTAAATGCTTCCTTATCTCTCTTTGATGACTCATGGTAATCCATGAGTATACCTCTATGTGGCACAAGGTGATTGGGTCACCTTTCTAGACATGTGGCCCAATAGAAAACCAAGGAGTGTCCACTTTGTGGAGTTAAAAATTTATACTGTGTAATTTTTTACTACACAGTATTTTTCCTATACTGTCATGGTCAAATCAGTGCCATCTCATATCCTTAGACCATGTAAACTATTTTCCTTACCCTTGGTTCACTTTTAGAGGCCAAACGTAACTTTTTTCGTATCTGCGTTTTCACTTAGCAGTATACTTATACTGCATCGGCCTCTTTCTTACACTGGGTTAGGTCTCGGTGGACTCTATATCATATTTGTATTCTAAATACCCATGTATTTGCACCACAATTTTATAATTAATTGTGATATAAAATTTATTTCATAGATATTATTTACAAATTTTTGAGTAATTAAAATCATAAAATCTATATTAGAAATATCCAACATTGCATCACATTACAGTGAAATTTCTATCTAATACGGTTTATTATTTATAGTATCATAATTTTATAAAATTTACAATTTTTTAAGGGTAAATTCATTAATTAAACCTAATTAAATATTAGGTTTTATTAATGAATTTTCCTGGTCATTACAATCTACCCTCCTTAGAAATTTTCGTCCTCAAAAATTAGAACAATTCAGGGTAGACTTTTCTCATTTCATCCTCTCATTCCCATGTTGCTTCTTCCACTTATTGCTTGCGCCATAAAATTTTGACGAGAGATATCTTTTTATTCCTTAATTCCTTTTCTTATTGTGCCAGGATTTGAACTAGTTTTTCTTCATAAGATAGGTTCTCCTATACGTCAATTTTCTCTGGCTGTAGAACATGTGAAGGATCTAGTACATATTTCTTTAGCATGGATACATGGACTACGTTGTGTACTGATGCTAGATTAGAGGGTAAGGCCAACTTATATGCTACATTGCCTACCCGTTTTAAGATTTCGAATGGTCCAATGTATCTTCGGCTGAGCTTTCCTTTCTTTCCAAACCTGATTACTCCTTTCATCGGTGTCACCTTCAAGAAGACTTGATCCCCTACTTGGAATTCTAGGGGTCTTCGTCGCCGATATGCTTAACTCTTTTGATGACTAAAGGCAGTTTCTATTTATTGACGGATTAATTTCACATCCTCCATCGTCTTTTGCATGAAATCTATAGTCGATAACGTCTTTTCTCCTGTTTCATACCAATGCAATGGCGATCTGCATCTTCTTCCGTAAAGAGCTTCATAAGGAGCCATTCCTACGGGAGCTTGATAATTGTTATTATGAGCTAATTCGATCAACGGTAGCTTTTTATCCCATCCTCCTTTAAAATCTAGCACACAGGCTCTTAGCATATCTTCCAGGGTTTAAATGGTCCTTTCAGATTGACCATCAGTTTGGGGGTGAAAAGCTATACTAAAAGTCAGCTTCGTTCCCATTGCTTGGTGAATGCTCTTCCAGAACTTAAAAGTAAACCGACCATCTGGATCAGAAATGATAGATTTTGAAACTCTGTGGTATCTAACTATCTGGGCTACATATAGTTCAGCTAGTCTTTCCATAGAACTACTAAGTTTAATGGGTAAGAAGTGAGCTAATTTTGTCAATCTATCAACAATTACCCATATATCATCGTGTCCACCCATAGTTTTGGGTAGCTCAGTCACTAGATCCATAGTTATTTGGTCCTGTTTCCATTTGGGAATTTCAATTTTCTGTAATTCGCTAGCTGGCCATTGATGCTCAGCTTTCACCTTTTGGCATGCAAGGCATTTGGCGACAAACTGTGCGACATTGTTCTTCATTTTGTGCCACCAATAGTGCTCTTTTAAATCTTGGTACATTTTAGTAGCTCCTAGATAAGCCACGTAGGGTGCTTTGTGAGCGTCTTCTAATACTTGCTTCTTTAATCCTTCATCATTAGGGATGCAGATTCTACCCTTATAATGGAGAATGCCATCTTCTAAGATACAAAATTCTATTTCTTTGTTTTCAAGAACCTCATTCCTAGCTTTAAGTAGCGACGCATCTACTTCTTGTCACTCTTTTAAGTTCTCCAAGATAGCTGGTCGAAAAGACAAATGGGCCAATCTTCCAGTGATTAGCTCTATTCCTGCTTCCATCAAGTTCTTCTGAAGGGGTCTTGGCATTAACTATATCATTGCAAGCGAAGACATTGTTCTACGACTAAGGGCAACGGCTACTCGGTTAACCTTTCCCATGTGATACAGAATTTCACAGTCGTAGTCTTTAACAAACTCTAGCCACCTTCGTTGTCTCATGTTAAGCTCCTTCTGTGTGAGCATATATTTCAGACTTTGATGATCTGTATATATCTTGCATTTAGCTCCATATAAATAATGACGCCAAATCTTCAATGCAAACACGACCGCTGCTAACTCCAAGTCGTGCGTTGGATAATTCCTTTCATGATCCTTCAGCTATCGGGATGCGTATGCAATTACTTTTCTGTTTTGCATAAGAGTGGTTCCCAAGCTTGTCTTTGACACATCACTATAAATCACATAGTTTTCTATGTTCGGATCTGGTATAGCCAGTACTGGGGCACTCGTCAGTCGTCTTTTTAACTCTTTGAAACTTTCCTCACACTTCTTAGTCCATTCATACTTTGCTGTTTTCCGTGTAAGTGTAGTGAGTGGTGTTGCAAGTCGGGTAAATCCTTCTACAAAATGTTGATAGTAGCTTGCTAAACCAAGAAAACTTCTAATTTCGGTTACGCTTTTCAATGTAGGTCACTTATTCACCACTTCTACTTTAGTGGGATCAATGGATACTCCATCCCGTGTCACCACATGTCCTAGGAAATAGACCTTCTCTAGCCAAAACTCACATTTTGAGAACTTGGCGTACAATTGATGACTTCTTAATAATTGTATTGCGATCCTCAAGTGCTCTTCATGTTCCTCTGGCATTCTTGAATATATCAAGATATTGTCAATAAAAACTATGACAAATTTCTCAAGGTAGTCCTTGAAAATTTGGTTCATAAGATCCATAAATGCTACTGGGGCATTAGTCAGTCCAAATAGCATGACACAAAACTCATAATGCCCATACCGCGTTTGAAACACTGTCTTTGGCATGTCCTCCTCTTTAACCCAAAGTTGATGATATCCAAAGCGTAGATCGATCTTCGAGAATACTGACGCTCCTTTCAATTGATCAAATAGGTCATCAATCCTTAGAATGGATACTTATTCTTAATTGTGACTTTGTTTAGCTCTCGATAATCAACGCACATTCGTAATGTTCCATCTTTCTTCTTGACAAATAATACAGGTGCTCCCCATGAGGAATCACTCGGCCGAATAAATCCTTTATCCAGCAACTCTTGTAGTTGCACCTGTAGCTCTTTGAGCTCTCCTAGAGCCATACGATACGGTGCCTTCGATATTGGGGCTGTACCTGGTGTCAACTCAATCTTGAACGAGATCTCTCGTTCTAGTGGTAAGCCTGGTAACTCATCTGGAAACACATCAACAAATTCTTTTACTACAGGGACCTTCTCTGGTCCTAACTGAGCCTCTTGTGGCTTGCTTACTAAGTTTACCAAATAGTCGGTGCATCCACTCTCCAACATCTTCTTTGCTTTTAACGCTGAAATTAACGCCTTTGGAACCTTAGGAACCTTTACTGAATACACGAACTTCTCACTTCTAGAAGGTCGGAACGTAACCTTATGATGTCTACAGTTAATCTTGGCCATGTACTTTCTCAAGAAATCCATTCCTAGGATAATGTCATAGTCTTGTATATCAATTATGATCAAATTAATATACAATTCCCTTCCACAAAGGGTGATGGGTACGTAACGTAACCAATATTTAGAATCTAATACCTTCCCAGAAGAAAGTGCAGTTTTAAAAGTCTATTCTATTCTATCCCATTCATTCCCTAACCGTTTAGTAAACTTAAGCGAGGCAAATGAATGTGTTGCTTCAGAGTCAAATAAAACATAGGCATCAGTATTGGCAACATAAAACTGACCTGTTACCACTGACGACGTTCCTGCATCATCCTCTTTCTTCATGTAAGCATAAATTCATCCACTGGGTTCCGGAGCTTCCAAGCATCCCTGACTGACACTAGAGCCTTCAATCTGTGCTTGGATTGCGTGAAGCTGGGTTCCCTGAGACCTTTACTGATTCTGGTTATTCTGATTCTGGGGATTGGAGAAGCAGTTTTTGGCATAGTGCCCTTCTTTGCCATAGAGGAAGCACTTGTTGGTGCTAGCTTTACATTCTCCAGCATGTCTCTTTCCCCACTGATTGTAGAGAGGCTTATTATTTCCTCCATCACCGATTCTTTTCTGAGGTTGTCCTTTTTGATTTTTTGGACTAATCGCGTTCCATTTCCTCTTATTGTTAGCATTGCGGTTGCGTCCAACTAGATGGTTCTGAGACTGCCCTTGACTTGGAACGCTTCCTTGCCCTTTCGCCCTTACAACTTTGCTCTGCTTAGCTAAAGCCTTCTCCTCTTTTAGAGTCTTAAAAATTCTTGCCCTCTCCTCCTTGTCATAGGCAATTTTGAATTTGGCTCTAGTGGCCTGTTCAATGCAATCCTCTACATCTTTAGGGGCTTGCCCTCCACTATCGACTATAAGGGCAATGTCAGTTCGAAACATTCTCATCAATCTTCTCATTTGTTCCCGATCTGTGGGTACTAATTTAGGATATAAGCGCGCTAATTGGTTGAACCTCTTCACGGCATCTGCCACTGACATGTTGCCTTGTTTAAAGTTATTGAATTCTTCTTGCTGGGCTGCCATCGTTTCCACATTGAAATAAGCTCTTCCGAATTCTTCCACGAAATCAGGCCATGTCATTTCATTTACGTTCCTTCTACGTTCTACCGATTCCCACCATCTCCTAGCATCCTTGGTGAGAGAAAATGAGGCACACAAGACTTTCTCACGGTCACTAAGCCCCATAAATTTCAAAACTCATTCTATACCAGTAAGCCAATCATCGGCTTCTATGGATCCATAGATCCGTCAAATTTTGAGGCCTTCATCCATCGAAATCTTTCATAGAATTCAATAGCAGATGCTATCGGAATAGCCGGAACAATTGGAGCAACTGGTTCCACTTGTTGAGGTGGTGGTACTAGGGGTGGCGATTTTGCACGTGCCTGTGGTTCAAGATTTTGATTCGCTAACTACTCTCTTAACTTTTGCATTTCTAACTCTTGAGCTCGGAGTTTTTGTTGTAACTCTATAGTCATGGCCATCAAATCCGGGTTTACTGGTTCTTTGGGTGTATCAACCATCGATAATAAAATAGGTTTACAAGCCTATCATACAATTTCATTGTTACGTTAGTATATACTATTAACTTAATAGTACTTTAAAAAGAACATTCTCCAATCATATAAATACATGCAAACATAAACGATAACATAACTCAATATCTCATTTCATACAGTTCATTTCATACATTTCAATTCATACATTTTATTTCCCTTTTACATTCTTCATTCTCATAACATTACATACATAATGACATACATACTTACAGACTTACTTTCTTTTTCTTACATAAGTTGTTCATATCATTTCTGGGAGCAGTTATCATTTCTAGCTACATATACCCTATTGCTGCGCAGGATACCACTTGCCGGTCATACATATACAAAAGCAACAAGGCTCAAAACTATGATGACCACACATCTATATACATCTTAATACATACAAATCTTCATAAATCCCTTTCCTTCTAATCCGAGGCTACTCTTGACACGTCACTATGTTCGGAATCCTCCTCAGGATACTCCTTTTCCTCTTCATTCTAATCGGTAGACTCGTCATCACTTGAATTATGTGTTCAGGAATAAATTCAAGCCCTTCATCTTCATCATCGTCGTCTTCATCATCCTCATCCATATCTACTAGGGGAACTTCCAAGGGTGCGACCACATTCTGCTCCGCATACAATACTGCCATAAGGAAATCGTGAACACTAAGGTAATTCCCTGGATACTGCATTTGCTGCTGGACGGCATCCGAAAGATTTCTCCATACAAGGTCGCAGATGCACCGTAAAGGTATCTCCGGCAGAATCAGTGGTACCATAGTATGATGAAACCTGAGAATATAATGATCCACTGGCTCACCAACGTATCTTCCCCAGATTGGTTCTATTCGTAGGTACAATCGATGTCTCCATTCCACCCACAGCATCGAAATCACCTGGACATGCATAGCATATGTTGGGGGTAAGGGTGCAAATTTGGCTTGGATCCGTTCTCTGAAGCCTTGTCAATCCCTTGGTCGCTCATTAGGTTCAATCCTCAGCCACCATACTAAGGCTTCCCTCAACAACAATCCTAAGGCCAATAAAACCTGGAGGTGCGGTGGCGTATGACAGGCATCGAAGATTACCTCAACTGCATGTAACCATTTGGTCAGCACCATAGGCTGTCGACTCTGATAGTATCACGGTGGCATCGCATCTTGAAAAGCAATACTTGCTATGCGATCAGCCTCTATGTCACGGTTATGATGCGGCTCCGCCATATACTATATTTATTATCGTAATTAATATAACAATGCCATACATCATAGTACTAAACAATCCTATACTTAAAATCAAACTATCTTACTTGAGCTATGACAATGGAGCAGACGACGATGTGCAGTAGGATGGCAAGATTTTCGCTCTGATACTAATTGTCACAACCTACATTTTTGGGCTGTGATAAACCTTTTTCTTACTTACTTATAGGCAAAAATTTAGGATTTTTTTTTTCTTTTTAATAAATACTTTACATATACTGGTCTAACAACTTCTGAAATACCAACATATACTTGTATTTACATAACCACCTTTCCTTTGTAATATAGTTTATTAAACATTACTTTTAAAATATCTTAAAATACAATATAGCAGAAACATACTGCGGCAGAAACCATATCCAGTCTACACACTGTACATCCCTCCGCCAGCTCATCAATAGAATTACTCTGACCTTCTCGTCGGAATTCCTTCAACATGAAATACTTAATGAGCTTACGCCCCATCAGTCCCATATAAACCCACATGCACATTCAATAAAATGCATGATCTCATTATGCTTTCTTATAATCCTTCCTTTTCATTATCATTTCTTATCTTTAACTAGGGCCCATGTGTTCGTACCATTGCACACTTTGGTCTACGTAACCTCGTGACCATACTGAAATCCTTAAACTCCCCTTGAGTCAGGAGTCGGTATGACAGTTTTCTTAACTTTTTGGTGATTTGTTTATCAATTCACTTATTATGGTTATCATAGCATGCATAAAGTGATGTTCACATGTTATACATAACATAAAAGCTCTTGTACAACATAGTACACACAGGTACATACTTTATATACACACTGATATACATTAATATACGTACAGGCATATGGCATAATGTACTCACAGGTACTTAACATAGTATGCATACAGGTACACATTATCATATATACTCAGGTATATGTCATAATATATACTTGGTATATGTCATAATATACACTTAGGTACATGTCATAATATACACTTAGGTATATATTTTGTATACTCACAAGTATACATCTTCATATTTATAAATAGTCATGTCATTGCATACACACAAGTATACACCTTGATATACACGCAGGTATACATATACACATTTCGCACTCTACGCCTACAATTTCATACTGTAGGTGGGATGGGTGCTTACTTGATTCGAATGTCGGGCAACTCAACCTCGATTTTCTTTCTCCTACACTCCTAGGATCCTGTTGGCCAATTACAAAGCTATTAGGCAAATTCCACTATTTTGATACAAAACATCTATTAATTAATGAATTGAGTTGCATCACTATATACAACTCTAAGAACCAATGTTTTTCTTATTTCTATCTAACTCTACCCTATCGTTTCTAATGAAGGGAGGGAACCTTTTTAACCATTATTTTTCCATTTGGAACGTTTCAGAGCGGTTCGAGTTATTTGGGCAAAAATGACGATTTCGCCCTCCGTAGGTCCACTAACTTACCCGAGCTCGATTGCGTTATTCTTATAAAAATAACTACATGCTAATTTTAAAATAACACCCTAGTGGGTCAAATCTCCTTATTTTTCATTTATGCCCCATTTTCATAAAACTTTACGGTTTAGTCCCTAAACTAAATATTTTGACAATTTTGCCCCTAGAACTAAATTTTATTTCTTCACATCAAAATGTCCTTTTTTTTTCAAAAGGAACATTTTTACTCAAAGTACCATACCTTAAATCATTTTGAAAAATTACACTTTTGCCATTTTAACATTTTTTTTCACTTTTAACAAATTCTTCAAAAATTAATATCTCATAAATGGTTAAGATTTTCGACGAACCATCCTCCATGCCTAACAATTTCGTCGAGATCTACAACTTTTGTGTTTTAACGTTTTTCAAAATCTCACTATACAGGGGTGTTTTTGAGCATTTTTCAAATTTGCTAAGGGAAAACTTTTTCTTTCAATTTAGTCCTTAAGGTATTTTTTGTAAAAATCTATTTTGAAACTATAAATCTACCCCTACATAGACAGTTCCAACCTTTGTTTGAATCATTCCGATGTCCAAACATCATTTTTGAAAAACTAACTCTAAAATTGTAAAAATAACACTTTTTACATAAAATACCACTTTTCAACATTTAAACCTTAATTTTACCATATCAACATACCATACATCAAGTATCTATGATATTTCACCAAATATGCTCAAGACCCGTGCACTTCAAAAAGGAAAAAAAATCAAAACAAAAATCACAATAATTTTTAAAACTTACCTCAAATCGCACTTTTTGATTTCTAACTTTCCAAAGCACTTTGAAACTCCTTCTTAAACACTATTTTCATGCAAAAAGACCATAGATTAGCTCCCTTTCTTTCCCCCAAGAAAAACCTTAAAAACCCTTAAAAAGTTTAGGTTTTCAGATTCTCACTAGTAGAGTATCACTCTTAATCTCTCAATTGATCTAAATAACTTGTGTGACTTACCCCCTATTTATAGAGGTTGGGTCTAGGGTCACATCGTATCAGATTAGGTCTCAAAAATTTGAATCAGAATTAAATTCGGATCAATATCGGATGAAATCTGTGTGAAAACACGCGATCTTTTTACTGCGCGATAGGCAGGCTGAACTTGCCCCATCGGCAGGCCAAACTTGAGAATCGGCATGCTGAACTGCTGATAAAAAATCTCAGCGCATCTTTTATTTTCCACCCAAGATTCTATAGGATAAAGTCTCAATTTTAATTCAAATAACCCAATAGAAAAGTTATCTAATTAAAACAACTTTATCTAGATAATCTCTAAGAAAATAAATAAAATCCCAATAATTTCACAAGTTTATCTTGATCTAATTTATCCAAAAATCAAATCAACCAATAAACAGACAAGAATTATTTGATCCTTACAATTCAACAAGTTTATCTTGAATTAATTTTTATCACAAAATTAATTCAACCGATAAACAGACATGAATTATTTGATTCTTTCAAATTTCAACCAATCTAATAAATCCGACATAAGTTACCAATTATTGGAAAAGCATACCGTGTCGTTATAGGATGTTGTGAGCTAGCAAAGGGGACCAAATGGACCTATATAGTTTAAGCTCCCGATAATTATGAAACCCAATATTCAGATATACATTTCATAATTATCAACTCCAACGCTACTCCACTAAAAGCTTAGAGCTGCACTCTCGAACTACATAGAATTACGAAGCTCATAAAGCCAAGTCTCCATGACATATCATAGTGTATCGTATCCCCATATGATAATCCATAATCAGCTTAAAGACAAGTTCTGTCTTACCTTCCTGATTATTTTTATCTTACATTTCATTATCTCACCATCAGAAAACTTACTATCCAATGACAGTATACCATTCGGTTACACCTATGTATCCAAATGGTTGAGCGCTCCAGTTTTTCAATTACAGGATAATGCATAAAGAGGATATCATTACTCTTAAAGATGAGCTATAGATTCCATATCTATGAATAACAGGTCTATGCTATCAAGAGTCATGCCTCCAATGTACCAACATGCATACCACTATTAAGATGTAGGTGTCACCCTTTGGTACACCAAAAAACACAAGCCAAGACAACGGCCCACTATTCATCTCAGGATTAAGATATAACACAAATGATTGTCTAAAGTGAATCGATTTGCCGAGACAGAATTATTAATCCAAATCAATTCACTTTATGTCCCAATCCAACACATCGTTACCTATGACAACATGCCAATGTTTCTATTCACGGAGTCCACCTCCGATGGTCAAGACAAAGCATCTCCCAAAAGGGATATAGACAACATAACAATCTTTGCATGAATAAAGCACCCAACTTTATTCCCTCAATTGCGGATCTTATGATTTAGACCATCACCTTAAGAATCGTAGATCGACAGTCTTAGACTTTTGTTTGCTTAACATACATTCAACAAATATGAACGTAAAGAGGACAAGATTTGGTATATTAATAATGAATAAATTCTTTATTGATAAAAATGTCTCCAAAAACTTATTGCATTTTTACTCCTTAGGGTATACATGTCTAACAATCTCCCACTTGCACTAAGAGAGTAAATATGACAAATCTCTCATCCCCATAGCTTCCACATGCCTCTCGAAGACTTTCCTAGTAAGTGTCTTTGTAAATAGATTAGCTAAATTGTCCTCTGAAGCGATCTTGCACACCATGACATGCCCACCCTCAATGAAGTCCTTTGTCACATGATACTTCCGATTAATATGCTTACTCTTCTTATAAAATCTTGGTTCCTTAGAATTGGCTACCGCCGCACTATTATCACTATACAGTGATACTACCTTATCCATACCAGGAACTACCTTAAGATCCCTAAGGAATACTTGGCCTCCATCGTTGAATCCAAAGTGCAATCTTGCTTAGCACTTCTCCAACTGATGGCACCACCACCTAGAGTAAACACAAAACCCAAAGTTGATTTCATAAAATCCAGACAGGATTGAAATCTGAGTCAGTGTATCCTAGAGAAGTCAAGTCCTCACCTGAATACACAAGCATATACCCTCGAGTCCTTCTTAGGTACTTGAAAATATGCTTTACCGTAACCCAATGGTTTGATCCTGGATCCGCCTGAAATCGACTTACAATCTCGACCGCATAACTAATATCCGGTCGTATGTAAAGCATGGCATACATGAGACTACCCACTGTCGAAGCATAAGGCACCTTCTTCATGTATTATCTGTCTTCATAAGACTTTGAAGAGTCTTCCTTAGAAAGAGTAATTCCAGACCTAGATGGTGGCCACCTTTCTTGAAATCCTGCATTGCAAGCCTCCTAAGAATTTTATCTATGTAGCTAGCTTGGGACAAAGCTATCATTTTGTTCTTCCTATCTCGAAAGATCTGGATACCGAGACCAAAATTAGCCTCACCCAAGTCCTTCATGTCAAACTACTTGGTCAACCATAATTTGACTGATGACAATGGCCCAACATCATTGCCAATTAGCAGCATATCATCTACATAGAGCAGTAGAAAAACCACCTTTCCATCCTTAATGTGTTTGTAAACACATGGTTCATCTACATTTTGTGAGAACCCATAAGTCTTGATCACCTGATCAAATCTTATGGTCCAAGAACGAGAAGCCTGCTTAAGTCTATAAATTGACTTTAGCAGCCTACAAACCTTTCCCTCTTGACCTGTGACCTTGAACCTGTCTAGTTGTTCCATATAAATGGACTCATCAAGATAGCCATTCAGAAAAGCCGTTTTGACATCCATCTATCAAATTTCATAGTCGAGAGCAGCAGCTATGGACAAGAGAACCGGATGGACTTAAGCATGGTTATAGACGAAAAGGTTTCCTCATAATCGATTCCTTCCTTCCATGTATAACCCTTAGCTACCAGTCCAGCCTTAAAGATTTTGACCTTTCCATCCACTCCTCTTTTCCTCTTGTAGATCCACTTACACCTTATGGGTTTTACCCCTTTGGGAAGATCCACAAGCTCCTGGACCTGATTATTCTCCATAGACTTCATCTCAATGTTCATGGCCTCTAGCTAGAGTTTTGAATCAACATCCTCCATAGCTTTTGTGTAAGTATAAGGATCCTTATTATGTTCATCTGGTTCAACCAAGAAGACCTCCCCATTGAACATATACCTCTCAGGTTGACGCCTGATCCTCCCACAACGCCAAAGCCCCTGAGGTTATTGTTTAGGTTTGTTTGGTTTTTCTACACTGATCGGAATGGTTTGATTCGGAACCGCCGAAGTGATCGGATCACTCCTTAACTCCTCAAGCACCACTTTGCTTTGAGGTTTAAAGTCGTCCATGTAACTCTCCTCAAGGAAAGTTGCGTTAGTTGAAACCACAACTTTATTTTCCTTTGGGTTATAAAAATAACCCCCTTTAGTCCCTTTTGGATATCCTACAAACACGCAAACTTTCGAACGTGCTTCCAACTTATTCGGATCCTTAAATAGGACATGAACTGGGCATCCCAATACACGAATATGGTTCAAGGATGTCTTCCTACTCATCCACAAATCGTGAGGAGTTTTAGAGACCGATTTTGAAGGCACATTGTTTAAATGATAACATGCGGTTTGTAGTGCATATCCCTAAAGGATAAAGGCAATGATGAATAACTCATCATAGACCTAATTATGTCCAACAAAGTCCTATTTTTTCTCTCCGCTACACCATTCTACTATGAAGTGCCCGGCGTAGTCAAATGGGATAAAATCCCATTCTCTAATAAGTGTTCCAAGAACTCATCAGAAAGGTATTCCCCACCTCGATCGGATCGAAGTGCCTTTATGGGTCTATCCAATTGCTTTTCCACTTCAGGCCGAAACTCCCTAAACTTGTCAAAAGTTTCGCTTTTGTGGTGCATCAGGTACATATACCCATAGCTTGAGTAATTGTTAATAAAAGTGATGAAGTACTCATACCCAGCTCGTGCCTGGATGTTCATCGGTTCACAAACATCACTATGCACAAGTTCTAGAACCCCTTCGGCCCTATTAACCTTAGACCCGAATGGTCTTTTGGTAATTTTACCCTCCAAATAAGATTTATATTGAGGTATAGATTCCACCTTTAAGTGACTTAAAGGTCCATCCCTTTCCAACCTTTGAATCCTATTCAGGTTAATATGACCAAGGCGTAAATGCCAAATATAAGTTTTGTTAGAGTGAGAAGTTTTAATTCTTTTAGAGTTATTATCATTCATCTCAGTATTAAGCAATAAGTCCATCTTAGGTTTGATAAAATATAGATTATTTTGCATCCATCCAGAACAAAAAAAGATTTATTTTTACAAATCACCACTTTATTATTAAAAGAAACAAAGTAGGAGTCTTTAAATAAACAAGATACAGAAATTAAATTCCTTTTAAATTTAGGAACATAAAAACAATCTTGCAAAAATAAATTCCTATAATTATCAAAATAAAGATAGACGTTTCCCACTGCTTCCACTAAGACCAAGGATCCATCGCTCATTCGAAGCGTGAAGTCCTTATGTAGTGGACTTCTCGTTTCTTTGAACCCCTGTAAAGAAACACAAACATGATTAGTTGCACCAGAATCTATGACCTAAATGTCACTTGATTCCTCAACCAAACAAGTTTCTAAATACAAAAGATCACACCTACCTCCTTTGGAAAGGAAGTCCTCGCAATGCTTCTTGATATGCCCGACCTTTCCACAAAAGAAGCACTTAAGCTTCCTTGGGTTCTTCTTCTTCTTCTTCTTCTTCTTGCTCTTGGTGCTAGCAGGAATAGAAGACTTCCCGTTCTTGGCCCGTTGCTTCTTTCCATTCCTAGAGTTGAGATTAGTACCGGAAGCAGCTACCATGTTGGCCTCACCACCCGTAGGAGACTCCTTGATTAGCAATTCGAACTCTTGTAACTGTTTCATCAATTTCGTCCAGGTCATATCCCGTTTATTGCTTAAATTAAAAGTAGCTCTAAACGGAATAAATTCCTTAGACAGAGTCTCAAAGACCATAGTCATCTCAGTTTTAGCATTGACGTCGGCTCCATTGGTTTGAGCCTCAGCGAGGTAACCCATGACCAACATCATATGCTCCTTTATAGATGTCCCCGGCCTTTGTCTACAGTTTAGAAGTTTCTGAAGCGCCCCTTGCTGCTTTGTTATGGCTTGGCTTCTAAACATATCTTCAAGATTATCCAAGATCTGCTTTGCAGTCTCATAATCCTAATGTTGAGCCTGCAGCACATTATTCATGCTAGCCATAACAAAGCAGCGGGCCTGATCATTAGCATCTTGTCAATGATCATACAATTGGAATTGCTCATTAGTTGAGTCTCCCATAGGCTTGGGAGGACAAAGGGTTATCAGTACATATTTCAATTTCTCAAAGGACAGAACCATATCCAGGTTCCATTTCCAATCATTATAATTCTCTCCAGTTAATAGGTTTTGGTCAAGTATAGATGATAAAGCGTTTTTAGACTTTTTAATCTACAATAAAGAATCATATACCAACCATAAGCAAACATATAACAATAATTTAGTAAGATAACAAAATCATGTAAAAAATACAAATGTGTTTATGTGTCAAAACCTTGAAAATATCACAACCTTACAACGATAATTCCCAACTCAGAATTCAACAAGCTCCTAGAGGAGTCATGCCAAATTCAATCAGAAACACGGATCCCCTCCTGATTAATATATACCATCTAGGACCCGTATGATCCAGCATATATTAATAATCGTTTCTTTGGCCATTAATTTTATTAACAGAGCTCCTAGGGGAGGTTAATAATAAAATTAATGTGAGCGTATAACCATCATTTTAATATTTTATCCCTGATTTATAATCACCACCTAGGGGTGTGCAACCATAAATCATGCCAAAATACCTTATCTTCTCAAAGATCCAATCTGGTACATGATAGAAATTCCTTCCTAGGGGTCGGGACCACCATGTTTTGCCTATGGACCAAAGATGGAGGCCTTAGGCTCTCTCTTCAAAAATCTTCTCCCACTCAATCTTTTGAAATCAAGGTTTTATTTTAAGGATATGCATGAACAATTTTAATATAAGCAGCACTTCCTATTCTATATGACATGTTATTAATATACATGACAAATATATTATAATGCAGACAAGCAAAGCTACAAGCAAAATAATAAATAATCGTAATATTATGGCTCCACCCTAGAGAATAGAAAAATAAGATTACAAGAGAATAATCGAGACATATTATCGATTCTTCATCCTTGAATCCTCAAGCTGTATCCTTCTTCATGTAATTCCTATCTTCAAGTCTTCAATCCCATATGAATCGAATACTTCATATTTCCGGTCATATCCAAATTTAATGTTTTTCAGAATTGTCCTAAAAATAAAATTAAAACTGCATAAAAAAAATTACACCTTTTTTGGAAATTTTCTAGCTCTCGATCGGCAGGCCGATCTGCGTGATCGGCCTGCCGGTCATGTAGGTTTGGCATACTGCCAGAGCCTCTTGATTTTTGCCCCATTGACGGCCTACCAAACCTCAAGTTCAACCTGCCTATTTATGACCATCGGCCTGTCAAATTGGTGAGTTCGGCATGCTGACCGAGCAAAAATCTCCCATTCCAAAAAATACAATTTTTAATGCAATTCATCAATTTTATTTTTAACAATTCAAAAACATAAAATTAGAGACTCGGGAAATACCTTGGAGAGCCTATCATCATTCATCTAGATCCAACTTCTAAATCCATCTTCTCGATCTGTCTTCTCTGAATAATTATTTAATTACAAAAATCTTACAAATTTAAAAGTAAAAAATAATTCCTAGATGGAGATGATAGTCCGCCATCTAATTACATGAAAAACCTAGATACGCATTCTAACCTCTAAGGAACCATAACAGCTATAAATTAATTAATTAATTAATTAACAATTAAATAAGAATTTAATCAACCATAATTAATTAATAAACATTCACCACATAATCCATGACAACATATATAATATATAGAAACCTAGAGTGCCAACTCTGTATAAAATTAAATTCAAACATAGGAGAGATTAAGATCATAAAATTTATACATATAACATGATCACAAACTCGTAAATTTATGTAAAAAACTGGCTCTAATGTCAATTGTTTGAAAAAATAGTACGCTATGAAATTTTAAAAATTTTACATCAGAGTAATTTCCAAAACACAAGTTTGACATGCTATATGCATTAATTAACTAGATCTTACTAACCTTTATGTGCTAAAGAACCCTCGCAAAACGTGAAGAGAACTAACGTTCTAGAAGAGCCTTAATCAACTGACCTTCTTTGTTATCCTCTTTCCACGACTGAAGCAAGTGTGGGCTCACACGTACAGCTCTTCCACTAGGTGACTCTCCTTCCAACCAATCGAGAGAACCCAAAGCAAGTGTTCGTGATTTGTGAACAAAAGCTCTTAAGGAGTTTTCAGATTCTCACTACCAGAGCATCACTCTTAATCTCTCAATTGATCTAAATAACTTGTGTGACTTACCCCCTATTTATAGAGATTGGGTCTAAGGTCACTCCTTATCAGATTAGGTCTCAAAAATTCGAATCAGAATTAAATTCGGATCAATATCAGATGAAATCCGTGTGAAAGCGCGTGATCTTTTTACTACATGATAGGTAGGCCGATCTGCCTAATAAGCAGGTTGAACTTGCCCCATCGGCATGCCAAACTTGAGAATCGGCATGCCAAACTACCGATAAAAAATCTCAACGAATCTTTTATTTTTCACCCAAGATTCCATAGGATAAAGTGTCGGTTTTAATTCAAATAACCTAATAGAAAAGTTATCTAATTAAACAACTTTATCTAGATAATCTCTAAGAAAATAAATGAATTCTCAATAATTCCACAAGTTTATCTTGATCTAATTTATCCAAAAATCAAATCAACCGATAAACATACAAGAATTATCCGATCCTTACAATTCAACAAGTTTATCTTGAATTAATTTTTATCACAAAATTAATTCAACCGATATATAGATATGAATTCTTTGATTCTTTCAAATTTCAACCAATCTAATAAATCCAATATAAGTTACCAATTATTTGAAAAGCGCGCCGTGTCGTTACAGGATGTTGTGAGCTAGCAAAGGGGACCAAATGGACCTATATAGTTCAAGCTCCCGATAATTATGAAACCCAATATCCCAGATATACATTTGCCCGGGTGGACGTCAGATCAATTACACCTATGTATCCAAATGGTTGAGCGCTCCAGTTTTTCAATTACAGGTGTTGATGCTTACCGTGGTCCGACGTCAGATCAACACTCACGTGCTGCTACCCACGGTCTGACCTCTCCTTAGATTCACCTCTGCCCGGGTGGACACACCTGCAAGAGGAGGGATACTTCAGAGAAAATAGAAAGATTAGTCAACAAACAAGGGCTCTCCGATGCTCAAGGTAGGGTTTGCTCGGTAATGGGCGGCAGCTAGTTAGGTGTGAAGAAGAAGTCCCTCTAGAATGCCATAAATGCATCCTATTTATAGGCCACCACTTGGATCGGGTGTAAGGTGGATTTTGCCCATGACCTGGGTGTCACATCGAGGTGTGTCAGGTAGTAGGTGACAAGTGTCACGCCCATCGTCCAACGGATTGGACTCTATCGGACGGCAAAGTATCTGCCTTGTGTTAGCCCATAATAGCGAGTAGCAACCTACTTGCGAGTGAGGTTGGTCCGACACGAGCTACTGTACATTTCGAGGTGGCAAACTTCTTAGGCCGCAGCCTTGGATGCCTGAGAGGCACCTCGGGAGGAAGCATGATGTAGCGGGGGCCAACAGCAAGCTTACCGGAGTCCTACCGAGCTTATTAGCCAACCACAGAAGTTAGTGTCCTCGGCGGTGGTGTCGAGCTCACCCTCAACATTAGCCCCCCAGTTTACCTGGTCGGTGTCTGGCCGGATGGACTACGCCGAGTAGGTGAGGTCGGCTCAAAGGAGGAAGACCAAATGACACTTCAAAGGGGGATAAGATGAAAAGACGCATGGATCAAACGAGGGACGTATGTCACGTCATGGCTGTCTGATTCGCCTGACAGGCGTAATGATCGCGCGTCCTGGTTTTTCCCGCCCAAGTTTCCCGCCTGAAATAGCTATAAATAGGGCCACCCTCTCTATCATTTGCACTTCATTTTTAGAAATTTTGCACCCGAAGAGTTTTAGCTACCAAGCTCCAGTTATATAGTCGAATATTGTATCTCCCCGAGCTTCCGAGAACCCTAGCAGGTAATTTTTGTTAAGTGAAAATGAGTGATCTGTCCGACTCCTAGAATGTAAAGGTCTCCTGGTCAAAGAGTAGCGTGGAGAGTAGTAGTTCATCTACCACCCAGTCCGACGCCGAGGGAGTGTCTCCTGGACGGGACGGGGTCGGTCGGCTCGAGCAAATCCTGAGGGTCGACTCCCAGACGGTAACCGAGCAAGAGTTTCTAAACATGCTGGACAGGCAAAGGCTAATTAGGCCGTCCAGGGAGTAGGACCCTTATGTCGGGTCAGCTACCGCAGGCTCATCCTGAGTTTTTTCAAGGGAGAGGACCAAGCTCCAGACGCATGAGGATGCTTCGAGCACATCTGGCCGGAATGTTGGGGCCCCAGTCCAAGTTGTGGGGGTGATTACGGTTGACGTCTCTGACGAAAAACTGGTAGCCGAGGAGGTGGAAGCGGAGCAGCCGAAGATAGAGTAAGAGGTCCAGGTCACCCGCATCTGAGGAGTGACGGCATACCGAGTAACCCAGCCTGGCCTGACCTCAGCGGCAGGCTATACAAGTGCCATCATGGAGTCACGATTGGAGAATTTGTGTGTCGAGTATGACATCCTAGACGACGTGATTCTCACTATCCCCGGTGAGGGCGACTCACCTTTAGACGCGCCCGAGGGATGCATTACGCTCTACGTCAAGTTCTTCAGGGCTAGGCTGCATCTTCCATTCCACCCGTTTCTCTACCGGGCACTTAATGATTTTAATGTGTGCTTGGCCCAACTGAACCCAAACAGCTATAGGTCGCTGATTGGGATGTATATTTTATGAAAGTACCACTAGGATGCTGCTGGAAGCTTTCAAGCAAGTGTACAAGATGAAGAAACTTCCTCGACAGTCTGGTTGGTACTACGTCACCGGTTTCTAGAAGGATTTCATCCTGGACAACCCTGACTCGGATAAATTATGGAAATACGAGTGGTTCTACCTCGGGGGAAATTTTCTAGCCCAAGCCAGTGAGACCGTGCCTGCAGACCAACAAGTGCCGAGGTCGTTCGAGTAGGGGCACGTTTGGACTAAACGTCCTTGGGCAACGAGCCACGTGATCAGGGCAGTTGATGAACTGTTTGAAAAGCCAGAGTCAACCAGAAAACAGTCCTTCCTTTTAAGGAAGGACACTTTATCCGGTTATGGCTAGTTCGGGGAGTCCAGCAGAATAAATCCCCAAGCTGTCCGCCTTGTCCGGAGTTCCAGGCAGGTTACCATTGCTCGACCTAGTGCCGCAGACGTCCCAGGACCTAGCACTTCTCGATCTGGGTGGCCAACGAGGGAGCCTTCATCGTCTCGTTCTGAGGACTCGTCCAGTGGCTCCTTCGATGCAAGGCCACTCGTAGCCGACGAGGGCCTCGAGGACGTCATTTGGCTCCTATACCCATCCCGCTAGCTCCAGATTGGAAGTCAGCCTTGGATTTTATTTTTATTGTCCTCTTTTTTCCTTTTGCCGACCTCATTTTGACTTCAGGTTTTCTTTTGTAGAGATGTCGTCGGCGCCGAGCTCCCATGCTAATAGACGGGCTCTGATGGCGAGCCTGAGAAAGCAGAAGGGCAAGGCTGTTGACACCGGGAGGAAGCGTAAGTGGACACCCAGGCCTGAGCTTCCCCCTCACACTGGGCAAGTCTCCACATCAGTCCAAGTACCACCACCTCTGCCACAGCCGACTAGGGGCGTGCAGGAGGTCACCCCAACCGATGAGGCCGCCAAAGGGTCGTCTGAGGATTTGCAGAGAAGGCGCCCGAATTACCATGGCATCGTTCTCGAACGCCTCAGGGACGTGCTTCCTCAGGATGAATTCTTCATGAATATCCGTCGGGAGGACTTCCAGAGTCTCTACAATACGGCATTCCGAGCCGCCGCCTCTGTAAGTATTTGATCAGACCGATCGTTTAGATTCCTCTTTTATCATGCTGTCGAGGACTAACGTCTTGATTCTTGCAGATGAGTGTCATTCTGCATACGGTGCACTCCTCCGGGATGAAAGACATCCATAAGGAGAAGGAGATGCACAAGAAGACCTTCCTTAAGAAGGTGGAGGCTGACAAGGAGGTCGATGCCAAGAACATTGAGCTTGACCAAGCCAGGGAGGCTCTTTCTCACGCCCAAGAGGAAGCCCGGGAGGCTAAGGCTAGGGCCGAGAAGGCGTTGAGGCAGGCCAAGGAGGCGAGGGATGAGGCTGCATGCCTAAAGGGGCAGCTAACGTCCCTCTAGATCGAACACCAGTACTTCATGGATGAGCTCTTGGGACGCCTGGCTAGCGCCGTCGAAGAGTTCAAAACATCCACAGAATATGTCGATCTCTACTACTACAGCATGACAGACCTCCGTAAACACCTGATCGATAAGCACCCCAAGGCAGCAGGTTTCGATTGGTCGGTTATCGTTGAGCCCGACAAGGCGATGCTGAGCATCAGCAGGGTGAAGAGGATGAGGTCGTTGTAGTAGATGGTGATGACGATGGGGATGGGCAGAGCATAGTCGGAGGCAGAGGCGAGGACACTACTGGGGGCGAGACCTAGGCTGATTGACTATTCTGATTGTTGTTTTTGTTGTTGTTTTTTTTTTGGGTCCGGGCTCAAAAGGTGCTCGGTTCTTTGTACCTCCCCGATAAATAAAAACTTATTTCTTGTTTTGCTCTTCTTGGATTGTTGTATGCAATTTTGCTTTACATTATTTTCCACATTATTTTCCAAGTGCGAGTGTCCTCGGGTTAATAGTTTTAGCTTTAGATGCTCCTCGGGGAGGATTCCTAGTTAGGACCAAGATCTGTCTCGATAGCATCCAGTTATCCGACTAGTTTTGCTTGTCTGCTCTGTTAGTCCTTGCGAGGTTTAGGTTTTCGAGCAGAGGTGGTATCCCCTGTTTTCTTAGTTAATCTGAGTCGTTATCCTTGCTCACTCAGTTAGTCCGAGCGAGGTTTAGGTTTCTAATCTCGGCTCGGCTATCGAGTTGTCTGAGTAGAGGTGAATAGCACCTCTGTTTTCTTAGTTAATCCGAGTAGTTATCCTTATTTGCTTGGTTAATCTAAGCAGGTTTTAGGTTTCTAATCTCGATCGGGTAGAACACAGACGGTGTATGACTACCCTTACCCTGTTGCCCCCTAGACTTGTTTAAGTTTTGAAGAAGCTTTACAAGTGTAGGACTCATCGGGCACGCCATTGCGCTAAGCAACTTATTGGGTTATCTGTACAGCGACAGACCTAAGGTCGGTATACCGACCAGCGCCCAGCCCGGTTTAATAAGGATGACTCTCCCTTGCCGGGAGTTATTGTCTTGTCCTCCGAGCTAGAGTTACGGCATTTTGGATCCATATTTTCTTTAAACACATTGCTCGAGTGGAATGGTGTGGGAAAGTTGTATTCTATTAATGTGATATGTACATGCAATTTTTCAGTCCTATCAAGTAGGTCTAGTTACAAAAGAATTCTGGCCAGAGGTCAAAAGGTGTTTCTGGCTCTGAATTTAACAAAAGAATCTTTTTAGGAGCTCGGCATTCCAAGGATGTATGAGCTGATTCCTTTCCATGTCGGATAATCTGTACGTGCCCGGTCGTACGATGTCTTCGAACCTAAACAGACCTTCCCACTTTGGACCGAAAGACTCGAGGCCGGGCTGTTGAACCGTGACCTTCTTCAGTACCAAGTCGCCAACCTTAAAGCTTCTGGGCTGGACCCTTTTGTTGTAATACCGAACTACCACCTAGTTCCGAGCTACGTTACGAACCACTGTTGGGTTTCTTTTTTCTTTGAGTAGATCGAGCTCGGTCATCATCAGCTCCGCGTTTAGAGTCTCCTCATATTGCTCAATTCTAAAGCTTGGCAACCCTACTTCGGCTGGAATGACAGCCTCTGCCCCGTATACGAGGGAGAATGGTGTTTAGCCGGTCGCTGTCCGAGCAGTTGTTCGGTATGCCCAGAGCACTTGGGGGAGTTCGTTAATCCACGCACCCTTGAGCCCCTCGAGTTTTTTCTTCAGGTTGTTTTTAATTGTCATGTTCATGGCCTCAACCTGGCCGTTACTCTACAGATAGCTCGGGGAGGAGAAGACCTTCTTAATGCCGAGCCTCTCGCATAGACGACGTAGACCCGAAGATTCAAACTGTTTGGCGTTGTCGGTCACAATAATGTGTGGGATTCTGAACCGACAAATGATGTTCTTCCACACGAAGTTGGTGCACTTGGCTTCGGTCATGTTGGTACAGGGTTCAACTTTGATCCACTTCCTAAGATAATCTATGGCCACGATGCAATACCTGAATTGCAATCGGGCCGGCGGAAGGGGTCCGATCAAGTCGATGGCCCACTTTACGAATGGCCATGCCGAGGTCACAGGATTGAGCGGCTCGACATGGGAGTCCAGAATTCTAGTAAATTACTGGCATTTGAAGCATTTTCGAGCAAAATTCTCGTAGTCCTGCTGCATGGTGGGCCAGTAGTAGCCCTGTCGGAGGCACTTTTGGGCCAAAGAACGTCCTTTGGAGTGGTTGCCGCATAGGCCTTCGTGGATCTCTCTCATTAGGTATTTGGCCTCTTTGAGATCCAAGCATCTCAAGCATGGTGTAGTGTAGCCTCATTGGTATAATTTTTCACTTATCATCGAATACCAGGCCGAGCCAATACGTACCCGACGTGCTTCATCTCGATCGTCGGGTAATTCGGCTATGGTCAGGTATTGGATGATCGGGTCCATCCAGGTAGTCCTCGGCTCTTCGGCTATACTTACGACTTCCTTAACGATGCTCAGCTCGGCTAGTCTTTCAATGGGGACCGACGTTAAATCACTTCCGCCTAAGTCGGAGGCTAGTCGAGCAAGGGCGTCGGCTTCCACGTTCTCCGACCGGGGGATCTGCTTAAAAGAATAAGACTTAAATTATCTGAGCAGTTGTTTCACCTCTTGCAAATATGCCGCCATGGAGTCTGCTCGGGCCTGAAATCCCCCAGTGACCTACTGAACCACAAGCATTGAGTCACTGTGGATGGCCATGCAGTTTACCTTGAGATCTCGGGCGATTCGAAGTCCGGCCAGTGTAGCTTTGTATTTTGCCTCATTGTTAGAGGCCTTGAAGTCGAACTGGAGGACGTAGATGACCTTATAACCGTCTGGGCTTGTTAAGATCAGCCCGGTGCCCGATCCGTCGATGCAAGAAGAGCTGTCGACATGCAGTTTCTAGTCTGGCTCCAGGGAAAGGCTGTCCTCACTACAGCTAGGTGTATCGGGCACTTCAATGGGTGACTTCTCAACAAGTGGAGTCGCATGTCCGGTGTCCGTGAATTCAAAAATGAAATCCGCTAGGGCTTGAGCTTTGATGGCCGTTCTCGGCACGAAATGCACATCGTACTGGCTGAGTTCTACCGACCACTTGGCCATACGGCCTGATATCTCTTGACTCTGGAAAACCTACCGAAGAGGAAACTTGGTTGGGACTTTGATGGTATGGCCTTGGTAGTACGGTCGTAACTTCCAGACCGAAGTAATTAGAGCAAAGGCCAGCTTCTCTAGCGGCGGGTATCTCTCCTTGGCACCTTGGAATGCGTGGCTGGTATAGTAAACGGGCCTTTGGACCCCGTCATCGTCTCTAACCAAGATCGAGCTGACGGCTTTGTCTGACACGGCTAAATAGACGGTCAAAGCTTCGCAGGGCAAAGGTTTGGACAGGAGCAGGGGCGTAGCCAAGTAGGTCTTCAAGCTTTGAAAAGCTTCTTCACACTCCCTACTCCACTCAAACCTCCCCTTAAGTGCCTTAAAAAATGAGTGGCACTTGTCGGTAGCCCAGGAGACAAACCTTGACAGTGCTGCAACCATGCCAGTGAGTCGTTGTACGTCTTTCATTGTCCGAGGAGAATGCATGTCGATAATCGCTTGGGCCTTCGCTGAGTTGACCTCGATTTATTGTTGATTGACCAAAAATCTGAGGAATTTGCTCAAGCTTACGCCGAACGCACATTTCACCGGGTTGAGTTTCATCCCATATTCTTAGAGAATGTCGAAGCTAGCTTAGATGTCGGCCATGTGGTCTTCTTCTTAGATAGATTTTACTAGCATGTCGTCCATGTAGACCTCCATAGTTTTCTCGATCAACCGAGCAAACATCTTATTGACGAGGCGTTGGTATGTAGCTCCGGCGTTCTTCAGGCCGAAAGGCATCACCACGTAGCAGTACAAGCCCTGGTCGGTAATGAAGGCAGTTTTGACTTGGTCTTCCTCAGCCATCTTTATCTAATTGTACCCGGAGTACGCGTTCATAAAGCTAAGAAGCTCATGGCCGGTAGTGGCGTCGACGAGCTGATCTATCTGAGGAAGTGAAAAGCAATCTTTCGGGCAGGCCTTGTTGAGATCGGTATAGTCAATGTAGACCCGCCATTTGTCGTTCGCCTTCTTGACGAGGACGACATTTGCTAACCATTCTGGGTATTTAACTTCTCTAATGAATCTAACCTTGAGGAGTTTCTAGACTTCGTCGTTAATTGCAACGTACCTCTTTGGGTTAAAGGTCCTTCTCTTTTGTATCACCGGCCTGTGGCAAGGTTGGACATTGAGCCGATGGCTACTAATGCTTGGGTCAATGCCAAGCATGTCTTCATGAGACCACGTAAAAACGTCCCGATATTCGATGAGGAGCCTTTCCAGGTCAGCCCGGATCTCAGGTCTCAGCTGTGATCCGAGTTGGACTGTGCATTCAGGCCTTTCAGGATCTAGGGAGAAAAGCACCAAGTCTTCAACCGGGGTGGCTCTTACCCCTTCTTCGGGCAATCTGGGGTCCAAGTTTGCCAGCATCTTCGATGTTGGGTCGATTGGGAGATCCGTCTCGTCTACCAAATAGATGGCCGAGATGCCTTCGTGCAAGGCTGAGGCTGCTCTTACGGCACTGGCGTAACAAGCTTGGGAATCCACTTGGGACGAACGAATCACCCTGACACCGTCATCTGTTGGGAACTTCATGGCCAGGTGATATGTAGACACTATAGCCTTCAAAGCATTCAGCGTTGGTCAGCCGATGATGATATTATACTGGGAGGGTTTGTCGACAACTAAAAAGTCAATAACTCGAGTGACTCGAGCTGCTCCTTCTTCGAAGGTCACGAGCAAACCGACCTTCCCAATAGCTTGGACACATTCCCCCGCAAAGCCATAAAGCGAGGTCCGAACCAGGACCAAAGAGGCGTTGCTTATCCTCAATCTGTCAAAAGCCTGTTTGAAGAGGATGTCGGCTGAACTGTCGTTGTCGATTAGGACATGTTGTACTACATTATTGGCGATGGGCAGTTCACATACCAGGGCATCGTTGTGGGGGGTGCACTAATCGATTTGCTTCCTCTTCGGTGAACGTGATTGGGGTGTCTTCTTGGCGACATACCTTGTTGGTGTGCTCGGACATGTTTATAAATTCACCCCACTCGATTTACTGAGCTTCTCTGACATACGATCGTTGCCTACTCGATGTGTCCCCAGTAACAGGCCCGTCGAATATCATGTGAATAATATTCGAGGGATCCGAGGCGTTCCCAGCGTCGGTTTTGGGTCGATTCTGTACGTCTCGACTCAACGAATCATTCCTTCCTGAGGTGGACCTCGGGGTTATAACCTGCTCAACAAATTCCTACAAATGACCTTCTCAGACCAGTCTTTCTATTTGGTCCTTTAGCTGGATGCATTCACGAGTACTGTGCCCCACATCCTTATGGAACTTGCAAAAATTTGACTGATTTCGCTTCACCTTGCTCCCTCGCAGCTTGGGTGGTGGTATTAGCAAACTCTTGCCACTAACCTAGGCGAGAACCTCATCGATGGTCGCCAGTAATGACGTGTAGCTTTGAAACTTACTGGTCGGCCCCTTTGGCTTTTCAGATTTCTCTTTCTTTTGCTTCTTGCTCTACTCGGTGTTGCTCTGTTCTGATGCTTTCTTCTGCTTCTTATCCTTCTTCGTTCTGCTTGGGCCAGCTTCTTCCCGATGGCTTTTCATATATTCAGTAGCGTCTGCATGCCTCTGGGCATATCCGAGCATTTGGAAAAACGTGCTCGGCTGCTTAAAGGCCAGGGACCATGTCAGCTTTTTGTCTTGGAGACCCCCTACAAAAATGTGTTTGAGGGTCTCGTCTTCGACGTGCTTGACCTCGAGAGTTGCTTGGGTAAATCGGTTAATGTAATCCCTGACGCTGTCGTCTCCCTTCTTAATAGCATACAGGTATGTTATTTCTTTCCTCCGTGTTTTGGTCGTGGAAAATGCCGAGGAGAAGGCGTCGGCCAACTGTCAAAAAGAAGAAATTGATCTGGGTTCAAGTCGTCGGAACCACTACCGAGCAGGGCCCGTAAGTGTGAGTGAAAAAGCTTTACACATTGCCGCGTCACTGGCATTCTGCAGTAGCATGTGCTCCCGAAAGAGTTTGACGTGCTCATCAACATTTGTCGTCCCGTCGTAGGACGTTATCTGTGGTACCTTGAACTTTGGCGGCATAGGGGCCCGCATTATGTTATCCGGGAAGGGTGGATCCTGAGCTCCTGTCTCGTCTATGCCGAACCAACAATTCTGAATCTCGTCGATCTGGCGTTGTAATACCCAGAGTTAGCAGCTGTTAGTGTCCTCGGGCAGTTCGACCCGATAGGGTACTCCACCCTCGGCACGGCCTTCAACTCCAGGCCAACGTTTCTGGTTTGCCCCCCTAGATCCAAGCCGGTCAAATACCGAGGCCCAAGAACCTTGTGGTGAGGGAGCACGAGCCGCCTGGTATCCAAGACGGCCCTCTTGGACAAGCCTATTATTGGTCGAGACGTCACGGGTGGATCCTTTAGACTGCTCGAAATGGGCTTCTTCAAGGTCGGCTGCACTTCGCTCTACCCGACCTCCAGCCTGGTCAACCTGGGCCGGGGAGGCAGAGCTGGTGCAGCTTGGCGCTAAGCCTGCTGCGTGAGCTGTTGAGTCAGGATCCGGACTATGTCTGTAAGTTCCTGGATCGGGTCTTGGGCGGCCAGGGCATCCTCTGGCTTAGCCCTGGCTGTGCTTCCTTGCCCCTCGGACCGGGACCTCGTTGTTCGGGGACGGCCCCTAGGCCTACCGGTGTTCGGTTGCCTATTCCTTGCATCACCCGACCCCTCTTGTCAGACTGTGTCATCTTTGACGTTTCCTCGAGTCGTCATCTCAAGCGTCAGAGGTAATGTAGCTGACGTTTGGATAAAGGCGTAGGTGCGCTCCTTCAAGTGCCAAAATGTTGATGCTTACCGTGGTCTGGCATCAGATCAACACCCACGTGAGGCTGTGCACGGTCTGACCTCTCCTTGGATTCGCCTCTGCCCGGGTGGACACACCTGTAAGAGGAGGGATGCTTCGGAGAAAATAAAAGGATTAGTCAACAGACAAGAGCTCTTCGATGCTCAAGGCAAGGTTTGCTCGGCAGTGGGCGGCAGCCAGTTAGGTGTGAAGAAGAAGTCCCTCTAGAATGCCATAAATGCATCCTATTTATAGGCCACTACTTAGATCGGGTGTAAGGTGGGTTTTGCCCACGACCCGGATGTCACATCGAGGTGTGTCAGGCAGTAGGTGACAAGTGTCATGCCCATCGTCCAACGGATTGGACTCTATCGAACGACAAAGTATCTGCTTTGTGTTAGCCCATAATAGCGAGTAGCAACCTGCTTGCGAGTGAGGTTGGTCCGACCCGAGCTACTGTACATTCCAAGGTGGCAGCCTTCTTGGGCCGCAACCTTGGATGCCTTAGAGGCACCTCGGGAGGAAGCATGATGCATCAAGGGCCAACAGCAAGCTTACCGGAGTCCTGCCGAGCCTATTAGTCGACCACCGAAGTTAGTGTCCTCGGCGGTGGCGCCAAGCTCACCCTTAACAACAGATAACGCATATAAGAGGATATCATTACTTCTAAAGAGGAGCTATGGATTCCATATCTATGAATAACAGGTCTACGCTATCAAGAGTCAGGCCTCCAACGTATTGGCATGCATACCACTATTAAGATGTGGGTGTTACCTTTTGGTACATCAAAAAACACAAGACAAGACAACTGACACACTATTCATCTTAGGATTAAGATACAACACAAATGATTGTCTAAAGTGAATCGATTTGCCGAGACAGAATTATTAATCCAAATCAATTCACTTTATGTCCCGATCCAATACATCGTCACCTATAACAACGTGCCAATGCTTCTATTCACGGAGTCCACCTCCAATGGTCAAGACAAAGCATCTTCAAAAAGGGATATAGACAACATAACAATCTTTGCATGAATAAAACGCCCAACTTTATTCCCTCGATTGCTGATCTTATGATTTAGACCATCACCTTAAGAATAGTGTCTTCTGCATAATCCGTCCATCATATGCCCAATTCTTAAGGTTTAGACCGACAATCTCAGACTTTTGTTTGCTTAACATACATTCAACAAATATGAAGGTAAAGAAGACAAGATTTGGTATATTAATAATGAATAAATTCTTTATTAATAAAAATGTCTCCAAAAACTTATTACATTTTTACTCCTTAGGGCATACATGTCTAACATATGTACCAATTGCTCCACCACAGCGCACAAAGATAGGTCCTCAGAGAAGACTAGGAATATATGTTGGCTATGAATCCCCTTCCATTATCAGACATTTTAAGCCTCAAACTGAAGATGTTTTTATGGCATGTTTTGCTGATTGTCATTTTAATGAGGTTATTTTCCCGACATTAGGGGGAGATGAGAAACAACAGGAAAAAGAAATTACATGGTGTGAACCATCTCTATTGCATCTTGATCCTTACACAAAACAGTGTGAGTTAGAAGTGCAAAAGATTATGCACTTATTAAATATAGCAAACCAAATTTCAGATGCATTCATAGAGACAAAACGAATGACTAAATCACATATACCAGTTGATAATGCTTCTGCTCGAATTGAAGTTCCAAAAGGACAAATCAAAAATATAGTCATTCATGAGTCTACGACACACTTAAAGCATGGTAGGCCAATCAATTCCAAAGATAAAAATCCTCAGAAGAGAAAGGGAGTTAAAAAAACATGATGACCCCAATATGGATGAATGTGTTCTGGAAGAAACACAAAATGAGATAAATCAAGAGACTCTTGATGTTGACAAAAACCCAAAAAGTTTAGAAACTTAAGAGATCTCTATTGATTATGTAAATACAGAAGGATTGTGGAATCGAAATAAAAATAGAGGATATTAATGAAATATTTTCTTACTCAGTGGCGTGTGTCATTGAAAATGAGGATCCTAAACCAAGATCTGTTGCTGAATGTAAAAATAGTCACGATTGGTCCAAATGGAAAGATGCTATATAGGCCGAATTAAATTCGCTTAATAAGTGTAAAGTTTTTGGACCTATTGTTCTCACACCTAAAGCTATGATGACCTATTGTTCTTACACCTAAAGCTGTGAGGCCTGTAGAATATAAATGGGTCTTTGTGCAAAAACAAAATGAGAAAAACGAGATTGTAAGGTACAAAGCTCTACTTGTTGTATAAGGTTTTTCACAAAGACTTGGAATTGATTATGAAGAAACGTATTCTCCAGTAATGGATGCAATTACGTTTAGATATTTAATCAGCTTAGCAGTATCTGAAAATTTAGATATGCGTCATATGGATGTTGTTACAGCGTACTTGTACGGATCACTTGATAATAATATTTATATGAAAATCCCTGAGGGATTTAAAATTCCTGAAGCATCAAGTTCAAAATCCAAAAAAATGTACTTGATCAAGTTAAAAAAATCATTGTATGGGTTGAAGCAATCGGGACACATATGGTATAATCGTTTAAGTGAATACTTACCAAAGAAAGGATATGAAAATAATCCAATTTGCCAATGTGTTTTTATTAAGAAAACAACGTTTGGATATGTGATTATTGCAGTCTATGTTGATGATTTAAACATCATTGGAACTCATAAAGAAATTCTTGAGACAGTAACATACTTAAAGGAGGAATTATTTGAAATGAAAAACCTTAGAAAAACTAAGTATTGTCTAGTTTTACAGATTGAGCATTTACAAAGTGGAATACTTTTGCATCAATCAAATTATACTGAAAAGGTCTTAAAATGCTTTAATATGGACAAAGCAAATCCTTTAAGTACCCCAACGGTAAATAGATCGCTCAATGTGGAAGCAGATCCATTCCATCCTCGTGAAGATAATGAAGAGGTTATTGGTCTTGAAGTACCATACCTAAGTGCAATTGGAGCTTTTATGTATCTTGCTAATTGTACAAGACTAGATATTGCTTTCACTGTTAACTTCTTAGTAGGATTTAGTTTAGCTCCTACATAAAGACATTGGAATGGAATTAAGCACATATTTTGTTATCTTCAAGGAACAATTGACTTGGGATTATTTTATCCCAAAGGATCAAAACAATGACTAATTGGTTATGCAGATGCGGGTTATTTGTCAGATCCACATAAAGCTAAATCTCAAACTGGTTATATATTCAAATATGGAGGTATTGCAATTTCTTGGCGTTCACAAAAGCAAACACTAGTTGCTACTTCATTAAATCATGCTGAAGTCATTGCACTACATGAAGCGAGTCGAGAATGTGTGGTTGAGGTCCATGACTCAACATATCCAAGCTATTTGTGGATTACCAATCGATAAGGATCCAACAGTATTGTTTGAAGACAACAACGCATGTGTCACTCAGATAAAGGAAGGATACATCAAGAGTGACAGAACAAAACATATACCTCCAAAATTCTTTTCATTCACCCAAGAGCTTGAGAAGAATAAAGATATAGATATTCAATACACTTGCTCAAGTGACAATGTTGTAGATCTTTTCGCAAAGGCACTTCCTACATCAACTTTTAGACGACATGTACACAATATAGGGATGTGTCATCTGAGAGATTTGTAAAGAACAACTAGTTTCAACTTGAGGGGGAGTCTACACTAGCCGTACTCTTTTTCCCTTGCTATGGCTTTCTCCCATAAGGTTTTTCTAGTAAGGTTTTTAACAAAGTAGCATGAAGCGTCTTTATAAAAATAATGTACTCTTTTTCCCTTCGCTATGGTTTTTATCCCAATGGGTTTTTCCTAGCAAAAGTTTTTAATGAGGCATCATAAAATGATGGACATCTAAGGGTGAGTGTCATGAATAATCAATTGTGTCTGTCTACTAAGAATCAGTATCCAAAATCAGCTCATATATTCATACTGAAGTAAGCGTTGATATCAACATATAGTACTATAGCAATGCTGGGTATGGTTACTGTAACTATGGTAGCTTATTTACTGTAGCAATTACAGTTAAAATTTTCTTATAAATACTCCATCTTATTATCATTTGTATTATCTAAAATTAAGAGTTTAATAAACTTTCTCTCTTTATTTTCTCTCTCTAAAATCTCTTAGGGCCGTTTGGTTAGGACCCGTTTGGTTCGAGTATTTGAATAGAGTATTTGAATGAAGATTTAAATTTTTATGAGAAAAATACTGTAGCAAAATGATTCGAACCGTAATTCGAGTATCGAAAGTATTTCAATCAAACAAGCCTTAACTATTATGATTAGTGTGTACTCAAATTTTGATTTGAGTGATGAGAATCCTATTAGTTGGCGTTTGGTGGCTTGTTATTCGAATCCTCTAAGTAACTTTTTAAGTCCTCTTTAGTGAAATCTCCTGAATTCACCTTGGGGGTGTTTTCCCTCAATTTCAGGGTCCGTTTGGTTCAAGTATTTGAGTAGAGTATTTGAATGAAGATTTAAATTTTTGTGAGAGAAAATATTGTAGCAAAATAATTCAAACTGTGATTCGAATACCCAACCAAACGCCCTTAATGCCCATGCTGCAGTTGAGATTCCCCGACTGTTACTCGCGTGAATCTCTGCCAGCTTTCCCCAAATTTTCTTACCGATGATGCAATTGCTTTCCCCAATATTTCTTACCGTTGATGGGTAATGTGGCTGTGCTGCAACAAACCCACCACCATCTCTTTCTCATGTCTCTCTCTCCCTCTCTCCCTCGCTGCAGTTGAGATTCCCCTACTGTTACTCGCGTGAATCTCTGCTAGCTTTCCCCAAATTTTCTTACCGTTGATGCAATTGCTTTCCCCAATATTTCTTACCGTTGATGGATAATGTGGCTCTGCCGCAAACCCACCACCATCTCTCTCTCATGTGTCTCTCTCCCTCTCTCCCTCGCTCTCTCTCCTTCAAGACGGCAACCTTTAATTCCAATGGTCAGAGATTCTACCCTTAAGTGGCTCGTTTTCTCTGGCGATAGAGATTCCTCCACCGTAGACAATTTTTTGCCCACCGGCCTTTGCTGTGTGGTCATTGTCGGCGTCGGAGTACGCGACTGGTGTCCTCACGAGTTGCTTCGGTTCGGCCGGAGTCTGACCACTCGTCGGTTGCCTCAAACACGGTAAGTAATTCGACCTTTATTCCTCTTTTTTTTAACAAAAATCTATGCCCCAATACGATTGTTTCGAGTCTTTTTGTCCTATGTTTCTGGTCTGGTGTTCATGTGGATTTCTACGCTTTTTGGTTTGCGAAATGGCGGTTTATGGTGTTGTGTTCATGTGGGTTTGTGGTGTTGTGTTCATGTGGGGGAAAAACTGTTCATTTGCTGGATGTTGACCAGTACACCGAGTTAAACTTGATAGAGAAAAAACGAACCTCCTAGTCTAAAGAACCTTTGGTGAAACAGACACAAGACTTTTAGGGTTTATGTTATTGAGTTCATCCAAAAATTGTGCTAGTAAATTTACAAAAGTAAATAAAAATTGATGCAAATACAGTATAATGCACCAAAACGAAGACCCAAAACAATTAAGGGGACGAAAATGTTAGATAATTACACTGAGATCTACAAGACTTGACAATTCAGACAGGTCAAAAACAGCAATGTGTTTGTGGTACCCTCTATAAGAACACGAACAGAGAAATGCTATCGGCTCAGTATATGCATATACATATATATATATATATATGTAAAAATTAGAGAGTTTAGAAATAAAACCAATGCTCTATCAATATCAGTATAAAACCATGCTCTCCAAATCGAATATGGAAAATTCTGAATCTTGTGGAAAGCATATTCTCTATTTCCCTAAACATCCTAGAAAAGAAGCTACCTTTCAATATATCACCTTTTCTCTTCTCTGAACAAAATCGTATATACAAAACTTATAAATCGAACTGAGCTATTTTAGAACAAAAACGACCATGGAAACTTCACCAATTAAATTTTTCTGTTTGGAAGCATAGAAAATGCACTAGAAATTCTATTCACAATGCAGAATCATTCCTACATCTCCCACAAAACACGAAACAATCCTTAAAAATTCCCATGGAAGTATATTTTCAAACTTATTATTCCACTGCCTAAATCAAAACTGAATAACACACGTATTTTCACTTAATTCCACAAAACATTTTTATTTACACGTAATCGTTTTTAATTTGAAGCACTAATAAATGGAATCCATACCAAATAATAGAAATGCATTATTACTGTCATACCACTGTTGCTAAAAAAAAAAAAAAGAAATAAAGGGCAGGGAATACAAAGTGTCATAAAACTACTATATATCGGGAGTAATTTTTCGTCAAACTAGAAAACACATTGTATAGAATATACATGAAATAAGATAATTAAAAAATACCCATCTGAATGAAGGCAATATAACGAATCACAAACAGTTGCCAAAGACAAATAAACCTAGTTGTGAGATGATTTATTTGTAACCGCTACAGATCAAATAAATAAATGAAAATCCTACTATATTATGTGGATTCTGAACTTGGGTTCTACTTACTTGAGTTGAATAATATATAGAGTCTAAGGCAAATGACAAAAAACTACTGAGATTAAGGCTCCAATTGTGGGAAGATGTATGGATTGAATCCACTTGCTGTGAGAGAGTGAAGATGGAATGAATGAAGCAAAGAGAAGAGTGAAAAAAAAGAGTCCAATTTTGGGAGCACGTTAATGGGATTGTTGTTTATAATGTGTTTTTATTTGCTGCTGATAGTTGCGATTGAAAGCCATGGAAAGTTGGTGATGATGATGATAACTGTGAAACGCGAAGTTTTTTTAAATTTTGACTGTTGGTGGAGGGATCTGGGATTAATGGGTGACACATCATTGTAAATATTGTGCTAGAGGCGAGCATTGGAATTGGATTCTGTTTCTATTACATAGAACATATGTGAGTTGAGTACATGAATTGTAGCTTACGGTTTGGTTTGCTGCTTTTTTTGTCCTGTCAGGTTTGTTTTGTTGCTATGTTGGATTTGATAACATTCTTTATCATGCAAGAGCTTGAATAGTACTCAGCCAAATAATTGCACTATTACACGTCTAGAATGAATTCTAAATTACCAATGAGGTCTACCATTTTTGGGTTTTGAGACTTGTCTAATTTATGTCCTTTTTGTTCTGCAACTATAAATGTCAAATTTGGTATTTTGCTGACTTCAACAAAACAATGGCTGCTTATATTAGTATAAACAGTAGCAACACTTGTCGTACACCTTGATCTGTGTATGCACAATGGCACCCTCTTCAGCCCATTGAGTCCAATTTCTCTTTAGTCCACCTTGAAGAGCTGTATCTTGAGCAATTCATGTCTCCAGTGTGAGTGACAACCAAAGCTTGTGCACGTTGACATCATTAGAGGGGTACGGTTTGTCTTTATTATGTCAGAAGGCAACAAAGTTGTGTGCTTGCAAAATCTATCAAGTCTACCTTTTAGACTGTTTGACATGCGGGTTCTCTCTCCGTCTCCGTCCTGTAAGCCTCACTGAAAGCTTCTTGTTCACTATTTCTTCCATTGTCCTTGGCATTTGCTTCTGCTTCAACTTCTTATCAGTTTGTTTCCTAATGACAATAGATTTTTATGAACCAATTTCCAAAAAAACACTTCATGTCGCGTTTAATACTAGACCGACTTTAGTTCGGCCCTCGGGCAATTTTTATTGTGCAGTATGTCTAATGTCCCTATAACCAAACCTTGTGTAGAAATAATAATTTTTAAACGTGTATGAAGTCAAGTTTCTTATGTTATTTGTGATCACTGATATGTGAGATATAATATTAATATTGTGCACAATAATTAACGTCAAAATGTCATTTGTATACCACTTGTATATATTTCAGTGCATCGCATTATGTTATTGATCTATTTTCTCTTTTTCTTGTTTTTTTTTTTTTTTGGTTACTAGAATTTAAACTTGATGAGTATCTTGGTACTATATAGTGATCTTAGAGAAAGTGCTGGCTATGACGACACTAAAAAAAATTGCTTCGTCATGTTGGTTGAAGCTTTTAATATTGTGGATTGTTGTGCTTAATATGCTATTGTGCTCTTGGTTGGATATGCACAGGCTTGTGGTGTTTTGCAACATTCGTTTCCACCTGTCCTTATGTGTACTAATCGGTCGTAGCATTGTTGTGGCCGTCTTGCAAGGCACTCCACAATGGTAACGCTCCTAATGTGAACAATAAGAAGCAATTATAGTTTTGAGCCAAACTTATTAACTTTTTTTTATGTGCTTGTCCTCCCACAATTTCACATGCATTGGATGTTGCCGGCTCTATGAATGTTTAGTGGAAGTGGGAAAGATGGGGCAGAAAATGAACGAAGACGAGGCAACCGTTAATTGAACAGACACAATGAGAGGGCGTTGTTATTGAGGTTGGTGGACCATCAAACAACAGCGTTGAGACGACATTCGTTAGCATCCGATTGGGACTGGTGGGCGGGAGAAATTTTAGGGTCACGGTGTTTCGGCAAAACGCTGTAAACAAAAGCAGAATCGATTGAGGAAAATGTACCAGGTATATTCCGTCCTCGTGAATGCGAGTGGCCTTGGTAGGGATCCTGACACCGGGGCCGTTAGCTGCGACCCATAGTACTTGGAGGATTTCTTGGCAGTAAGTTTTTTGGTTTTCACTTGCACTCGTATTAATGCTTAAAAAAATAATCTGTTTTATGTGTCGATGATGCCGATTGTAATTCGTTCTAATTTTATGTCCAAAGAACCCCCCATGCCAAAGACTTGCTTGGTAAAGCTGTGCCGAATTAGCTGTTGATTGCGCAATTGTTTCACAGAGAGTCAGCCATCAGGAATCATGCGGTGGCTTTGGGGTCCACACGTCTAACCTAACCTCCTAGTCTGCTGAGAAGCAATGACGACCACGACCCAATCGTATCTGAGCAGCTAGACGTAGACAATGATTACAACAACCTGGAGGACAGGGCGTACATTGCTAATTTGGCAGGAGTAGACGGTAGCAGAGCAGGACAACATGCGACAAATATTGCTTCCACCTCCAGGACAATTGGGAAGAGGCCAGTACGTAGCCACCGTCTGACGGATTTACAGGTTGCTGCAATAGCATTACAGAGCATCGTAGATTCCCTATCCAGCTGCAATGCTAGTAACGACACTGGGGGTGGGATCTCAGCCCATCAACCCCCTTCAGATGACGGGGAATGGTGGCAGTGCCTAACAATAATGAAAGAGATAAACCTAGGGCCGAATCAATTCGTGGACTTTATGGAATAATTGTCCACTAATCTGAAAATCCAAACCACATTCCTCATAGCTGATCTAGAGTGTCGCATAGCCTTCATACAAAAGGGGAGCGCGAGAGTCCAAGCTGGGCAACGACAACCAACAGAGTGGACGCCTCCACCAGTAGTACCATCGCAGGCACCACTGGCACCTTTCTTCCATCCTCCCGCCCATTTTCAGCAGGAGCCTCTATATTTCCCACGTCCACCATATGGTGGACATGACGGCTATGAGTTGATTCATTTTATTTTCTGTTTGCTATTTATTTTTCATTGCATTTTTTTCATTTAGTAATGGACATTATTTTACGGTTTGTATTCTTCATTGCATTTTCACGGATTGTATTCTTATTACGATTGTAATCTTCGATTGGATTATATGTTATACGGTTGTTGGTGAGTTTTACATTATACATTATTATTTCCTTCTGATCATTTGTTTACATTCTGTTAAACGTGCACTATTTATATTTGGGTACAATCTTATATTATCTGCCATTTATGCCAACTCGCATGGTTGTAATAACTTACATAGCTATTTCCTCATTTTCGATGAGAATATCAATAGCGGCTTCGGTTGGGCGTTAAGAAATGGCTTATCTAACAAATATGATATATCAATCAATGGTGGATTTTCCTGTTAATGGAGATGGAAATAATGATTCGGACGACAACGACAATATTTACGACATTGCAGCTGCTTCTGCGGCACTATATGCCTCCGGATTTATGTAGCCCCGTCAACAGCAAAACATATTGGGGATGCATGGACACGAGTGAGTTTTTAATTTGCTGCATGGGTATCACATTAGAATATATAATAAGATTCGAATGGGTGCTGACACGTTTATAATGCTGAGCGCAGTAGTCCAAAACAAAGGTTTGTCAAGACCCAATCGTAATACCAATATTGATGAATAACTGATGATATTTTTAAACGTCATATCACAAAGCCAAATGAACAGAGAAATGCAAGATTATTGGTAGCATTCAAGAGAGTCAATTTCGCATTTTTTCACATAGGGTCTCTATGCAATATGTGAGTTGAGGCATGACTTTATTCTACCGTCGAAATGAAATGACCTACTCATGCTCGTTCAAACGCATAGGAACAAGTACCTTCCATGTTTCAAGGTAACATCCTCTAGACCTATTGAAATACTATATTGTCATTTGTAAAATAGTTGCCTTAAACCAAATGACGTAACAATTTAATGCACAGGACTATGTAGGCTATTGACGGTACACACATACCATGTATTCCACCTAGCAAAGAATCGAGAACGTATATTAATAGAAAAGGATTTCACTCGTAAAATATCATGGGCGTATGCAACTTTGACATGAAATTTACTTTCATCTTAACTGGATGGGGCCGATATGTCCATGATGCACGAGTGTTACTAGACGTCATATCCAATCCAAGAAAACACGTTCCAAGACCACTGCCAGGTTGACGAGAAAAAAACTTATTAGTGTTATTTTTAAGTCACAGTTTGATTTTGTTGTATTTTGAGAAAATATATACTAACACCGTTTGTGTTTTGTTTATGGAAATTCTATTTAGTAGATTCTAGTTATCCCAACGCCGATTGTTTCCTTGCTCCATATGAAGGAGTTACATATAATTTGCAAGAGTATTAAGAGTGTAGGCATGGTCTTTGTTCACCAAGGGAGTTGTTTAACTATACCCACTCATCTCTTCGCAATTGCATTGAAAGAACCTTTGGTGTATGGAAGACGAGATTCCCAATATTGAATACTATGAAGCCCTTTCCATACGACAAACAAAAGTTGATTCTAATTGCTTGTGCTAGGATTCACAACTTCGTACGCATGTGGCAAAGCAATGATGAGATACTTCAGCAGTACTATGATGACGCATTACCGATGGCTGAGATAGAAGGAGAGAATGTCGACGAAGAAGATGGGGTGTAAGACGATGATGCGGTTGATGTGAACCCATTTATTCAAAATAAATGTGACAATGCCAACATGAACGCTTGTAGGGATGCGATGGCAAACCAAATGTGGGAAGCTTATGCACAACGCCCTTAGTACACCAGTAGTGTGACTCCCCGGAGTACGGGAGGTGACATGGCGGGTTATTTAAATTAATTAAAAGAAAATTTAGTTAAAAATCAAGAGTTTAGGGGTTGGATTAAATATAAAATGTGAGGTTCTTTAAAAACAAAACCTTATAAAAGAGTTCATACACAGTAGGCAATTTGAAATCATTAAACGAATAATAATAAAACAATAAAGCCACGAGTATGGGTTCCGCAACCCACAACTTGTGCACAGAACCCACAACTTGTGCACACACATGGTACTGACAATATCATAAATACAATCACAGTCCAAGATACAATTAAAGTTAAAATCTTACATGCCTTGATTAAGTGATACAAAAGAAAAATTAATTCTCCTATTGCTCCTGAGTCCTGTCTGAAGAGTCCTCTCCAAACCTAAATGGAAAACCACCTAGAGGGGGAAAATTTAAAACAAATAAAAACGTGAGCGAAAGGCTCAGTAGGACTATGTTTTATAAAATAATTTAATTTAAAGAAACAAGTCATTATTCAGGAGTTATTTAAAAGAAACATTGAATAAATAAATGGATAAATAAATAAACAATTTTAAGTAAAACCATTCTTACCCAGAACAGTTTACTTGGATAACCAGAAATATCATTTTCTTTTCCTAGGCAAACCATAATAATATCACCACCGTAGTGGCCCAGCTGGGTTTCGGGACCTGCCCCCAAGGTCGATCGCTACACGACCCGATCTCTGATTTGGCATCATGTCTAAATGTTTATTATCATCATTATTCAAAACCCAATTACCGAGTGTTGTCAATTTACATTTATTATGAAATTCATTTCAGTTCACGGTATATTAAAATATAACCGATAAATTCATTTTCAAACAACCATTGAAAACATTTTTATAGAAATCCTTTTCAAAGCCAAATCATTTCAAAACCAGGCTACCAAAGAAAGAAGGTAGAAATCCTACCTCAATACTCGTGCCGATGCCCCACACCGTAATCTCGGTCCGCCATACGTTAGCTCCGCGGAACCACGAACGATCCTAGATACAAACTAAGTCGATCAATATCTAGTTCGAGACATTCTATGTTACTAAACCATTTCATGATGTCCTAGTGTGCCATTTGTATCTTTAAAATCATTCTATAAGGTTGGAATTTAAATCAGGGTTCAAAACAGTGAAAACGGGTGAAAATCACAAAATTTTCCATGCCTCGGTCGGCCTGCCGGGCTCCTTGCTTCGGCCGGCCAAACTGTATAGTTCGGCCTGCCGGAAGTCAGGTCCGGTCGGCCGGTCATTCCCCAGGTTCGGCCTGCCAGACGGAAGAACACCGGCCTGCCGATCCCTATTCTGGCCTATTGAATACGCACTTCGGCCTGTCGAACTGGTAAAACCCAGAAATCCCAGCCACAGGTTTCTCAATCCCCAAAATTCAAATCTTGATTCTAACCTGTTTTTCTCAAATCACAAGCATAGAAAATAATCATAATTGATAGAAAAAACATACTAGAACATGTTTGGACTCATTTAAATAAGATTTAAACTCAAAAATCTCAAAAATCTGAAAATGAGAAAATAGGGAGAAAAATGAAAAATCTTAAATTCAATCCATTTTTCTTTAATCTAAGCTTAGATTCTAGTGGTTCTAAGTTCATTTAACTCAAATCCAAGGTTTTTAAGGCTTAAACAAACCTAGATTTCAAAAATGCACAAAATTGAAAATTTTGGAAAAAGTTTAGAAATTTCAAAACTAACCTCGAATCGAAGCTTCAATCCGAGTTCTCGGTTACTAAGTCATGTCCCCGAGCTTCCTCCTTGCTAACCCGAAGCTTGGATTCGAATTTGATTTAAAATTTTGAGAGAAAATTTGAGAGAGAGGAGAGGAAACTGAGAGAGAGAGTCACGGGAGAGAAGAGAGAGGAGAGAGGAGAGAGGAGAGAGAGTGAGAGTTGAGAGAGTGAAGAGAGAGAGGGAGAGGAAGGAAATAAATAGAGAAAAACGGTGGACGATTTTACTGTGCGAAAACCATGTGCCGCCCACGGTTTTGTAAAACGGACTATTTTTAACATTTTGTAAATTGTTGTGTTTTAAAACTCAAAACATCAATTTAAAACAACAAGAAATCATTTGGATTCAACAAATTAACAAAACAACTAAAAATTCAAAATTCCAACCAAATAATCTAATTAATGTTAAAACATTAATTATAGTACACTAATTCATCATTTAGATTACATTAACATTAAATAAATTTCGGGGCGTTACAAGTAGACATTAGTTTTAAAATACAGTAATTTTTATATACATTAATATTGAAACGTTACTACGTCAGCTGTGGGTTTCCCCTTAGTTGTCTGCATAAAATGCTATCATGTATGCAATGACTTTCGAAAATGAGCACGTTCTTTGAATGGATTGTAATAATTTTTTTTTTACCTAAATACTTTATGGATTGTAGAGATAATTGATATTTCAGGAAAAGAAAATAGCATCAAAATGGCAACAAGAGTCAATAGGCAAAAAATAGATGACTTTAATACAGTTATAACTCAAATTTCGTTTTAATATTGTGTTCATGTGCACTAGACATTGATTTCTTAGGTGCAATGAATGGAAATAATTATTTCATACACCATTTTTATGCACCTTTTTAAAAATGTGTTATTTTTCTAATAAATTTTTTCATAATTTTTACAAAGGGGCTACAAAAAATCCTAATCCAAATCTCAAATGTACCAAACACATATTCATAACTCAAATTAGGATTCAAAAACTTAGCAAACACATATTTGAATACTCTGTCCAAATCACATTATAAATGCTCCCACAATTAAACAATAACTCAAATCACATTACTCAAATCACAATCTAAATCACCATAATTCAAATTCCCTAACCAAACTACCCCTTACTTTACTTTTATATTTCTTAGTTTTATATAACATAACATTCCTTTTTTTTAAAAGTGAAACAATTTTTGCTGGCGCATTTGAAAAGTTATAAGTTCACGTTTATGTTAGTGACACAAAGGTCCAATGATAATTTTTGTCTTTTTCTTCCATTTTTTCTTTTTTCTTTCGTAATTATTTATATCAAACTCCAGATTTTTCTCTTCTCTAACAGGTTTTTTTCTTTTATCTATTTCGTTATTTAATTTTTATATTATAAATAAAGATACGTGTTTACTTAAATCGAACCTTAATATTGTTGTGGTTATGTATTTTTTTTTACATGCTTTGTAGAGTATTTTTTTTGAGCTCAGCAGATGAAAATTAATTATTGATTTGTTATCATGTGGCGAGAGGGCATTTTGGAGGAGCTAAAGAATCATTTCTTGCACAGGGTCCATTTTATCATGTGCAAACCTACTGGAACAAGCGCAGGGTACAATCGTCATGTTCTCTACTTGAAACAATGATAAAATACCACAAATTATAGAAAAGGCTTCGTTATATCAAAGATGCTTCTAGCAAATCTATTATTGTAATATTCATTTTGTTTGAATATAGTAAATTATCCTTTTTGTTTCAAAAGACACAAAATCAACGAAGCACTAACGTACAATTTATCTCAATAAATGCTAGGAGCAAATTACACACAGTTAGCGGCGGAGCCAATTTTTTTTTTTTTTTTTAAATAAGGGTATAAATTAAACCAAAATTTTTGATTAAAATAGCATTATAACCATTTTGATTGAGTTAAATTCAATTTTGATGATTTACAATTAAAAGAATTTTGAATTCGTACAATAATGCGGTTGATTTTTTGTTTATTTTTGAATTGAAATATAAGTTTATCAAAATTTAAAAGATAAAATTAGAGGTAAAAGTTTTAATAAAAATTAAAATTAGAGGTAAAAGTTTTAATAAAAATATTTCAAATTAAACATTTTAAGGGGTAAAATAGGAAAAAAACTACTATATATATATATATATTGTTGTGCTTATATTATGGAGCCAGTTGTGCCAGCCCAACATGGCTCCGTATACTGCCACAATGAAAGATATGCCCACTTGTAGGTTCTATATTCATGAGACTCCTTTTTTCTTAGTGCATCGTGTTCAATACTACCAATACCTTCTAGCATTGTTTTGTTAAAAGGACCTTAAATCCTCAATATATTGGTGTTTTAAGGGTCAATTGTTGTTAAAGATCAAACCTAAATAGGATAATAGGAACTAAGATTTGTTGTCTAATTAGCATGTCTTGTTGGTAATCCTTTCAATTAATTTTCACACTTGACTAAATTTTTCAAGTTTTTTTTGTAATGACCAAGGGAGATTCATCAACAAAATCGAATATTTAATTAGATTTAATTAATAAATTTACCCTCATAAATCATATTTTTGTAAAAATTACAATAATGTTTAATGAACACTATTGACAGGAAATTCTACTATAGACCTAATGCGATGTTAGATGTTGCTAAATACAGATTTTGTGAGCTTAAATGCTCAAAAATTTGTAAATAATATCCATAAAATGAATTTAATATCACAATGAATTATAGTCTTGTGATATAAATTAATGGATGATTAAGACATAGTAAGATAAAAAAAAGTATGTCAAAACCTTAAAACAGTGTAAAACGGGGTTCAACGCAGTGCAAGAACACTGTTAATGTAACGCCCCTATGTGGGGGTTAACAGTTTTTAATGAGATAAAATAAAAATAAATAATAAAAGTAAAACCTTAAAAATAAAATTTACCCGGGACTTAAATGAAAACTCTCAACTCAAAAATAAAAATATAAACGATAAATAAACCACAGTTTTAATGTAGCACCTTAAATTTAATAATATAAACTGTTGTCATCATCATTTTAACCCTCAACACATTATAATACAGTCACAGAAAGTAACAATTGATGCTTACATTATCATGAAGAACATTCTCAACGATTGAAACAGTCCCAATGTAATATAGTTACATCACTTCCTCAACTATATTTCTCGTAGCCACCTCACATTTAGTGAGTCCTGAAAAGATATAAACATAAGGGTATGAGCAACACTATGCTCAGTAGAGAAAACCATTACTCACCTTTATCATTACCACATTAAAATCTGCATGGTTAGTAAGTTACATCATATTCCAGATTATGAGGTTTATTATGATCACATCTTATGGATACCGTAGTTAATCATTACCAAGTGTCATAATTACACATTTATACAAATATTAACAATCATCATTGTTCCTAGGTATCCATGTTAAATTGAGTATCACTCAACTCATCGAAACCCAAATGGGCGCACTTGATCACCCTATAAACATTCCAAGGGTGTTCCGGTGAGGGGACATCAAGCCCCGAGTCCTCACCAAGTCGATTCCTGTACAGTGTGTTCTGGGACTTTCAACCCAAGGAAGCGTCATCGCCTTCCCCCTACTTTACCTTTTAGGGTATTCATGCCCAAGGACGTAACCGTCGCCCTTTTCATGTCTCACAATTTCTCTATATTAAATCATTATTAATAGAGTTAATTTTCCTAACCATGCTTCTCAATTTATAACATGTGTCAATTCATTATGTTCCTCGCCGTACAATACAAGACGAGTCCATGTCATAGTTTCATATGTGATACACATATAATATCAGTTCAACATAGATATATATATATTGCGGCAAAACAATCAATTTTAATTCTATAAAAACCTCACAAAAGATGAGTAATAGAATCCCTACCTTTTAAGCTTATCAACAGTCTCTTAATCCTGGAATCAATTAACGTTAGCTCCATACTCCCTTGATCCTAAGGCGTGCATAAGGACAATTAAAACTAAAGCACAACATACAACTACATTCATAAATAAATCATGTGTAAACCTATCTTACTAGTATGCCATTAAAGCTTTTATATAAATCTCTTTTGAATACCACAGTAAACAATTTTTGTCTTAACACAATATAAAATGTGAACAAGTAATCTATATGTTTTAGTCCCTAATAAGATTCATCAATCACTTAGGATAATATTGGAAAGGTTGCAAGACATTAAAGAATTAGGTGGTGAGCAAAGATGGGTTCTTGGTTCAGGTTAGCAGCTGGTATACCATAACAAACTGGCAGATTTACTAGTTTCCAATACAAAAATTGAATAATTCTTAGAAAATAAAATACAACTCCGATTTAGGTTTATGATAGCTCGTTAGAAAGCCTAGGATGCTACTTTTCAAATATGCAAACCAATTCATAAAATTCATTTTAATTTAATCTTAGAATTTCAAGAAATAACCACTGCCCATAGGGGTATTACAAAGTTTAACAATATAAATTTTCTGTCTAGGGCATATACACTTAGACTTCATACATATGCTCCAAAATAGCAACAAACATATACTTAGGTTTAAGAACGCAAATTTGAATAATCCTTTAGTATAAAAGAAAATTTATAAATGAAAGACTAAATTTGTTCATAAGATTCTAACCTCGGATTATGGTTAGTTGGAAGCTTGAAATGGCTTCAAAACAGGTTCCTTTACTTCGGTATGACTGAAATTCTTGCTCAAATGGAGGTGATGGTGGCTGATTTTTATGGCTGCCTTGAAGAAGTTCTCTAAGTATTTTGCTTCAGCAAAGAAATAAGAAGAAGAGTGTGGGAACCGTGGAAGAGAAAGGAAGAAAAGATGAAGTCTTTGAAGAGAAGTGATAGAAACAATTATAGAGGAGACATGTTGAAGCATGTCACGGAGGAAATAAAGAAAATGAGGGTCAAGAGTAGTTGGAAAATATATCCTTATGTCTCATCTAAAGACTTTAACACACATAATGCCAATATGACATTTTTGAGATTTATTAGAAGTTCTAATGCTTTTTAGTAATCATACTAAATAAATATAGGAGAATTTTAGAAAATTTAAAAATAGATAAAAATAAATATTATAAAATAAATTTAAATGAAGCAATTTTTTTTTTATACATTAAAAATTAATTTAAATACCTCAATACCCGTTAGGAGAATAACGAGTGTCACAGCTCTACCCCCCTTAAAGAAATTTCGTCCTCGAAATTTCAATTCTAGCAATACTAGTAAAAATTTTAATTTCATTATGATTCCAATTCCGAGTCTAAACCGTTAATGTTGTTTGTCCTCCAAATTTAAGTTATCGTATCTCCACTTATTTACTTGCATAATAAATCTTACTCCTAAATCCCTCAATGAGAGTATTTCTGACAAGTTTCAACTTATAACACCGTATAATAGTCTAAGAATCTGATCAGGCATACATATTGACCATACCATGATTCCAGTCCTTCATTGTCCATGGACTGTGATTTACAATCACATTTAAGGAGATTGCTAGAGAAATTTTATATACTTCATCTTTAGCTTCCTTTTCCTTTTTGAGTAAGGAAAAGTCAAATATATTTGATTTCATACCTCAACTAATAAACTAAAACATAATCATAAAACATATATCACAAACACTTCTATTCAAAACCATACATTAAGCTTACTCATAGAGATATTAAACAGAATCTCAGAGTTGCAGACAAACCCGACATATTTTTCATTAAACAGCTATCCTCATGACACAAACATTCAATCCAAATAATATACTCATATTTCATATGGAATATCCCCATAACTGACTCTGGTACTTCCACATAATATTAACAGAATATTACACATTACAAACATAATACGGATACGTTTCGAGAGTACAAGGCACTCCGTATACCAGCTATCCATATCATGCATGCTTAGAGGATACAAAAACATCGATAAACAAAAGATCGGACCTTAAGAAGGATGCGTTTCGAGAGCATCAAGTACTCCGTATCCAGCCATCCCGGCATTAGGCTCAATGAATCTAAAAGATTGAACAACGACGTACCACAAGAAACGCAGAATACAAGGCAAACGGTTATTCGTAACACACGAAATACGGACACACATGCCTACATGCCAAAGATAAAACAAAAAGATTACAGATGGAGATTCAAATCAATTGGCCGCTCCCGGCTTTCCCTTTCCCATTCAAGCTTGGATGTTGCAGTGTCAGATTCTGGATGTATTATTTGCATTTTATCTATCAATTCCTCAGCTGTTGAAGCAGTGACAAAGATTTGTCTCTCCGATTCTGTAGTGATGTTTTCTTCCACAGCGTAATCTAGAAATTTCAAAAGACCGTCATAAAAACCCTTTACGTTCAGCAGTCCCAAAGGTTTGGAATAAAAGCCCAACAATTGCCCACAAGCAACTATAAATATTTCCTCAAGAGTACCTAGACCACCAGGTAATGCTATAAAAGCATCAGAATTATAGATTATGTCTTTAAAATTTTTAGGGATACTCCTGACTCCTTCTCCCTTACCTATGGCTTCCTTACAAAGGTTTCCTTCAACTGGAATATGAGGCCAAATTCTTACATCAGTAGCGTCACTAGACCTAGCTGCTAGTGCCATATTTACCATCATTTTTATACTACCACCCCCATAGATTATGTTAATCTTCTTGCGTGCTAGGACTTGCCCTAAGTGATTTGCAGCTTCTAAATAAGCTTTATCTTTTCCAAGGCTGGAACCACAAAAGACACAGACATTCTTTATTTTCTTCGTGGAGTGGGAGGTAGACATATTTGGTTTATAGAAGTGGTTGCTTAATGTCTGCTCCACTTAGACTTCGGGTTCTACATGAGATTTTAAAGATGAGAAATATACAAAAAGGGCCAAAGAGATAGACGAGTAGGTAATGAAAAGGTAATCCAAAGATTTAAACAAAATCTTGTGCGGATAAGAAAGTAAGATAAGGTGATTGATAGTTTACAGAAAATTTGATTCACTTTTTGAAAAAGATTAGACTCTAATTGTATAACTTTTGACAATTGAGAACAATTCGACAGAAGACCCTCATGACACAACTGTAGACTTTTTGACAAATATACACCAAGTCTAGAAATTTAATATAAACGACAAATATTGTAGAACTTTTGAAATTTGAGACACAATCTTGAAATATCTGGATAAGCTTTTCAAAATTCAAACATATTATTGTACCGTATGTGACGTGTCTGATAAGATAATATATTTTATTATATATATATTTAAGAAAATCATAAATTAAATAAGATATTAACACTTACTGTATCAATCTAATAATCACAATTATTTCAAACACAAAAGCAAATATTCTGAGTAAAAGAAAAACACAAACTGTTGAACATCAGCTAAAACTGCTTCAAATAAGTAAAGACTAAATAACCTTTATAGAGCGATAACTTATTCCCCATCCAGTTTTCTTATGGCTTGGCAAACAGGATCTAGAAATACCATATTCCTGAGGCGTTGTCTTTCTGTATAAAATTTAGGCCAGAGTTTAAAAATAGCTCCTTGAACATATCCACTAGGGTGACCGTGGAGAGGAGGATGGATGCTATCCAAGTTCTCCTTTGAAAGTCCATCCCTACAAAACCTTATTTTATCCTCTCTATTCGTAGACATATAACCAGGTGAAGTACATTTACCGTTACAATTTTGTCTTCCACATTTGTTACAAGTGATCACGATGGCACGAGCTCTTCTTTTCATTGCACTACGACTGGTACCTTGTTCCTGGTAAACCGACATCTTGACTAAAGTCACTCGGACGGATTTTCCCCTCTATTAACATTCTCACATCACAAGGGATGCCAAAACGCATAAGAATCCACAACCGAGTAATTCTAGCCTTGTATTTCTTTCTAAGAATCTTTTGGGAGAGTGATGGGAAATACTTTCTCAGGTGTTGGTACTTTGGGTCCATGATGAGATGAAAGAAGAGTAAATAGAAAGGAAAAATTAAGATAGTAAATTGCAGAATCCTAGAATTCCTTCTTCTTTTAGAGAAAAAGAAGAATTTTTAATGAAAAAGAAGAGGATTTGCGATTTAGAGAGAAAATAACAAATTAAGAGAGAAAAAGTGAACTCGGAGAAATAAGGTCTTACGCACAGTAAACGTATATGTAAACAATAATTAAACCACTGTATATGACACGTATAGAGACCACGTGGGAGAGACAGTGTGAATCAAACTGATTTAGGATTTGAACTAGGCCCAAATGTTCTAAGTTGAAAATGGTCAGGTTGTTTCGGGCCTTAACACATTTAGAACGAGTTAAATAACAAACATAAAATTGAAAACCAATTTGTATAAATCTTAAACCCAATTCAAAGTCCACTATAGATAAGTTAAGTATGAACAACAAATCTAATTTAACGACAACAAGGATCTTCCTGAATGATATTTAAAATCATTTCATAACAACATAATCTTCCAGCAACTCAAATAATTTTGTTTTAATCAAAATCTTATTGAACAATACATACACCCATATGTTATTCATAATACTCAACATCTATAAATGGATTCATCATCATTGCTACCAAGGGTTTAGAATGCGACTAACCTTGAAATCAATACGATTTACGTCTTTCAACGTAGACCATATCAACGAACAAAGACACTTGATGTTACTACTTAAGAACATCTACAATCCCCACAATTCTACTTACACAATATCGAATTTCCTCATATAACAAAATCTTAGGTAACCAAAAGATTCACTGATACACTTAAATACAATGTACGTAACGAAATATTCCAATTTTGAGATTCATGCATTCTAGACTTTACACAGTCTCAACAGACCAAAAGTCTAACATTTATCTCTCTCAAGATTCAATACCATGATTCCCAACTTATATCATATTCCTCAAATATATAGAACTTTCAAGAAAAGTTATTGACACTTATGTGCTCCATCGAATCCACACATAATCATTACTTAAGTTTGAATCAATTACGAAAAATTTGGCATATCTATGCCAAACTTTAAAATCAATAAATCAAGCCTTATATTTCTTATTGTTTTTCACAAAATAAAAGGCTATTAAATCCTTGTATCTACACGAATTTCTCATCGTTTATACGAATTAGATATGCTTATAGATCCAAATATTATACGAATCTCTCATAAGCATTCTACTTATAAACTCATTCCATATAATTATCATTCCCTCATAACTATTAATACTTTCCTTCTATATAATTATTGTACTCATATAACTATTAATATTTTCATTCTATGGCCTTTCCATGTTACATCCTTCTAAACTGTATAAATCAATGTGAAGGTTCATTTTGATGATGACACTGAAAATTCAACTTCAAAACCATCTCAAAAATATATTTTTTTAAAGTGGTGCTACACTCCCTAGGTTAACCGAACCTAGGCTCTGATACCAAAAATTCTGTAACGCCCCTATGTGGGGGTTAACAGTTTTTAATGAGATAAAATAAAAATAAATAATAAAAGTAAAACCTTAAAAATAAAATTTACCCGGGACTTAAATGAAAACTCTCAACTCAAAAATAAAAATATAAACGATAAATAAACCACAGTTTTAATGTAGCACCTTAAATTTAATAATATAAACTGTTGTCATCATCATTTTAACCCTCAACACATTATAATACAGTCACAGAAAGTAACAATTGATGCTTACATTATCATGAAGAACATTCTCAACGATTGAAACAGTCCCAATGTAATATAGTTACATCACTTCCTCAACTATATTTCTCGTAGCCACCTCACATTTAGTGAGTCCTGAAAAGATATAAACATAAGGGTATGAGCAACACTATGCTCAGTAGAGAAAACCATTACTCACCTTTATCATTACCACATTAAAATCTGCATGGTTAGTAAGTTACATCATATTCCAGATTATGAGGTTTATTATGATCACATCTTATGGATACCGTAGTTAATCATTACCAAGTGTCATAATTACACATTTATACAAATATTAACAATCATCATTGTTCCTAGGTATCCATGTTAAATTGAGTATCACTCAACTCATCGAAACCCAAATGGGCGCACTTGATCACCCTATAAACATTCCAAGGGTGTTCCGGTGAGGGGACATCAAGCCCCGAGTCCTCACCAAGTCGATTCCTGTACAGTGTGTTCTGGGACTTTCAACCCAAGGAAGCGTCATCGCCTTCCCCCTACTTTACCTTTTAGGGTATTCATGCCCAAGGACGTAACCGTCGCCCTTTTCATGTCTCACAATTTCTCTATATTAAATCATTATTAATAGAGTTAATTTTCCTAACCATGCTTCTCAATTTATAACATGTGTCAATTCATTATGTTCCTCGCCGTACAATACAAGACGAGTCCATGTCATAGTTTCATATGTGATACACATATAATATCAGTTCAACATAGATATATATATATTGCGGCAAAACAATCAATTTTAATTCTATAAAAACCTCACAAAAGATGAGTAATAGAATCCCTACCTTTTAAGCTTATCAACAGTCTCTTAATCCTGGAATCAATTAACGTTAGCTCCATACTCCCTTGATCCTAAGGCGTGCATAAGGACAATTAAAACTAAAGCACAACATACAACTACATTCATAAATAAATCATGTGTAAACCTATCTTACTAGTATGCCATTAAAGCTTTTATATAAATCTCTTTTGAATACCACAGTAAACAATTTTTGTCTTAACACAATATAAAATGTGAACAAGTAATCTATATGTTTTAGTCCCTAATAAGATTCATCAATCACTTAGGATAATATTGGAAAGGTTGCAAGACATTAAAGAATTAGGTGGTGAGCAAAGATGGGTTCTTGGTTCAGGTTAGCAGCTGGTATACCATAACAAACTGGCAGATTTACTAGTTTCCAATACAAAAATTGAATAATTCTTAGAAAATAAAATACAACTCCGATTTAGGTTTATGATAGCTCGTTAGAAAGCCTAGGATGCTACTTTTCAAATATGCAAACCAATTCATAAAATTCATTTTAATTTAATCTTAGAATTTCAAGAAATAACCACTGCCCATAGGGGTATTACAAAGTTTAACAATATAAATTTTCTGTCTAGGGCATATACACTTAGACTTCATACATATGCTCCAAAATAGCAACAAACATATACTTAGGTTTAAGAACGCAAATTTGAATAATCCTTTAGTATAAAAGAAAATTTATAAATGAAAGACTAAATTTGTTCATAAGATTCTAACCTCGGATTATGGTTAGTTGGAAGCTTGAAATGGCTTCAAAACAGGTTCCTTTACTTCGGTATGACTGAAATTCTTGCTCAAATGGAGGTGATGGTGGCTGATTTTTATGGCTGCCTTGAAGAAGTTCTCTAAGTATTTTGCTTCAGCAAAGAAATAAGAAGAAGAGTGTGGGAACCGTGGAAGAGAAAGGAAGAAAAGATGAAGTCTTTGAAGAGAAGTGATAGAAACAATTATAGAGGAGACATGTTGAAGCATGTCACGGAGGAAATAAAGAAAATGAGGGTCAAGAGTAGTTGGAAAATATATCCTTATGTCTCATCTAAAGACTTTAACACACATAATGCCAATATGACATTTTTGAGATTTATTAGAAGTTCTAATGCTTTTTAGTAATCATACTAAATAAATATAGGAGAATTTTAGAAAATTTAAAAATAGATAAAAATAAATATTATAAAATAAATTTAAATGAAGCAATTTTTTTTTTATACATTAAAAATTAATTTAAATACCTCAATACCCGTTAGGAGAATAACGAGTGTCACAGTTAAGGTAAAAACACAGATATGAGAAGTACTGTGTTTGGGTTTCAAAAGTGAACCAAAGTCTAAGTAGGGTATTTTAGACTGTCTAAGCATACAATTTTCACTACTTCTACCCTAGCAGTATGAGAAAAATATTATGTGATGAGAAATTATACTGTACAAAGTTTTAGAGGCCCACCAAGTGGACACCCAATGGGTTTTGATTGGAGGACCACATCATAAAATGTGGCCCAAGCATATCTAGCCACCTAACACCCACTTGGTTACCAAGGGGTGACTCACCATTAAAAAAAATCAAGGATAAGTCTTTAATTAAGGCTTAAAGCATCAAAATTTTTCCATTTTCTCCTTCTACCCTACTTGGCAGTCATAAGAGCTCTCCTTCAAAAATTTTCAAGCCCAAATCTTTGCAAAATTACCCCAACCAAGTTTCAAAAGTCAAGGTCCAAAAGATTTCATCAACTTTTAAGGTAAAAATCTAAACTTTTCTCAAGTTTTCTTTGGGTTTTTCTTGGTTTAAGGGGGGAATTTGACCCAAGATTCTCTCAAGTGAAACATGCGTAAGAAAATTGCAAGGAAGCCCTTGGAAAGCTTGAGATCACTTATTTGCCTTTGGTAAGTTCAATTTCTCAACTTTGAAGTTTAAATGGTTTTGTTTTGGTTTTGATTTTTTTCAAAAGGCAAATGATCATTCAAGCAAGTTTGTGGTTTGATTTCTTGAGTATATGGTTTATGATGTGGTTGTGTTGTTGAAATTGGGGTTTAAAGGTGAAAATTGGCATTGGTGTAAAAATAGGATAATTTTGTAAACTTTGAAATTGGTTTTAAAAGAGTTGTGATTAGGCATGAAAATTGTTTGAGATGGTCTTGAATCTGTATAAATAGTAGTTGGAATGCTGCTTTAAAGCAGATTTTTACAAAAATTAGCCCAGGGCTAAATTGCAAAAAATTCTTATTCTCGGTAGAATTGAAAAAGGTCCAAAAATCCCTTGTACAGTGGAAATTTCAAAAAAGTTAAAATATGAAAGCTGTAGATCTCGATGAAACTGTTAAGAATTGCAAAAAATTCATCGAAAATCGCCTTCGTTTGTGAGTTATGAATTTTACAAAATTTGTTAAAGTTGGAAAGAATTTTTAAGGGGCAAAAACGTCTTTTTTACAAAAGGAATTTGGGTAAGGTCCTTTGAGAAAATTTAATTCTCTTGAAAAATGGAGACCAATGGTTTAAAAAGATTATTTTTGGTCCTAGGAACAAATCGTCAAAATTTTTAAAACCGAGATAAAATCGCAAAGTTTTGTTAAACTTGGGCTTTTATTGCAAATAAGTGATCCGATGCCTTAAATATTTGTCTCTATGCTAATGGGCAACATTTTGTGTTGTATTAGCCAATTGGGCCTAGGAACTTAAAGTGGCCCATCGAGGGTAAAAATGTCATTTTATTATAAAATGACCAGAATGAACCCCGAGGTGTCCCAGATAGGGAAAAATGACTTTAATAAGAATTTTTTTCCTGTTATGTTAGAAACAATAAGATAGAAGGGAATGAAAGGAAGGTCAAACTTTAAATAATTGGAATAGTAATCCAAAATTAGTAATCGATAAGTATACGTACCGCCGTATAGCTAAATAGTTATAATTTGCTAATAACGATATAATTGGCCAAACAAGTCGCTAGACGGATAACGAAGGGACCCAAAGATGGTTCTTAGAGCAGCATAAACAAAAAGTTCTAAACCCACCTACATTATGAAATAATAGGTATAAGGGTATAGAATACTTATGTGAATATATTTGTGTGTTAGACAATTAAAAAAGTGTATATGTTTTACACTTAGAATGTATGTATTTTGACATACATAGTATGATAACCAAAATAACTGGATTGGTAAATGAATCACCAAAAGTAAGGAAAGTGTCGTATCAGCTCCCGATGTAAAAGGAAGTTTAATGTTAAAGGTATATTATGGTCTCGGTGTTACGAAGAGCTATATGTGTATACGGTACGAACACTTGGGCCCCAGTTAAAGACAAAATATGATAAAAATAAAGAATGTTCATAAGAAAGCATAAATGGATCATGTATATTAGCATATGATGCATTTGGGCAATGTTTAGACTTACTGAGCATAAGCTCACCTAATTATTTCATATTGTATGAATTTCCACTAAGAGGTTCGAATAACTGTACTGATGGGTGGGCAGTGGAATATGAGCGATGTGCAGAACAGGGTATGGATACCACCACGGTTATGTTCCATTCTCTATGTATAATAAGTTATTTTGGAACTTGTTGTACATAAAGTTATAGTATGGTTAGTAAGATAAAACCTCTTTTGGGTACGTAAAGTATATGATATTATAAAAAAGTAAGTTTATTTATGTTTACATAATTATGAAAAGAGGTTTGAATATATATATGTGCTATATTATTGTTATTTTTTTTTTAAAAAGTATTCCCAAGATTTTCATATATATGTAAGTAGGAAAAGTGTTAAAGCATGACCGGCAATAAGGCGGGTTGTAACAGTTGGTATCAGAGCGATTATCCTACCATCCTACTGTACATTACAACATGCTTCTTTGCCATAGCTCAAGTAAGATAGTTTAATTTTAAGTCTAAGAATGTTAAGATATTACTCTATATGAATTATAATACCAATTAAGATAAATGTAGTAAATGACGGTGCTACCTAACGAACGTAATATGGAAGCAGATTGGAGAGCTAGCATAGCCTTCCAAGATATAATACCGCCCCACTATTATGGTAGCAAATAACCCATGATTTTGACAGAGTGGCTTCATGCTATGGAAGTAATCTTTGCAACCTGCTATACACCACCTCACCTTTAGGTTCAATTAGCCTCGGGATGATTACAAGGAGAAGCCCTCACATGGTGGATCAGAATTGGCCCTAGAGAACAACGTAGGGATTGGCAAGGTTTCAAAGAGTAGATTTTAGTAGAATTCACACCGTTACCACCTACCGACAGTATGCAGGTTTAGGTTAACCCATTTTTGTAGGCAGATTAGTGCCATTGGCTTTATTTACACGTGGAGCCGATATGGCGAGAATATGTGGGCGAATCAGTAGATCACTGTCTTATTAGGTTTCACTGGACTATGATACCCCTAATTCCACCTGAGATACTGTTACGACGGGTATGTGATTTAATATGGCAGGACCTTCTAGATGGAGTATGACATCATATCCTATATCCTCGAGATTTTCCTAGTTTAGATGATTTCAACATGGAAGTATTACACGCAGAGCAAAACATGATAGCACCATTAGAAGATCTCCTATGCAGAGATTGATTATAGTAATGATAAGGAGGAAGAGCTTGATCCCATCCCTAAAACCCCCTTGAGCCCATTATTGCTAGTGATTATGAATCCACCAACTCTAGTGAAGAGGAGGAAGAGGATCCAGAGATGGACCTGGAAAATAGCGACTATGTCAGATGTTGATTTGGATTAGGAAGAAAATGGACATTTGATAACTTTTTTGATATTGTTAGTGTATATAATCATGTGGCTAACGTAGTTTTGACTTATTTGATTTTGTACATGAGTGTACTTCTGATAAAGTGGTGTCCTTTTCGATAGTAATGTTCATATTGGTCGGAAGAGATGACTGCTCCCAAAAATGATAAAAAGTTTATGTATGAAAGTTGACTAAGTATGTATGTTAGCAATCCATGTAAAGTTTTGATAATAAAAGATGTAAAAGAAAAGAAGAAATTAATGAAATGATGAGTTCATGTCATTGCTTGCATTCATATGGATTTATGTGACTTGAAAAAATTTTGATAATTTTTATTAAGTCAGTAATACATGCGTTTATGTAATATTGTAACTTATGGTAGAACCTTAAGTTTAAATCGATGGCTGAAGTAGTTGGGGGACCAACAAATCCCAAATTAATGACTCTGATCGCTAAACTATAGCAGAGGCTCCAAGCTCAGCAGCATGAGATGCAAGGGTTACGAGAGCAGTTGGCTCATCAAAACCCCTTACCCCCAGAACGTGTAGTTTTTCCACCCCTGGCACCACCGGTATCGCAGGCAGAACCAGCGGCCCCGTTAGCTCCTATTGTTCTTGTTACAAAATTTTATGACAGATTTCAACAAATGAAGGTCCTGAAATTTGAAGGTTCTATAGATCCACTGGAGGCCGATGATTGGCTCACCTGTATATAGAGAGTTCTAAAATTTATGGGACTTAGTGACCATGAAAAAGTTTTATATGCTTTATTTTCTCTCACCAAAGACTGTTAGACATGTATGCCATAAGGAGTAAAAATGTAATATGTTTTTAGAGACATTTTTATCAATAAAAAATTTATTTATTATTTATATACTAGATTTTGTCCTCTTTACGTTCATATTTGTTGAATGTATGCTAAGCAAATAATAGTCTAAGACTGTGGGTCTAAACCTTTAAGAATTGGGCATATGATGGTAGATTATGCGAAAGACACGATCCTTAAGGTAACCGTCTAAATTATAAGATCCACAATTGAGGGAATAAAGTTGGGCATTTTATTCAAGTAAAGATTGTTATGTTGTCTATATCCCTATTAGGAAATGGTTTGTCTTGACCATCGGAGGTGGACTCCATGAATAGAAACATTAACACATTGTCATAGGTGACGATGTGTTGGATCGGGACATAAAGTGAATTGATTTGGATTAATAATTCTGTCTCGGCAAATTGATTTACTTTAGACAATCATTTGTATTGTATCTTAATCCTGAGATGAATAGTGACCCGTTGTCTTGACTTGTGTCTTTTGATGTACCAAAGGGTGGCACCCATATTTTAATAGTGGTTGCAGCCATTACATTGGAGGCATAACTCTTGATAGCATAGACCTATTATTCATAGATATGGAATCCATTGCTCCTCTTTAAGAGTAGTGATATCCTCTTATATGTGTTATCCTGTAATTGAAAAACTAGAGCGCTCAACCATTTGGGTACATAGGTGTAACCGAATGGTATACCATCTTTGGATGGTGAGTTTTCCAATGGTGAGATAATAGAACGTAAGATAAAAATAATCAGAAAGGTAAGACATAACTTGTCCTTAAGCTGATTATGGATAATTCCATGGGAATACGATACACTATGATATGTCATGCAGACTTAGCTATACGGGTTTCGTAATTCTATATAGTTTGAGAGTGCAGCTCCAATATTTTAGTGGAGTAGGGTTGGAGTTGATAATTATGAAATGTATATCTGGGATATTGGGTTTCATAATTTTGGGAGCTTGAAGTATATAGGTCTATCAAGTCCCCTTTGCTAGATCACAAAATCCTATAACGATACAGCGTGCTTTTTCAATAATTGTGACTTATGTTAGATTTATCAGGTTAGCTAAAATTTGAAAGAATCAAATAAGTCATGTCTGTTTATCGATTGAATTAATTTTGTAACAAAATTGATTCAAGATAAATTTGTTGAATTATTGGAATAAGATAATTCATGTCTATTTATCAGTTGGATTAATTTTCAATTAATTCAAGATAAACTTGTTGAATTATCAAGAATTTATTTATTTTCCTAGAGATTATCTAGATAAAGTTTTTTTAATTAGATAACTTTTCTATTGGGTTATTTGAATTAAAACTGAGACTTTATCCTATAGAATCTCGGGTGAAAAATAAAAGATTCGTTGAGATTTTTTTCGACAGTTTGGCATGTCGATCCTCAGGTTTGACCTGCCGATGGGGCATGTTCAGTACGCCGGTTAGACAAATCAGCATGATGATCGTGCGATAAAAGATCACACGTTTTCACGCGGACTTCATCAGATATTGATCCGAATTTGATTCTGATTCAAATTTTGAGATATTATCTTATAAGGACTGACTCCTGGGCCCAACCTCTATAAAAAAGGGAGTGGGTCTCATTATTATTCAGATCAATTGAGAGATTAAGAGTGAAACTCTAATAATGAGATTCTGAAACTCCCTAAGAGCTCTTGTTTACAAATCATGAACACTGACTTTGGGTTCTCTCAATTGGTTGGTAGGAGAGTCACTTGGTGGAAGAGTCATATGTGTGAGCCCACACTCACTCCGATCGTGGATAGAGAATAGCAAAGAAGATGAGTTGGTTGAGGCTTTTTTGGAACGTTACTTCTCTTCATAAATTGCAGAAGTTCTTCGGCATTCAAAGGTTAGTAAGATCTGGTTAATTGATGCATATAGTGTGTCAAAATTGTGTTTTGAAAAATACTTTGATATAAAAAAATTTTAAATTTTACTGCGTACTATTTTTCCAACAATTGGTATGAGAGCCATGGTTTTTACGTAAAATTTTCGAGTTTGTGATTATGCTATATGTGTAAATTATGTGATCTTAATCTCTTCTATGTTTGAATTTAATTTTATAGAGAGTTGATACTTTAGGTTTCTATATAATTTTATGTTGTCATGGATTATATGGTGAATGTTTATTAATTAATTATAGTTGATTAAATTATTATTTAATTATTAATTAATTAATTAATTAATATCAGTTATGGTTCCATAGAGGTTAGAAATATCTAAGTTTTTCATGTAATTAGATGGCAGACTATCATCTCTGTCTAGGAATTATTATTTAATTTTAATTTGTAAGAATTTTGTAATTAAATAATCATTCGAAGAAGATGAATCTAGAAAGCAAATCTAGAAGATAGATGATGGCGCTCCCAGGTATTTCTTGAGTATCTAATTTTATGTTTTTGAATTGTTGAAAAATAAAATTGATTAATTACATTAAAAATTGTATTTTCTGGAAATGGTGATTTATGCTCGGTCAACATGCCGAACAATCAAGTTTTGTAGGCCGATGGTCACAAATCAGCAGGCTGGACCTGAGGTTCGACAGGTCGTTAGCTGGGTAGAAATCAGGTGGCTCTGACGGTAGGCCTAACTTACCAGTTCAATAGGCCAAATTTTCATAAATCGACAGGCAGATCGGTAGGCCAGTGGGTCATGACCGGCAGGTAGATCACTCAGATCGGCTTCCCGGTAGAGAGCTAGAAATTTTTCTAGAAAAGGTGCAGTTTGCGATGCAGATTTAATTTTATTTTTGGGACAATTATAAGAAACATTAAATTTGGATATGAATGAAAATTGAAGTATACGATTCATACGGGATTAAAGACTTGTCGATGGGAATTACATGAAGAAGGATACAATTTGAGGATTCAAGGACGAAGAACCGATAAAATTTTTTGATTATTCTCTTGTAATCTTTATTTTCTATTCTCTAGGGTGGAACCATAATATTACGGTTATTATTTTGCTTGTAGCTTTGCTTAATTGCTTTGCTTGTCTACATTATAATATGATTTGCCATGTATATTGATAACATGCCATATAGAATAAGGAGTGCCACTCATATTAAAATTATTCATGCATGTCTTTTAAAATAAAACCTTGATTTCAAAAGATTGAGTGGGAGAAAGTTTTCAAAGAGAGGACCTAAGGCCTCCATCGTTGGTCCATAGGAAGAACATGGTAGTCCCGACCCCTAGGAAGGGATTTCTACTATGTACTAGGTTGGATCTCCAAGAGGATAAGGTATTTTAGCATGATTTATCGTTGCACACCCCTAGGTGGTGATTATAAATCATGGATAAAAGATTGAAACGATGGTTATACACTCATGTTAATTTTATTATTAACCTCCCCTAGGAGCTCTGTTAATAAAATTAATAGCCAAAGAAACGATTATTAATATATGCTAGATCATACGGGCCCTGGATGACATATATTAATCAAGAGGGGATTCGTGTTCTTACTTGAATTTGGCATGACTCCCCTAGGAGCTTGTTGAATTCTGAGTTAGGAATCATCCTTATAAGGTTGTGATATTTTCAAGGTTTTGACACATAAACACATTTGTATGATTGTGCTATCTTACTAAATGATTATGACATGTTTGCTTATGTTTGGTATATGATTCTTTATTGTAGATTAAAACTATCTAAAAATGCTTTATCTTTGATACTTGATAAAAACCAATTAACCAGAGAGAATTATAATGATTGGAAATGAAACCTGGATATCGTCCTCTCTTTTGAGAAACTAAAATTCGTGTTGACAACCCTTTGTTCTCCCGAGCCTACGGGAGACTCCACTAATGAGCAATTCCAAGCGTACGATCGCTAGAAAGATGTACACAATTAGGCTCGCTGCTATGTTATGGCTAGCATGAATAACGTGCTGTAGGCTCAATATGAAGATTATGAGACTGCGAAGCAGATCTTGGATAATCTTGAAGACATGTTTGGAGGCTAGGCCCTAACAAAGTGGCAAGGGGCGCTTCGAAAACTCTTAAACTATAAGCAAAGGCCAAGGGAAACTGTAAAAGAGCACATGATGTTGGTCATGGGTTACCTCGTTGAGGCTCAAACCAATAGAGCCAACACCGATGCTGAAACTCACATGACTATGGTCTTTGAGACTCTATCAAAGGAATTTAATCTATTTAGAGCTACATTTAATTTGAGCAATAGGTAGGATATGACCTTGACAAAATTAATGAAACAGTTATAGGAGTTTGAACTGTTGATTAGGGAGTCTCCAGCGGGTGGAGAGGCCAATTTGGTGGCTGCTTGTGGTTCTAATCCCAATTCTGGGAATGAAAAGAAACAACGGGCCTAGAACGGGAAGTCTTATATTCCTGCTAACAACAAGAGCAAGAAGAAGAAGAAGAAGAAGAACCCAAAGAAGCTTAAGTGCTTCTTTTGCAGGAAGGTCAGGCACATCAAGAAGCATGGCAAGGACTTCCTTTCTAAAGGAGGTAGGTGTGATCTTCTGTATTTAGAAACTTATTTGGTTGAGGAATCCAGTGACATTTGGGTCATAGATTCCAGTGCAACTAATCATGTTTGTGTTTCTTTATAGGAGTTCAAAGAATCGAGAAGTCTGCTACATGAAGACTTTACACTTAGGATGGGCGATGGATCCTTGGTCTTAACGGAAGCAGTGGGAGACGTCCATCTTTATTTTGATAATTATAGGAATTTAATTTTGTGAGATTGTTTTTATGTTCCTAAATTTAAAAGGAATTTAATTTCTACAGCTTGTTTGTTTAAAGACTCCTATTTGGTTTCTTTTAATAATAAAGTGGTGATTCGTAAAAACAAATCTTTTATCTATTCTAGATGGATGCAAAATAATCTATATTTTATCAAACTTGAGATGGACTTACTGCTTAATGCTGAGATGAATGATAATAACTCTAAAAGACTTAAAACTTCCCACTCTAATAAGACTTATCTTTGGCATTTGTGCCTTGATCATATTAATCTGAATAGGATTCAAAGGTTGGTAAGGGATGGACCTTTAAGTCATTTAAAGGTAGAATCTATACCTCAATGTGAATCTTGTTTGGAGGGTAAAATGACAAAAAGACCATTCAGGTCTAAAGGCAATAGGGCAAAAGGGGCTCTAGAACTTGTGCATTGTGATGTTTGCAGACCAATGAACATCTGAGCACGAGGAGGGTATGAGTACTTTGTCACTTTCATTGACAATTACTCAAGGTATGGGTATGTGTACTTGATGCACCACAAAAGCGAAACTTATGACAAGTTCAGAGCGTTTCGGGTCGAAGTGGAAAAATAATTAGGTAGACCCATAAAGGCACTTTGATCCGATCGAGGTAGAGAATACCTTTCTGATGAGTATCTAGGACACTTATTAGAGAATGGATTTTATCCCATTTGTCTATGCAGACACTCCGTAGCAGAATAACATGACAGAGAGAAGGAATAAGACTTTATTAGACATGGTAAAGTACATGATGGGTTGTTCATCATTGGCTTTATCCTTTTGGGGATATGTACTATAAACCGCATGTTATCTTTTGAACAATGTGCCTTCAAAATCGGTCCCTAAAACTCCTCACGAGTTGTGGATAGGTAGAAAGACATCCTTAAACCATATTCGCATATGGGGATGTCCAACACATGTCCTATTTAAGGATGCGAACAAGTTGGAAGCATGTTTGAATGTTTGTATTTTTTGTAGGATATCCAAAAGGGACTAAAAGGGGTTATTTCTATAACCCAAAGGAAAATAAAGTCGTGGTTTCAACTAATGCAACTCTCCTTGAGGAGAGTTACATGGAAAACTTTAAGCCTTAAAGCAAAGTGGTGCTTGAGGAGTTAAGGAGTGATCCAATCACTCTGAAGGTTTCGAATGAAATCGTTCCGATCAGTGTAGAAAGACCAAACGAACCCGAACAACAACCTAAAGGGCTTCGGCGTAGTGGGAGGATCAGACGTCAACCCAAGAGGTATATGTTCAATGGGGAGGCCCTCTTGGCTGAACCAAATAAACCTGACAGGGATCCTTATACTTATGCAGAGGCTATGGAGGATGTTGATTCAAAACTCTGGACAGAGGCCATGAACACAGAGATGAAGTCTATGGAGACTAATTAGGTCTAGGAGCTTGTGGATCTTTCCGAAGGGGTAAAACCCATAGGGTGTAAGTGGATCTACAAGAGTAAAAGATGAGTGGATGGAAAGGCCGAAACCTTTAAGGCAAGACTGGTAGCTAAGGGTTACACACAAAAGGAAGGAATTGATTACGAGGAAACCTTTTGCCCGTGGCCATGCTTAAGTCCATCCAAATTCTCTTGTCTATAGCTGCCGCTCGCGACTACGAGATTTGACAGTTGGATGTCAAGACGGCTTTTCTAAATGGCTATCTTGATAAGTCCATTTATATGAAACAAACAGAAGGGTTCAAAGTCAATGGTCAAAAGGGTAAGGTTTGTAAGCTGCTAAAGTCAATTTATGGACTTAAGCAGGCTTCCCATTCTTGGAACATAAGATTTGATTAGGTGATCAAGACTTATAAAATGTGGATGAACCATGTGTGTATAAACACATTAAGGATGGGAAGGTAGTTTTTCTACTGCTTTATATAGATGACATTTTACTAATTGGCAATGACGTTGGGGCATTGTCATCGGTCAAATTATGGTTGACCAAGCAGTTTGATATAAAGGACTTAGGTGAGGCTAATTTTGTTCTCGGTATCTAGATCTTTTGGGATAGGAAGAACAAAATGATAGCTTTGTCCCCGGTCGGCTACATAGATAAAATTCTCAAGAGGTTTGCAATGCAGGATTCCAAAAAGGATAGGCAACCATCTAGGTTTGGAATTACTCTTTCTAAGAAAGACTCTCCAAAGTTTGATGAAGAAAGAGAATACATGAAGAAGGTGCCTTATGCTTCAGTAGTGGGTAGTCTCATTTATGCCATGCTTTGCACATGACCGTATAATTGTTATGCGGTTGGGATTGTAAGTCGATTTCAGGCGGATCTGGAACTAAACCACTGGGTTGCTGTAAAGCATATTTTCAAGTACCTGAGATGGACTCGAAGGTATATGCTTGTGTATTCAGGTGAGGACTTAACTCCTCTATGATATATTGACTCAGATTTTCAATCCTGTCTGGATTCTAGGAGATCGACTTTGGGTTTTGTGTTTGCTCTAGGCGACGGTGCCATTAGTTGGAGAAGTGTGAAGCAAGATTGCACTTCAGATTCAACGATGGAGGCCGAGTATGTGGCAGCCAGAGATGCTTCGAAAGAAGCAGTGTGGCTCTGCAAGTTCCTTAGAGATCTTGAAGTAGTTTCTAGTATGGATAAGGTGGTATCACTGTACTGTGATAACAGTGCAGCCGAAGCTAATGTTAAGGAACCAAGATTTCACAAAAAGAGCAAGCATGTTGATCAGAAGTATCATGTGATAAAGGACTTCATCGAGGGCGGGCATGTCACGGTGTGTAAAATTACGTCAGAGGACAATTTAGCTAATCCATTCACGATGACACTTATTGGGAGAGTCTTTGAGAGGCATGTGGAAGCAATGGGAATACGAGATTTGTCATATTTACTCACTTAGTGCAAGTGGGAGATTATTAGACATGTATGCCCTAAGGAGTAAAAATGTAATATGTTTTTAGAGACATTTTTATCAATAAAGAATTTATTTATTATTTATATACCAAATTTTATCCTCTTTACGTTCATAAATTGTTGAATGTATGTTAAGTAAACAATAGTATGAAACTGTCGGTCTAAGCCTTTAAGAATTGGGCATATGATGGACAGATTATGCGAAAGACACGATTCTTGAGGTGACGGTCTAAATCATAAGATCCGTAATCGAGGGAATAAAGTTGGACGCTTTATTTATGTAAAGATTGTTATGTTGTCTATATCTCTATTGGGAGATGGTTTGTCTTGGACTCCATGAATAGAAACATTGACACATTGTCATAGGTGACGATGTATTGGATCGGGACATAAAGTGAATTGATTTGGGTTAATAATTCTGTCTCAGCAAATCGATTTACTTTAGATAATCATTTATATTGTATCTTAATCCTGATATGAATAGTGGCCCGTTGTCTTGACTTGTGTCTTTTGATGTACCAAAGTGTGACACCTACATTTTAATAGTGGTACGCATGCCGGTACGTTGGAGGCATAACTTTTGATAGCGTAAATCTGTTATTCATAAATATGGAATCCATAGCTTTTCTTTAGGAGTAGTGATATCCTTTTATATGCGTTATCTTGTAATTGAAAAACTGGAGCACTCAACCATTTGGATACATAGATATAACCGAGTGGTATATCATCTTTGGATGATAAGTTTTCAGATGGTAAGATAATGAAACGTAAGATAAAAATAATCGGGAAGGTAAGACAAAACTTGTCCTTAAGCCAATTATAGATAATCCTATAGGGATACAAAACACTATGATATGTCATGGAGACTTAGCTATACGGGCTTCGTAATTCTATATAGTTCGAGAGTGTAGCTCCAAGCTTTTAGTGGAGTAGCGTTGGAGTTGATAATTATGAAATGTATATCTGGGATATTAGGTTTCATAATTATCAGGAGCTTGAATTATATAGGTCCATCAGGTCCCCTTTGCTAGCTCATAAAATCCTATAACAATACGGCGTGCTTTTTTAATAATTGATGACTTATGTCAGATTTATCAGATTGGTTCAAATTCAGAAGAATCAAATAAGTCTTGTCTGTTTATCAATTGAATTAATTTTGTGACAAAATTGATTCAAGATAAACTTGTTGAATTATCAGAATCAGAGAATTCATGTTTGTTTATCGGTTGGATTAATTTTCAATTAATTCAAGATAAACTTGTTGAATTATCAAGAATTTATTTATTTTCCTAGAGATTATCTAGATTAAGTTGTTTTAATTAGATGACTTTTCTATTGGGTTATTTGAATTAAAATTGAGACTTTATCATATAGAATCTCAGGTGAAAAATTAAAGATTCACTAACATTTTTATCGATAGTTCGGCATGCCGATCCTTTGGTTCGGCCTTGCGATAGGGCAAGTTTGGCATGCCGGTTAGACAAATCGGCATCGGCATGCCGATCGTACGATAAAAAGATCATGCGTTTTCATATGGATTTCATCAGATATTGATCCGAATTTGATTCTGATTCGAATTTTAAGGCATTATTTGATAAGGACTGACTCCTGGGCCCAACCTCTATAAAAAGGAGTGAGTCTCATTATTATCAAATCAGTTGAGAGATTAAGAGTGAAACTCCGATAGTGGGATTTTGAAACTCCTTAAGAGCTCTTGTTTACAAATCACGAATACTAGCTTTGAGTTCTCTCAATTGGTTGGAAAGAGAGTCACCTAGTGGAAGAGCTGTATGTGTGAGCCCACATTCACTCCGATCATGGATAGAGAATAGCAAAGAAGATTAGTTGGTTGAGGCTCTTCTGGAACGTTACTTCTCTTCACGGATTGTAGGAGTTCTTCGACATTCAAAGGTTAGTAAGATTTGGTTAATTTATGCACATAGCGTGTCAAACTTGTGTTTTAGAAAATACTCTGATATAAAAATTTTTAAATTTTGCTGCGTACTATTTTTCCAACAAAGACACCAGGAGATGGTGGGAATTTGTTGAACGCAAGAGAAACGTGGATGTGATGACCTGGTCTGAGTTCGTTGAAGAATTTGGAAGAGCCTATTTTAATGTGGAAACTATGGCAGCGCAGCAAGAGGAATTTAACAACTTTCGACAAGCTAATTTGTCAGTGGTCGATGCTATGAGGAGATTTAATCAATTGGCATGTCTTTGTCCCAAATTAGTGCCTACTAATCAAATGTTTCGAACCGATATTGCACTCATAGTTGACAGTGGAGGACAAGCCCTAAAGATGTGGAAGACTACATTGAACAGGCATCCAGAGTAGAATTCAGGATCTCTTGTGACAAGGAAAAAAGGGAGAGGATTTTTAATGCCGAAAGGGAGGAAAAGGCCTTTGCAAAACAAAATCAAGCTTCACAGGCAAAAGGGCAAGGAAGTAACACAAGCCAGGGACCGACTCAGAATAGCCAAACCAGCCGTAACCGTAACAAAAATAATAAAAGGAAGTAGAATGTAAGTAATCAAGGGAACCAGAAAGGAAAACCTCAGAAAAGGACCAATGATGGGAGGAATGGTAAACCACTATGTGGGAAGTGCAGGAAAAGACACGCCAGGGGGTGTGCAAAGCTGGCACAAATAAGTGTTATATCTGCAGCAAAGAATGACACTATGCTAGGAACTGCTTCTCCCATCTCCAGAATCAAAATAGTCAAAATCAGTAGAGGCCTCAAGGAACTCAGTTACATGCAGTCCAAGCGCAGAGAGAAGGTCCTAGCATCAGTCAAGGCTGATTGGATCCTTCAGAACCAAGTGGACGGATTTACACTTACGCTATGAAAGAGGATGAAGCTGGAACCTCAATAGTGGTAACAGGTCAGCTCTTTGTTGCAAAAACTGATGCTTATGTTTTATTTGATTCTAGAGCAACACATTCATTTGCATCACTTACATTTGCAAAATGAATAGGATATGAAGGAGATAGGGTAGGATAGACCTTTAGGACTGCACTTCCCTCTGGGGAGGTATTAAGTTCTGATCATTGGTTAGGTCATGTACTAATCATCATTTGCGGTAGGGAATTGTTTATCAAATTAATAATAATCGATATTCAAAATTATGATGTTATCTTGGGAATGGATTTTTTAGGAAAATATGCCACCAAGATTAATTGGCGACATCACAAAGTCACGTTTTGGCCTCCCAGAGGTGAGAAGTTTGTGTATTCAGGTAGGACTACCAAGACTCCAAAGGCACTAATATTGACATTGAAAGCAAGGAAATTGCTGGATAGTGGATGCACGGGCTATCTGGTGAATCTGGTAAATAAAGACCAAGAAGCTTAGTTAGGACCATAGAATGTCCATATAGTGAAAGAGTTTATAACATGTTCTCGGATGAACTGCCCAAGTTACCACCGGAACGAGAAATTTCATTCGAGATTGAGTTGACACTTGGTACAACTTTGATTTCGAAGACACCATATCTTATGGCTCCATGACAACTAAAGGAACTTCAAGTGCAGTTGTAAGAATTGCTGGACAAAGGGTTTATTTGGCCAAGCCATTCTCCATGGGGAGCACCCGTCCTGTTTGTGAAAAAGAAATATGGAACTTTATGGATGTGTATTGACTACTGGGAACTAAACAAAGTCACGATTAAGAACAAGTCTCCACTTTTGAGAATTGACGACTCATTTGATCAGCTAAAAGGAGCGTCAGTATTTTCAAAGATCGATTTACGCTTTGGATATCACTAGCTTCGAGTTAAGGAAGAGGATGTGCCAAAGACAGCATTTCAAATGCGTTATGGGCATTACGAGTTCTATGTCATGCCATTTGGGCTGACCAATGCACCAGCAACTTTTATGGACCTTTTGAATATGATTTTCAAGGACTACCTTGAAAAATTTGTCATTGTTTTCATTGACAATATCCTGATTTACTCAAGGACTCCAGAAGAACATGAGAAACATTTGAGGCTTGCACTATAGTTATTGAGGAAGCATCAATTGTATGCCAAGTTCTCAAAATGTGAATTTTGGCTGAAAAAAGTTCATTTTTTAGGACACATGGTATCACGAGATGGAGTTTTTGCTGATCCTTCTAAAGTAGAAATGGTAAATACATGGCCTACACTGAAAAGTGTTATCGAGATCAGGTGTTTTCTCGGTCTAGCAGGCTATTATCGACGTTTTGTAGAAGGATTCTCTAGACTCATAGCACCGCTCATAGTCCTTACTTGGAAGGCAGCGAAATATGAATGGACTAAGAAGTGTGAAGAGAGTTTTCATGAATTAAAGAGATGACTCACAAGTGCACCGGTACTAACCATACCTGTTTCAAACCTAGGAAATTTCGTAGTCTATAGCGATGCATCAAAAACAGGTTTGGGAGCCATACTCATGCAAAATGGAAACTAAAGGATCATGAAAGGAATTACTCAACGCATGACTTGGAATTAGCAGCAATAGTATTTGCATTGAAGATTTGGCGCCATTACTTGCATGGAGCTAAATGTGAGATTTATACTGACCATCAGAGTTTAAAGTATATTTTCACACAAAAGGAACTCAATATGAGACAATAAAGATAGCTCAAACTAGTCAAGGATTACGACTGTGAAATCTTATATCATCTTGGAAGGGCTAATCGAGTAGCTGATGCATTTAATCGTAGAGCAATGTCTTCTTTTGCAACGATGCGATTGATGTCAAGACCTCTTCAAAAAGACTTGATAGAAGCTGGAATACAGATGATCACAAGAAGATAAGCTAATTTGTCATTCCGACTAATCATCCTGGAGAACTTGAACGAATGGCAAGAGGCAAATTTTTCACCACTTAGGTATAAGAATGAGGCCCTTGAGAACAAGGAAACAGATTTTAGCATCTTGGAAGATAGTATTCTCCGCTATAGAGGCAGGTTATGCATCCCCAATGATGAATTGAAGGGTTAAAGAGACTGATATTAGAAGAAGCTCATGAGGCATCATACGTTGTTCATGTAGGAGCTACCCCAAATGTTTAAGGATCTAAAAGAGCATTACTCGTGGCAGGGAATAAAGAATGATGTTGCATAGATTGTCAACAAATATCTTACTTGTCAAAAGGTGAAGGCTAAACACCAACGACCGACAGGCAAACTCTAGAAGATTGAAATCCCAGAATGGAAATGGGAATAGATAATTATGGATCTTATGACCGGACAGGACTACCCAAAACTGTGGGAAGACACAATGCTATATGGGTAATAATTATGGATAGACTAACCAAATCTGCTCACCATTTGCGCATTAAACTTAGTAGTTCTGTAGAACGGCTAGCCAAATTGTATGTCGCTCAACTAGTTAGATACCATGGAGTCCAAAAATCTGTCATTTTCTTTATCGTGATGGTCGATTCACCTTCAAGTTTTGGAAAAGCGTTTATCAAGCAATGGGAACAAAGCTAACTTTTAGTACCGCTTTCCACCCTCAAACGGATGGCTAGTCTAAAAGGACTATTCAGACTCTAGAGGATATGCTGAGAGCCTATGTGCTAGACTTCAAAGGAGGATGGGGTAAAAAGCTTCCACTAATTGAATTCGCATGTAATAACAACTATCAAACTTCCATAGGTATGGCCCCATATGAAGCCCTTTATAGAAGAAGATGTAGATTGCCTCTGCATTAGTTTGAAACCAGAGAAAAGACGTTATTGACCACAGACTTCGTTCAAAGAACAACGGATGGTGTTAAACTAATCTGTCAACAAATGAAAACTGCTTTCAGTCGTCAAAAGAGTTTGATGATTGGCGACAGAGACCTCTAGAGTTCCAAGTAGGGAATTTGGTCTTTTTGAAAGTGACACCCATAAAGGGGTGGTAAGGTTTGGAAAGAAAGGAAAACTCAACCCTAAGGTACATTGGACCATTTGAGGGCAATGTGGCCTTCAAATTAGCCCTACCCCCTGAAATGGCATCGATACATAATGTATACCACGTATCCATGCTAAAGAAATATGTACTTGATCCATCACATATACTTCAACATAAGCGTATTAAGGTGCAAGAGAATCTGTCATACGAGGATAAACCAATTCAAATTTTGGCTCGAGAAGAGAAGGAGTTAAGGAACAAAAAGATACCACTCGTTAAAGTCTTACGGCGAAATCAACAAGTGGAGGAGGCAACCTGGGAGCGAGAAGATGAGATGAGAAGAATGTACTTTGAATCGTTCTAATTTTTAGGGACAAAATTTTTTAAGGAGGGTAGGTTGTAATGACCAAGGGAGATTCATTAACAAAATCCAATATGTAATTGGATTTAATTAATGAATGTACCCTCATAAATCGTATTTCTGTAAAAATTACTATAATATATAAGGAACACTGTTGACAGGAAATTCTACTATAGACTTAATACGATGTTGGATATTGCAAAATACAAATTTTTGTGAGCTTAAATGTTCAAAAATTTGTAAATAATATCTATAAAATGAATTTTATATCACAATTAATTATAGTCTTGTGATAGAAATTAATGGATGATTAAGGCATGACAAGATAAAAAAGTATGCCAAAACCCTAAAACAGTGTAAAAAGGGGTTCAATGTAGTGTAAGTACACTAATAAAGTAAAAACAGATATATGAGAAATACTATGTTTGGGTTCCAAAAGTGAACTAAAGACTAAGTAGGGTATTTTATATTGTCTATGCATACAATTTTCACCACTTCTACCCCACCAGTGTAAAAAAATACTGTATGGTGAAAAATTACATTGTGTAAAGTTTTAGGAGCCCACCAAGTAGACACCCAATAGGTTTTGATTAGGCTATCACATCATAAAATATGGCCCAATCATATCTAGCCACCCAACACCCACTTAATTACCAAGGGGTGACTCACCACTAAAAGAAATCAAGGATAAGTCTTTAATTAAGACTTAAAGCACCAAAATTTTTCCATTTCTAAATCTTTACAAAATTGCCCGAACCAAGTTTCAAAAGTCAAGGTTCAAAAGATTTCATCAACTTTTAAGGTAAAAATCCAAACTTTTCTCAAGTTTTCTCAGGGTTTTTGTTGGTTTCAGGGGGAAATTTGACCCAAGATTCTCTCATGTGAAACATGCCTAGGAAAATTGCAAGGAAGCCCTTGGAAAGCTTAGGATCACTTATTTTCCTTTGGTAAGTTCAATTTCTCAACTTTGAAGTTTAAATGGTTTTGTTTTGGTTTTTATTTTTTCAAAAGGCATATGATCATTCAAGCAAGTTTGTGGTTTGATTCCTTGAGTATATGGTTTATGATGTGGTTGTGATGTTGAAATTGGAGTTTAAAGGTGAAAATTGGCATTTGGTGTACAAATAGGGTAATTTTGTAAGCTTTGAAATTGGTTTTGAAGGAGATTGTGATTAGGCATGAAAATTGTTTAAGATGGTCTTGAATCTATACAAATAGTGGTTCGAATGCTGCTTTAAAGCAGATTTTTACAAAAATTAGCCCAGGGACTAAATTGTAAAAAAATTCTTATTCTCAACAGAATTGAAAAAGGGCCAAAAACTCCCATGTACAGTGGGAATTTTAGAAAAGTTAAAACATGAAAGTTATAGATCTCGACAAAACTGTCAAAAATAGCAAACGGTTCATCAAAAATCGCCTTCGTTTGTGAGTTATGAATTTTACAAAATTTGTTAAAGTTGGAAAACATTTTTAAAGGGCAAAAACATCTTTTTACAAAAGGAATTTGGGTAAGGTACTTTGAGAAAATTTAATTCTCTTGAAAAATGGAGACCAATGGTTTACAAAGATTATTTTTGGTCCTGGGGAAAAAATCGTCAAAATCTTCAAAACCGGGCAAACAAATTGTAAAGTTTTGTTAAACTTAGGCTTTTATTGCAAATAAGTGATCCAATGCTTTAAACATTTATCTCTATGCTAATAAGCAATGCTCTGTGTTGTATTAGCCAATCGGGCCTAGGAACTTAAAGCGGCCCATCGAGGGCAAAAACGTCATTTTTTATAAAATGACCAGAATGGACTCCGAAGTGTCCCAGATCGAGAAAAATGACTTTGATAAGAATTTTTTTCTCTTTATGTTAGAAACAATAAGATAGAAGGGAACGAAAGGAAGGCCGAACTTTAAATAATTGGAACAGTGATCCAAATTAGTAATCGATAAGTATATTTACTGACGTGTAGCTAAATAGTTATAATTTAGCTAGTAACAATATTATTGGCCAAACAGATCGCTAGATGGATAACAAAGGGACCCAAAGACGGTTCTTAGAGCAGTGCAAACAAATAAGTTCCAAACCCACCTACAGTATGAAATAGTAGGTATAAAGGTATAGAATACTTATGTGAATAAATTTGTGTGTTACACAATTAAAAAAATGTATATGTTTTGCACTTAGAATGTATGTATTTTGACATGCATGGTATGATAACCAAAATAACTAGACTAGTAAATTAATCACCAAAAATAAGGAAAGTGTCGTACTAGTTTCCGATGCAAAAGGGAGTTTAATGTTAAAGGCGTGCTATGGTTTCAGTGTTACGAAGACCTATATGTGCATATGGTACAAACACTTGGGCCCTAGTTAAAGACAAGATATGATAAGAATAAATAATGTTTATAAGAAAGCATAAATGGATCATGCATATTAGCATATGATGCATGTGGGCTATGTTTGGACTCATTGAGCATAAGCTCACCTAATTATTTTATGCTGTAGGAATTTTCACTAAGAGGTCAGAATGACTGTACTGATGGAATATGAGCAATGTGTAGATCAGGGTATAGATACCGTCATGGTTTTGTTCCCTTCACTATGTATAATAAGTTATTTTGGAACTTGTTGTATATAAAGTTATAGTATGGTTTAGTAAGATAAAACCTCTTTTGGGTGTAAAGTATATGATATTACAACAAAAAGTTTGTTTATGTATACATAATTATTAAAAGAGGTTTGAATAATATGAGTGCTATATTATTGTTATTTTTTTAAAAAAATATTCTCAAGATTTTCATAGATACGTAAGTAAGAAAAGTGTTAAAGCACTGATCGTAACTAAGGCCGGTTGTGACATTTTTAATATTTAGTTTTTATTTGTTGGGAAAGAAACACACTCCTATTCTCACTAAAAAAAAAAAAAAGTGATAGAAACAGTTACAAATAAAACAAAATACAAAGATTTGCTTAGTTTAGCAAATTGTCTATGCCAACAAGGGAGAATAAATTCACAAGCCATTTAAATATTACACAATCAACATTTATTCACCGGATGTAATTGACTTAGCAAAAATGTACCCCTTCCTTAATTATAAAAAAAATCGTTGTTTAATTTATATTCTTATAAAAAAATTGCTCAAAGTGCTTTTGCTACTTTAGACGACTGTTGCAACGGTTTTTATTTACAACCATACTCTAAAGTTAGACATACAATTCCTTCAAAAAAAAAAAAAAAAAAAGGTTGGACATGCAACGCCATACAACTGACGATGTTTGTAAATAGTCCATGCGAAGTTTAATTTCAAAAACCACTATCGCTGATCTAATCTCACCACCTTTGATGACAATCAATTAGAGGATGGTTTTTGAATCACAGGTTAAAAATTATACATTAATCCCAGTCTGATCAGTTTTTTCATAAAAAAAAAATGTTTGAAAATTAAGTTGAAATTTACACACTATAACGTAACAAATTTTTATTTTTTATTGTATCATGATGCAACATTATTATTCTTCTTATCACTCAATAAAAAAAAAAATAAAAAAATAATAATTTTCTTATCTGGCTGCAGACTGCACAATTTAGCCCCTATAATTAGAATAATTAATGTTGACAGATAGTCTCTGGACATATATACACGTCTTTCACCCTACAGCTATACTACACCGACCTTGCCCTTCTGTCTTTTTATTTATTTATTTATTTATTTTTTGATACAGACCTTGCCCTTTCCGTCTACGTTTGAGGATAAATACTAATTATTAAGTGTTAGAGCAAGTGGTTATTTAAAAAAGAGGTCAAGTTTGATCAGTGCTTTCCTTCCTAGGCTAGAAGGTAAAACTAATTTCTAAGACAAGCAAAACTCATTCCGAGTTAAACAATCCTTGTTGAGAAACCTTAAGCTAAACTCGTTTCCACCAAGGAATATCCTGAAAGGTCATTTTGCTTGAATTGGAGTTCAAGGAAAAGAGGGTTTTTTTTCTTTTTTTGATGATGGGTAATTTATTACACTCAATTACTAATGCTCTGATTGGTATGAGTGAAAAGTAGAGGAAAAAAAACATTAGAAGGATTTTAGGATGGAAATTGATATGATGAGGTGTTTGATAGAAAAGAAATTACAATGGAAAGGAAAAATTGGTGAAAGAAATGGTATGCGAGTCCCATCAAAATTGATCTCTCTAAATATGGATGGACTTTGTGAGGGAAAAATTTGACAATAATGCAAAGAAAGTGAATTACCAATTTTTCATTCTTTTTCATCAAAATTTCAACAAAAAATTTGGGCACCAAATTAGGGAAATAGTTGAATAATATTTAGGGCAAAATGGTAATTGTATTAATAGCAATTTTTCTATTCCTTTGGTTTTTCTTGCAATACCAAACAAGAGAACATAAAATTGTTTTCTTTCCACCTTCACATACCAAACAACTAAAAGGAAAATTAAAATCTTTCCTTTCCTTAAAGTTTTCTTTCCTTCATAGTTTTCTTTTCCCTCCTATTCTTTTTGCGTCTTACCAAACGAATAATAAAAGTAATACAAAGCAAGGAAATCCCTTTGACGATGGATTCATCAGTAAATTCGGATGACACTCAAGGGAACACACACACACTAGGAAACATGTAAATGGGAAAATATATTGGCATACTCTATACTCTTTTTGGCCTAGTTTTCCAGTTCAATGGGATCTCTCGATTGATCGGATGCCAATATATTGAGGCTCTTAGTCCACCGTCCCTATAATTGATGAAGATTTCCAATCATTCAGGGGGCACTACTCACTAGCACTAAGGCTAACATTGACTCCTCCTAAACCCAAATCTAGACAAATAAAAACTCTGACCCAAACCAAGTCGAACAGAACATACAGACTCTTAAGAGTCGGGAACTGCTACCTTTATTTTTACAACAATACAACAGCAAAACACTAAATTTATACTACTATCGATCGACAAGAATGTCGTTGGTCTTATTACAATGAACCTAGAAAGCACACACAATACAAAACACAACATCAAGACTCCATCTTCACTGCAATCCCCGAACGTAGGCACCTTTTATGCCTTCCACCTAGAAGTCTCAATTTCCCTACCTAAGTCCCCTACCTACCGAAGATCCCTCGTAGCTCCTATTCTTCCGTCCCCACAGCATCCTCCTCGGTCCTTCCCAAGGCAGAGCCAACCTCACTGTAGCCCTACCCTCACCCGATAGCACGAACTAGACCTCACCGGTGGTTAAGTCCCTCAACGTCGGGGCACGATGGGTGACAAACAAGCATGCCCAAACCACAACAGTCCCACCCTACACCCCCCTCCTTTCTCAGCCAACCCAGACTGAAACTAGGAAAATTTCATATGACTCATGGCCGCCACAAACGGCCGCAGTGCTTCTCCCCTCATATTTAATCTCTGATCAGTAGTGGATCTATTCTTTCTTCTATCTCCTCTCTTGTCCTTCGGCCTGTGCGCGACTTCTCTCCCTGGACTGACATGCTCTACGACATGATGAGGATTGACTAGCAAAGGCTTCTCCAGCAGACCGCAACACGCCGGTCTACTGGCTTTAGGCCACTCCCTCTCTAGTTGACTATTACTTAGCTCTTTCTCTCTCTTGAAGAGCCTCTCAACTCTTTTTGGCTTGGTTTTTGTGTTATATAGAAAGCTCTTAATTTGTTTTTCAAGCAATCTCTATAAAATTAAATTTGACAATGATATTCTTAGAATTGGTCAGCTTGAAATCCTTGATAGTTTGTGGTAGTACTCATGATGTCGCAGTAAATTCACACCAATTTCACATTTAGTTCTAGAGTTTAAATATAGGACTTCAAATTCAAAAAAAAACAAAAACCTTTACATTTTCTAAATATATTATTTGTTTTATGGGTTTGAAATTTAAATTGTAATTTAAATCTATATGTTACAATATTTTCTCACAAAAATTCAAATTTCTATTAAAATTTTCTACTTAACTGGCTACAAGGATATGCCAATTTGGGGGTTCCACAACAACCAATAATGAACCAATCAATTTATAACTAAATCAATATTCAACTTTGAATGTTTGACTATGCAACTACCCTTCGCCCATTAATAGTAAAACCATAGAAAAATGAAATGTAAATTACAAAAAAAGTTCTAAAAATATGGCCCACATGTTCTAGCTATAGGCCTAAAATATACCCTATAACGTGAACAAACTCATGTAACAAACAAAAAGAGAAATATTGACAGGTATTTTCAACAAGCTTCTCCAAAAGAAGCGATCTTATTGGCGATACATGACATTGACTAGGAGCATAAAGCCAAACCAGAATTTCTGTTGTCTTCCTTTTAAGGTTTCTCAATAACCAAAATCCTCAGCCATTAATAGCTAAAGAAGTTAAGCTCAAGTCTCATCCTCTCTTATGCTTTTACTAAATTATTCTGTTAATTTGATTTTTTATATCATCTAAATAAAGGCTGTTGATTTGCTTTTAAAAGGACACCTTTGCCTAATGTACTAGCTTATAATACAGAAAGGCAAAAAAATCATAATCATGCAAGCAAACATGAGAAGCAAGAAAGTTCTTCTCCTTCTCCTTCTTGATCTTCTCATTATCTTTACAAGCCAGCTTGTTCGTGTAAAAGGATCCGAGGACAAGGTTTCTTGTTTGCGACTTATTTTTTATTTATTTATTTATTTTTTTTGTTGGGGGGGTGCACTTTTCTCATTTGTACTTTAATTACCATTTGTTAATGATAAAATGTTATTAATGAACAGAAGTTTTATATTGTCTACTTTGGAGAGCGTCCGGCTGACAAAGATTCTGCAGTTCGCAAACACATCGATGTTCTCTCCTCCGTTAAAGAAAGGTTTATCATCTTTCTCTTCGTCTCTCTTGAATCCCTGCAAATACGTTTGTATATGAATGAAGAAGAATATTAAAAATCAAAAACACCGTTTTAGGTGGTCGTGAGTAATATTGGATTGATAACACTAGTGCTAAGGAAAATATGGAAAAATGGTAAAAGAAATATGTAGAGTCTCGCTTTTTCTCCAATCATGTTGTGTCAAGTGCAATAATAGTAAAGCCGAGAAATTTTTCAATGGGGGCATTATGAAAAATTAATAGCAATATTTTTTTATTGGACAAAAATATAATCAAGTATGTATTTCAATTATTATGAACCAAGATACAATTATAATTTTCCGTCTTAAATAAGGGCAAAATTAAAACTTCTGAGAAATTTTAGAATTGGGGCATGATCCCTTAATCACCACCATGCAGCTCCGCCACTGTTCACATTGTAATGTACTTGTCTTACAACGTCTCACATAACAATACTATATAGTGGGTTGTGATTAAAGTTTCTTATCATTGCCTAATTCAGTTGCTGTTTGTAGAATATAATTTAGCATTGCTCATAAAAGAAGGAACTACAGTAATTAGCATTTCTGTAAATTTAAAATGTAGTTTAATTAGCTAAAATTGTTGATTTATTTCATAATTAATGTTTGCCATCTATATCCATAATATATATATATATATATTTATATACCTTGACGTTGTTGTTGATGTTGTGGTAATTAGCCTTGTTGAGGTTAAGGAGTCCATGGTCTACAGCTACACGAAGAGCTTCGATGCATTTGCTGCAAGGCTTTCTAGTGATGAGGCCAACAGTATAGCAGGTATGTGTAGCAAGTTTTACATAATTAATATTATTTGGTGTCGTATATGAAACTTACATAAAAGTTATCTTTTGAAATTATTTTTTTATAGTTACACTTTTACATGTGGTGCAATTTAAACAAGTATTATGAATAATAGTGTGGTCTAAATTTTTTAAATATAACATAAATAAATACATTTTTAAAACCTAACATGTAATTTTCTCCATAATTAAGTTTTAAACTATTGTCAAGTCCTTTTCTTGTGAAATAATATTATAATAAATTGATAATAATAATGTTGTATAGAGAGGGAGGAAGTGCTGTCTGTAATTCCAAATACCTATCGCAAGCTACACACAACAAGATCTTGGGACTTCATTGGCTTGCCTCAAACAGCTAGAAGAAAGTTGAAGGCAGAAAGTAACATTGTTGTGGGTCTTTTCGATACAGGTGCAAATATTAAATTTTGTCATCTTTGTTTTTATTATTTTTTTATTTCTCATAATTTGACAGGCATTTTTTTAATTCACCAATATAACACTGTTTTTTTTCTTAAAAAAAAATGCTATAGTTGTTTGGCTAGAAGAAAACAATGGTTGGTTTATTTTTATATGATAGTTGAAATAAAAATTCCTTTTGCTTGATCAATATATGAAGAAAATCGATTTTTGTGTGCCAGGGATTACTCCCCAGTCCGATAGTTTCAAGGATCAAGGATTTGCACCTGATCTACCGCCAAAGTGGAATGGAACCTGTCAGCACTCTGCTAATTTCTCAGGATGCAACAAGTAAATATTGACGTCCTTGCCTTTAGTTTTAAACAATCATGCAATATATTTTTCTTTTGAAAATGAAAGCATCATGCAAATTAATATACAAATTAAAGCTTTACAGAGGGATATTATAAAATCATCCCCCAAATAAAAATAGGGGATAATAAAACAATTGACCTAATTATGTTTATTGAATTAAAATATGACTTTAATATGTAAATATTTTACATATGTCCTAAAATGATATCATTAAATTAATTACTATATAATTATATAGTACAAAATAAATATCATTAAAATAATTACTATCTAATTAAGAACATTTTTAAGATATCTTATATATTGGGTTGAATTTCAAATAACAATAATTTTTAGGCATATATTCTAATTTTTCATAAAAAAAAGAAAAATATCTTTGAATGAATATTGAATTTCGCATATAAAGCATGACAGTGACATTTTAATTGAGTTGTATATATGTCAGAGTTCAATTTCAGGAGTAACATCTTAAATTGGTATTTTAATGCATTTTCTAAAAATAATCATAAAAGCATATTTTTCTATTTTGCTTATTCGTTCACCGTTAATTTTCCCACGTTTTTATTCACCATAATACACTCTTGTTCCAGCTTAGAAATTGTTTTCACATGATTGGCTGGTAGTGACGTCAGCTGTACATGTCAATTGTTTAAATGCTGAAACGACGGTGGAATTAGGATTTGTACTTTTCAGGTCATTTGTAAATCAGTTCCATGTTTCTGGAACATGGAAAACGTTGTCACCTTCCCTTAAAACCCTCCTCTATGTTTGTTTTTTTTTTTTTTTTAAACAACAGTAAAATTCTTGAATGCATGCGTCCGTCAAAGAGTCCGTTTAGTTCTTTGGTTCAGGACGTGACGATCTGAGGTAAAGGGTTTGAAATATTGGTTTAACTTTGGACTCAAACCATTTAAAAATAAGGAATTTTATGTTAGAAAAGACAATTTAATTTGCTTCAATGATAAAATAAGGTATTATAGTCGTCGAATTAGGATTTTAATGATCTATGATTGTTTAGGTTAAAAATTTATAGCGTACGATGTAAAATTATTTCTGATCGCAAATCAGATTGCTAAAACTATTTCTGGTCGCAAACCAGACCGTTAAAAACCATCAATAGAGCACAGTTACCATTTCCACAATAAAAAATTGCCCTAAAAATAAGGGGATTAAACTAAAGTTTTTATTGTTTTTAACAATGAACTAACCAAACAAAGGTGTTTGGTAAAAGTGGTCTAAACCATTTTCTTAGTTATAAACAGTGTAAAACTCTCACATGTTACCATAACAATAAAAAATAGCTACAGTATAAAGCTCTCATATGCTATAGTAAAATTAGTTTTAACCACCCTTCCAAACACCTTATAAATGTCTAACCGTTATGAAGACTTTTTAAAAAGAAAAAATTTATAGAAGGACAGTGAAACTAAAAATTTAAGCTAAAATGACAGTGTAACTACATTTTCTTGAGTTTTATACTTTTTTTTTTCTCTCTTTCTCTCTCTTTTACGTCCCTTTTTAACAGAATCTTAATTCGTTACTCACAAAAATATTTTCAGTCCAAAGTTCTTTGGGTATCGTATTTTATTTTAATTTTTCTATTTTATTCAATAATATACTCTTGATGCTAACTTATCATTTTGTTTTTCCTTTTTTCCCTTTTTTTTTTTTTTTTTTGGCAAAGAATCATTGTTGCTGTAGTGTAGACTAATTTAGTTCACTATCATGTGACAACATTATTGATACGTTACAGTATCTCAATTAAAACACAATACGATTAACAGTGAATTATTTATTTATTAATTTTTTCTCCTACCAAATTAATGATGGCCCTGAGCTATTTTCGGTATGTCTTCCTTGTCAGAAAAATTATAGGAGCCCGGTACTTCAAGCTGGACGGCGATCCCGACCCATTGGACGTCGCTTCTCCGTTGGACGTCGACGGACACGGCACTCACACATCGTCGACCTTAGCCGGAGACCATGTTCCGAATGCCAGCCTCTTCGGCCTCGCCAAGGGGACATCGCGAGGTGCCGTACCCTCGGCGAGGGTGGCCATGTACAAGGTATGCTGGATTTCCTCCGGCTGCGCCGACATAGATATCCTCGCGGCCTTTGATGCTGCCATCCACGACGGCGTTGACGTGATATCAATTTCAATTGGTGGGGCTTTCCAAGGTTACACGACAGACTCCATAGCGGTCGGCGCATTTCACGCCATGCAAAAGGCATCATGACGGTCGCCTCGGCGGGAAACGACGGGCCGAGTCTCTACAGTGTTGCCAACCATGCGCCTTGGTTGGTGACCGTGGCTGCTAGCGGTATTGATAGGGCGTTCAAGAGCCAAGTCCTGTTTGGAGATGGAAAGAGCGTTTTGGTAAGTTTAACATTTTCAATCATCATTCATGCATGTTGTAATTCTCATCAAATAAAAATCGTTAGTAGTACATAGTGTAACACAGTATAGTTTTGAATTAACTCATCATTTCATTTGTACCACTTAAAAGTACTAATTGATGGTATTAACATTATAAACAGGGTTCTGGCGTACTGCACCTTAATTTCAATAGCATTAGTTACTAAAATTGCTTTTTATTATTTTTCACTACCATCTAATTAGTATCCCCTTATTAATGAAGATAATAGTTTAATATTCCAAACATGTGGTCCATATCAAATTGTTGAAGAAAATGGAAACTGAAATTAAAAGACGAAAAGGGGAATTGTGAATTTGAATTGTAAAGAATTTCTTTTTTGAAATGTTATTTTCCTCCGCTCAAAAAGAATTTGCTAATAGGAGTATTGGCCATTACCTCTAAGGTACAGTGAAAAGAAGGAATTTTATAAGCAGAAATTTTATAGATTTCCAATGAAGACAAAAAACGGTTGATCACTCTAGCAAATGTAGTGTGAAGAATATATTAGATGTATATGGTTTTTACATATAACATAGATATGGTATTACATATACATTCTAATTATAAAGCAATTATGTTCCTTTTATATTTTTGATGCATTTTTGACTTTTCAACTTTCACTCATATTACAATTTCTCAACGCAAATATGGCCATGTGCTATGGCACCTATTTATACCATTGCCGTTTGCGGAATTAGTTGAAGCTGAAAACATTATAATATATGAGAAAAAATATTGTTGAAATAGCTGCAGTTTTTTTAGGCGGACTGTCCAAACAACCTATTCCTTATGAGTTTTTTGCTTAGAAACAATGACTATGTGGTTGTTAGTTATAAATTACTAGCTAAATTAATGTACAACAAGCTTTTTTATTTTTATTTTTAGTTATAAAAACCCATGGCTCTTGTTCGCAAGTGTAAAATAGAGATTGTACTAGAACACGGAAAATATACAGAAAGCAAACCATATAATGTGACAATGGTTTTACATGCATGAAATGCAGGGGAATGGGATAAGCACGTTCCCTTCCAGAGCAAAAAATGTACTCTCTTGTCAGTGGGGATGATATAGCCCGAAACTCTGCAAGCAAGGAAGAAGCTAGGTAAATCCTATATTTATTATGTGTGTATTTGTCCACATACATGAATTTGGCAAAATACATATATCAAAGATACTGATTTGCATGCGCTACAAACATATAGCTACTGTTACGATGGCTCTCTGGACTCTAAGAAGGTAAAAGGAAAGCTTGTCTTTTGCAAGCTTGGAAGTTGGGGAACTGACTCGGTGATTAAAGGGATTGGAGGGATTGGCACCATTCCTTGAAAGCGATCGGTATCCCGACACAGCGCAAATTTTCATGGCGCCGTCAACCATGGTCAATTCCACAGTAGGTGAAACCATCAACCGCTACATACACTCGACACGGTATGTAAAAAACACATGGTTATAGCATTAATATTATTACAAGTACAAAGTTAGATTATGATGTGATTCTTTGGGGCATTTTGTCGAACACGTTGCAGTTCCGCAACGGCTGTGATACACAACACCCAAGAAGTACGAGTCCGTGCTCCGTTCATTGCTTCTTTTTCAGCTCGGGGTCCAAGTCCAGGATCGAAACGCGTCCTCAAGGTAAAATTAATTGCCACAAATTTATCTATAAATAAAAAGAAATTATTCTCTTAAAATAAATATATTTAAAACAACTCACATATCAATTAGAAACCAATTTAAAATGACAAATTCAATACGATAAGCATTTACAAATATGTACCATGTGAATATGTTTAGTTTTGAGTGATATTCTTCTCTCATTTTGATTAAAATTTCATTGTAATCCATACATAAGACCTCGATAAATACATTTTGTGATCTCTAAATTGCACAAGTAGTTGCGTCTTGGTCCTTTGTTACCACAAATGTTGGTCAAAAAATGTAACAAATTAAAAGGATTGTATATGTAAGTGTCACGTACCACTTTAATTTCTAGGACAAAATAAATCAAAGTTGAAGATACTAAAAATGAGATTCAGATTCTTATCAAAGTTAGAGATACCTGAATGTGATAATTTTGTTGAATATATATACACATAGATGCATATATATAATTAATAAATATGGTGGTGCATGTAGCCTGATATTGCAGCACCAGGATTAGACATATTGGCATCATACACGCCTTTGAAGTCACTGACGGGGCTGAAAGGCGACACCCAATATTCAAAATTCACCATAATGTCTGGCACTTCCATGGCATGCCCCCACGTTGCCGGAGTAGCTGCTTATATCAAGTCATTCCACCCCAATTGGTCCCCCGCTGCCATCAGATCTGCCATCTTGACCACTGGTAACTAACTAACTTACACACAACGCTACACCACAACAACTCTAAAACATTTTCCTTTAAAAAAAAATTACTAATACATTTAATAAGTCTCCAAATATTTTTTTTTGTCATTGTTGTTGGACGTACTTTAATTTTATGTGTTCTTTTCTTTCTTTCTGTTTTTTAATAGATTTCTTAACTGGTGAAGAGAAACTGTCTAAATTAAACCCACAAAAAAAGAAGAAGAGAATTTAGATTGCAACTTCAAAAATAGTTCAAGGACCAATTTCACAACACAGTCAAATGTCATAGTATTTTAAAAAAAATGATATAAATCTGTGTCACTCAAAATCTGGCATTCTTATGGTTTTCTCTCATTATATAGCAAATTAATAAAAGTGGAATTCCAAAAAAATGAAGAGTAGGGCAAGCAATTTATGAATATAGTTATTAGCACTGATAGTCACTGAAGTATGTGCATAGTTAATAATCGGTGTCAATGTATGTTATTTTCATTTTTTTTTCTAGTTCCAAATATATACTACCATTTCCATTGGAGATAATCTAAGTAAATGCTTGGTTAATTATAAGTAGCTCATATCTAATCCTAATATTCTAAGAAATATGCTCTTTTTTCTTTTAAAGGGGAAGAAAAATATGCTTTGTTAATTATATAAGTACTTTCATTATTATCCCTAACCTTCCATCGATCTCTTTTTTTTTTTTTTTTCAAACAATAAGCTAAACCTATGAGCCAAAGAGTAAATGCCGAAGCAGAATTCGCCTATGGAGCAGGCCTAGTGAACCCTACAAGAGCTTTGAATCCGGGCTTAGTTTATGACATGAATGACATGTCGTACGTCCAGTTCCTCTGCCTAGAAGGTTACAATGGCTCCTCTCTGGCTTCTTTGACAGGCTCTTCTGTAAATTGCTCATCCTTGATCCCTGGTCTCGGCTACGATGGTCTCAACTATCCAACTTTCCAAGTAGCCCTAAATAGAAACCAAAAAACGACATTCGCCATATTCCGGAGGACAGTCACTAACGTTGGCGTGGCTAGGTCTGTCTACAATGTGACTGTGAGAGCTCCAAAAGGAGTAGAGATCACCGTTACGCCAACGAGCCTTGTGTTCAATAAAGCCATGCAGAAGAGGAGCTTCAAGGTTGTGGTGAAGGCAAAATGGGAACCTAGCATGAGCGGAAGAATGGTTTCCGGTATGCTTGCATGGAAAAGCCCTCGCTACGTTGTTAGAAGCCCTGTCGTTGTCTATAGTCCACTTGAAAATGTTGATCATGTTGTTAAGGTCAATAATAACAGTGTTTTGTGAAGAAAGAGAGAATATGCATGTGAATGGTGAAGAGAAGGAAGTGAGATTACGGTGCACATGTTGGTCTAACATACTGTCTGTCCAGTTAATGTTGACTTTATTTATGTTTCTCTGCTGAAAGAATTAGTAATTGAGCTGAGAAATTACTTCTTTTTATGAAAAAAAAGAGAATTATTGCAAAAACACACACAAGTATATATGTAAATGTATAATCTCGGACTGGATCCTCTAACTAAAAATGCTGTCTAGAACCTTGTACAATTAATTAAGAATTAACAGAACATACAGGGGCGGAGCCAGGAATTATTTTAGGAGGTGTAAATTGAACAAGAATTTTTAGAAGTTTTAGGGTATAAAAAATTTTGAATTTATATTGAAATATAGTAGAATTTGAATTTATTTGAGATTTTAAGTTTGAAACATGTGTACTTAGGGTATAATTTAAACATTTAATAAAATTTATATAAATGTTGTAATAAAAAAAATTAAAGGGAACAAATAAGGGATAAATTTGTCAAAAATCTGAGTTTTAAGGCAAATTCTTTAAAGATGCTTGGACTTTAGAAGGCATGGGGCAAATACTCCAAAGTGCCCTATCGGCCACACTCCGCCTATGTGAACATAAGCTGCTTTTAAGGGTGTTAACAATAGTTAACATTTGTTTCATTTAACATTCCTTTTGTATGTTCTAACTACCAGAGAGAATGCACATTAATTCCTCTCTCCTTTTCCTTCCATTAAAAAAAAAAAAACTATTTGGCACTTGTATCCGGTAATTCTGTCTACCCTGAGCGGCAATAAAGAAGAAAGCACGTTTTCGTATTTTCCCCGTGACTTTGATGTTGGTAAATATTTTTCCAATGTGGATTTCTAGTACGTATCGCATACGTCAACATTGAAATAAATACGATTGAGAAGGGAAGAAGGAGGTTTTCATGTCAGTTTTGAATAATTCTATATTTCCTCATGAAAGAACAGATTCTTTTTCAGTGTGATGATGTTTTGGTTCTTGATCAACAACTCATAAGCTTTTATTATTACTAGATGACTAGGAGAGATGGATTTCTAGAATATATATATATATATATATATATATATATATATATGTAAAGGGAAATTAACATTTTTGTATCTTGTATTTTTAAGGTTACTAAAAAAATTAGGAAAGTTGTAGGAAATGTTAGATTTTATAGAATTATTAGTAGCAAATTTAATGTACACTTTAAGACAGAGAATTTCACATATCAATTTAACAATTTAAATAATACAATTATATAGACTAAAATACCCTCAACCTCTCTTCAACAACACATATGTTTTTATTTGTCTATTTATTTATTTATTTTCCTCTTTCTCTTCTCTCTTTCTCATCCTTGATGGTGGATTAGAGTTGTTGCTGGCGAACCACCAGCTGCCTGTGTTCAAATGTTCGACGACCTATAGTGCTGTAGCGACGACCAATCCGGTGCTTAGGATTTGATTTCGTGTTGTTAACGACTGCGAATCTCGAACAGAGGCGAGATGGTTTCGCCAATAGTTTGTGGTCGAGATCTCCACCTCTGATCTAGTGAGATTGGCGACAAGGACGAGTGATGGGCAACAACGACAGTGACGACAAACCAACGAGAGGTGAGACGATGGCAAAGCCAAAGGGATCTCGCGCCAAGAAGAGACGTCACATCAGAGAGTGTCCTACCAATGATGAGATGTTACATGGAGAGGATGTTGTGCCGGAGTCGGAGAAGAAAGGTTGAGAGAAAGGAATAGCAATAAAGAAAAGAACGTGTCGGTATAGAAGGAGGGTATTTTTGACATTTTGTTCATGTAAAATTTGATTTATAATAAAATTGATATTTACTTAACATTTTCTCTGCCCCTGCTATTCATGTTAATTAGTATTATCAAATCTAACATTTCCCTCATCCTCCCCCCAAAAATTATACATTATAATTTAGATTGTTCTACTTTTACACTTTCAAATTGCCAATTTCTATCCGATCTATATGCCTTTTTTGGTCAACTATATATTTAATTTATGAAATTTTAAGAACATCTTTAATAAAAAATCATCAATTTTGTTTAGTTATAGGGATAAAAGAAATACGTTTTTAATCAAATATGAATTTTTAAAATTGCACAAATCAAAATAGACAACTGACAGAGAAATGGTATAGATTATTGAGAATTAAATGACAATACAAAGGTATAAAAGTAAATCAAAATATAAGACCGGCATAGGTTTTAATAATTTGAAAATACAAAGTATATAAATGCAAATATCCCAACTAAAAAAAGGTAGGAGAGAAAAAAATAGAGTCAAATGCTAGCATTTTTAACTCTTCGTACTGTAACTTCAACGGCGATGTGGCGGGGAAAAATCAGCCTCTTTTGGACAGAGGATTTAAGTCCATATAATCTCAATAAGGTCAAATATGAGAGCATTAGTGAACCACACATTTAATTTTATACCAAACGCTGTGAAAATTTTTCAAGCTAATTGTTAGTGGTGATGTTTGAGAATGCCTAATATTAGGATTAGGGATAGTTGCGCAGTTGGAAGGCTTGTAAAATGTTTAATATTAACATGGTGTTAATTAATTTTGAATTAGTTAATGACACAACAACGGTACTAAAAGTAGAAGGAATATATATTGCCAATAATATTACGTGACAAACAGAAATTTTTTATTGTCTGATCTATGACAACTGAAACCTCATTTTTCAGGCTTATCTTTTCTAAAACAAACTCAACTGTAAGCCTAACTATAAACTAACTCTTCTCTCTCCTCAATATTTCATATCCAAAATGGTTGACAAGTTAGAGATAATCAGGTTTTTCTTTTCTTAAAAAATGCAGTTTTCAATGGACCAATCCATGATCGTAAACTTCTTATGAATACCTAATATCTGTTAGTTAAGCCTCCAATACATCAAATCTAAGACTACGTACTATATACAGCTTTCAAAATTTGTTGTATTGGGGCTTTGAATATTTGCATGGAGATGCAGAAAGATGAGAGCTGGGGATATTGATAATACTATTCATCTTAATGAACAACATAGAAAATTTCACGTTAACATATGTGCTACAGTTACGTATATAATATTTCTTTTGTTGTATATATTAGCCTTCATAGCTTCAAATAAGATTACAGGCCGTGCAGATCATGGGATTATTAATGGTCACCAAACGACAACGTTGGATCAGCCACTAGGAATCAACAATTTCTTTTTCATGTTCCACTTGTTTGGCTTGATTCTTCTATTCCTCCCTGCGGTTTTCTATGTTATGATTGGCTGAAAACATGAGAAGCAAGAAGATTTTTCCTGTATCAGATACCCAGGAGCCTACAGTAGCTCCGACTTAATTAGCATCATCTCCAATTATGTATTACTGATAATCCAAGATTAGTCATCAGTACTTTGCTGTAAGATATTACAAAAAGAGTTCCATTGAGAATTCAAAGGAAATGTTGGCGTTTTATGTTTTTGGGGTTGTTCAAGTTGAAACATCGTGATAATTATTTCTGAATTTAGAAGATTTAGTATGACTTGCGAAAATTAGCAAGATAATTAGCCAGATTTTTAGGTTTGATTTGGAGGATTTTTAGTTACTTATTTAGTAATAATTTGTCCTCTATATATTTTGTATGTATTTGTTAATAAGATAAATAAAAATATTTTCTTCTGTAAGAAACGCTACGGTCACTCTCTTTATCACTATTTTTATAATCCTTTAGGTTCTTCTTTTGTCACATGTTATTCCACTTACAAATAAAGTTTAAGCATAACAATAACCCGTCATGTTTTATTTTATTACAACTTTGCCACCTTTTAATATTATAAGAGAAGGTATAAATTTTGTCTTTTTATTTTCATCAAATAGTAGACTTATATTATACCTTTATATATATATATATGTATATAATACATTTTTATATATGTTTCAATAATATGTACCTAGTTTTGAAAGAAAAAAATGTATATGTTTCAATAGTATCTACCTAGTTTTGAAAGAAAAAAATGTACTTACCTACGCTTTTTTATAATATATATTATGTATGTAAGGGTTATTTATCGTTTTATATCCTCTATTTTTAGTTAATTCAAAATCCATACTTTTGGTTTTAGATCTTATCGAATTTATACCTTGAGATTTGATTTAATACACAATTTATACATTTTACTAATCAAAATTCAATTTTGACTTAACAAATTACCCAAAATACCCTCAAATTGAAAAAATAATATAACTTACAAATTTGAAACGCTTTATACTAATGTTTTCAACTTTAGAAATGTATAGAATACTATCAAAAATAGTGTTTTATGCATCTTTGTTTTTGTTTTCTTTTTTTTTTTAAGTTTTAATTTTTTTCTAATTTATTTAAGGATAATTGAGTTATTTTAAAGGTCAAAATTAATTATTGATTGAAGTAAGGTATAAATTTAATGAGATCTAAAACCAAAAGTATTATAAAAAGATAAAAAAACCCTCTATGTAATTGTTTTAAGTTTTAAATGTTATACACGGTTTATGTTTATGTTTATGTATATAAGAATTATACGTGTTTATATATATATATATATAAAAGGATTATATATTTGTATAAAGGTTTTAAGTTTTGAAAGTTATACACGGTTTTTCAAACACATACAAGGTTTATATATAAAGGTTATAAGTTTTAAATGTATACACGGTTTTTTAAAACATGTATATAATTTCGAATCCTTTAAAAAAGGAAAAAAAAAAAAAAAACACATTAATAGAAGGACAAAAAAAAAAAAACCTAACATGAAAATAGCAGATTCGCAGTAACTACTATGACTTGTTATTAGGCTCTATTCTCTTGGGAAAGTGGGATGATATTTGGCAAAAGGAGAGGACAAAGAGAGACAAAAAGAGTACAAAAATAGTAGCCCTGCTATTTCTCTTCTTCCATTAGTTTCGAGTTGTTGTGGGAGCGTCTTTTGAAAAAAAAAATGAACCTCTTGAATCCCTTAAATTCCATGAGCATGAATCCGACTAACCAAACCACATAAACAAATTGAAGCCAAATCCCTGGAAAAAAAAAAAAAAAACCTGTCAAATTGATTACATTGATCCTTAGAGCCTCTCACTATTGCCACCGGAGGAGAAGTCACACACCGGAGATCTCTAAACTACCAGCCCTTCTTAAATTGACGGAATCAGACTATCCACTGCATCACTAAACTATCATCGTCGAACTGTCATTGCTGAACTCCATAGTGTTGCTTCTTGCTGTAAGTTTTTTTATCATGTTTTTTCCTTCTCTAATTAATTTGCTTGCTGTTGAGTTCCGTAGCCCTATAGCCCATTCAGGCTATCGTATAGGCAATACATATATAAGCCTAGTTTAGAGCTTTAGATATAAGGAGAAAAAAAAAAGTTGAAAAAAATATATTTGAAAAAAAAAATGAGGGAAAAGAATTTTAAATCATCCGGAAAAACCAATCCCTTTTATTGTTCACTCTGAAGGTCCTTTTAATGCAAGGACTTTCCTCACCGAATCTAATTATGATGTGTGATCCCAGATGATGGAGATGCATATAGTTGAGAGGGAGAAACTCTCCTATATATATGGTAAGCCTAAGCTACCTACTGAAGAAGGATATGAGAAATGATATGCTGAAAATCAGAAAGTCAAAAGGTAGTTGTTAATGTCTGACTCCAATATTATGAAGCGCTATATTCACTTACCCACTACTCACGAAATTTAGAATACCTTGGCAAAGGCTTCCTATAATGAAAGTGATGCATTGTACGTTTTCGACTTGACTGAAAAGGCTTTCATCACCAAACAAAATGGAAGAGTACTTTTTGTGTATTATGGACAATTGATTGAAAATTTTTGTGGATTAGATCATCGTTATAAAGTGATTATGAAGGATCTCGAAGACATTGAAGCATATCGGAAGTCCATTAAATGACTACGAGTTCATATTTTTATTCAAGATTAGACAAAATTTTTGACCAAATTTGTGAAAAAACTTTGTGCAAAGAGACAATCTCAAATTTAGAAGAATGTTATTTTTTGTTTGACGTGAAGAAGTTCGTCATACCACTTTGAATGAGGAGACAGAAAACTCAAAAGCTTCAGCCATAGTGGCTTGAAATCGACAAAAATCAGAATTGACCTTCTCAAGCTCAGCATGATTGAGCAAGACCTAACAAGTCCATATATAAATGCACTCACTGTGGCAAAACTGTTCATATAAAAAACTAGTGTTTTGAGTTTATCGGCTCTCCAGAATGGTCGAAAAGTAATTGTGATCGACCAAAGAACAATTCTAAAGCAACCTACGTGGCCACAATTATTGAAACGAAGACACAAGATGATAATGTTACTGAAAGTGCCTCGGTATTGGTAGAAGACGGTGATTTTTTGTTGTGGTATTAATCATTTTAAAAAAGGAAAATTTGAAAAAAAAAAAAAAAGAGTTAAGCTGCGTTGATCCTACTGTGGACTTGAGCATGATAGCTTAATCTTTTTGATCTGATATAATCCATTGAATCACCACCAAGAACCATTAAACCACTGTCATAGATCCTTTTGAACCACCACCAGTTCCTTTGATCTTATTGATCTTTTTGATTTCACTTGACCCCACTGAAAGGAAAAAAAAATTGATCTCTTATCCCATTTGATCTCTTGATCTTTGATCCACTTGATCTCTTGATATCATTGATCCTATTGGAAAGCGCCATTGAAGAGTGTCATAATTATCACTATCTCTTTTCTTTCAAGTTGGTATGCACCAACTTAAGAGAAAGTGTTGAGATATAATGATGATTATTTATGAATTTGGAAGATTAGTTGGACTTTTATTCTATAAACGCTAAGTTAATTAGCCAGATTTTAGGTTTAATTTGGATGATTTTTTTGTATTTATTTGGTAATAATTTGTCAAACTCCTCTATATATTTTGTATTTCTTTCCTCTATCAATACGATGAATAAAAATCATTTTCTTCCGTTAGTTTCAAATGTTCAATAACTCTTGTGATTGCAAAATACATTTTAATCACGTCATATGCCATAATTTACAATGTCTTTGTGATGATTAATTTTTAATAACAAATAACTAATATTGTTATCTTATAAAATGATTGCATAGTTCTATTAAAATCTTAAATTAAAATTACACAGTATGAATTGCTGCTAAAATACAAAAAGATGTTATGCTTGTGAAATCTAAGAAACTATTTACCGATAAAAACAAGACTAAGAATTCTTATTATTTGCTTACTGAAAGACAAATGAAAATAGGATAATAAAAGGACTATTCTATCTTGACTACAAATAAAGAGAAATAATAACTAGTATTATTTAACATCACCTCAAACTTACAATACGGCTGCAACAAGCATCAAGACTCTGCATGACAATAAACACAAACGCCAAGTGAAGTGTGATTTTGTAAACAAGTTAGCAATATGCATATTAGAAATGATGAAAGGTAATGTGAGAGTTCCAATGTGAAGGTGATACCAAGTGAAATGAAAATAAATCTCAATATGTTTATTTCGCTCATAGAAAACTGAATCACACACAAAGTAAATAGCACTCTTATTGTCAAAATACAAAGTAGTAGGTTGATGGAGAAAAGCACCCATATCTGCAAGTAGCGAATGTAACTAAACAATTACACAACAAGTAGTAAAAGCCATGGCATAGTACTCTACCTCTATGGAAGACCTAAAAACAACGTCTTTCTTTTTACTTTTCCAAGAAATGAGAGATTCACATAAAAAAATACGAAAGCCGGTGGTAGACTTACGATCCACAAGATCACTAGCCTAGTCATCATTAGAGTACGCACGCAACCTAAAGATGAAGTAGATGAAAGTAAAAAACTCTAAGACTATGTATCACAGAGATACCTCAAAATGTGAAGAATAGTCCAATGACTATAGTAGGTGAAGTAACAAACTGACAAACAAAACCAACAACATATGCAAAATATGGACGACTAATGGTGAGATAAACCAAGCTGTTAACAAACTAACAAACTGTTAATGTAAGTCGTTAAATGACTGCACTATGCATAATGAAATTGCGTAAGACCGAGACATGATGTGACATGAATAACTAATAATTTCTGTTAAATATAGTGAGTTATAATCACATCTATCTATGGTCATATATATGACGATCTTAATCTTGAGTTATTAGCAAACTCTTATAGATTTATGTCTTTTGATTTACTTAGTATGGATTTGAGAATCTACTCTTATTCTTTCTATCTTGGAGGCAAAATGAAGTAAATAGCTAGGAATGTTAATATTACAAGATGGAATCCATTCCTTATCTAACAAGAAGTACATAAATAAGTCTATTGAGTATTGATTTAGGGCTTGAATAATATGAACGCTCAATTCGTGATTAAGTTTATGAATATATAATTCATTAGAGAATTAATAGCACCAAGGATAAAGAAATAATTAGAGAGGTTAACGGATTTCACCTAGTTCTAATTATGAATTATTTATGAATGATCAATTTATTTATGATGGCTAGATCAGATGGACACTTCTAAGAAATGAGTAATTAAGTATATATAATTTCAAGAGTATAGTTCCAAACATTTAGTGGAGTTACATTGGAATTAATAAAAGGGATATATTAATTAAAGAGTTTATTTAATATATTAGTTTTATTGGAGCTTGAAATTATGGGCTCATTGGTCCCCTACCATCCTTGTAAACACTATTAGACAAGTGGAATTATTGACTTAAATAATTAATTTAGAATTATGAAATTTTAAATTAAATATCACTTAAAATAAACTAATTATGAATTAATTTATATTTATTAAATAATTAGATTATTTAATAAATAAAATAATTAATTTTGGAAGATATAGAGTGGAAGGGATCCACTATGTGTGGCACCTATGCTATCAAGAGAAAGTCCCTTGTTCGCTTTACACTTGTTGACAGAGTTTCCATAGTGATAACATGTAAAAATTTACGTGTTCATGAGTTTGAAATGATCTATTTAACATTTCATTTGTTATTAAGGCCTCTAATTAATCATTTTTGCATGTCTTTAGTATTTTAGTGCTTTTTCCATAAAATATGTTAATTCTAGGTTTTTATTGCTCAATTACATTTTTGGTAATTTTTAGAAGTGCTTTTAGTGTCAATTATTTTATTTTTGTAAACTATATTTTACATAGTAAGTTAATTAAGTTCTATATTGATTTTGATTTTCATCACTATTTTTAGTTTTAAGTATGTTCTTGGCTTTAATTTAGTTTTGCATTTGAAGTGTGTTTAATAATATTTATCTATTTATAGTAATTTTTGTTTTGTGAAATAATTATTCTCTTTAGGTTTATTTTCAAGGAAAGACGACATTGGGGTGAAAATAGAAGAAGAAATGAAAAAGAACTCAAATTTTAGGCCCAAGAATTAATTTTGGAAATATTTGGGTAAGAACTTTTTGGAAAAAGTTAACGCGAGCCTCCTAGCTGTGCCAGTCGAGCCGCTTTACTGTTCCATGTGCTTAAAGCCGTGCTGAGGGAGCCTAGCCATGACAAATTGAGTCCACATCACGTGGGCTGCTTAGCTTCAGCTCCAACTATGTATGAGCACGCGTACAGTAGCCCCACGCTGCTTGCTTTTTAGTCTCAAAGTCTTAGACCGGATTATGTAGCTGTTTGTATGAATTATTTTCTAAGTTTTCAATTTAGGATTGTTTATATTTCACTATAATTAATGCTTATGGTTATTTTCTTGTTAAATTTGAGAGCGCAACTGAATGAGACTAGGAAATCACCTAATGCTACATTAAAAATCTACATCCATAATTGTTTTGCGTTTTTAACTAGTAATAGCAATTTATGATCTATAATTCCAAGAGACTTTTGCTTAATTGTGACGTGAAACATAACCTAAGTTGAATGAACCGAGCTTATGAGTTTATTGCCTCCATTACATTAAATCTAGAAAGCTTCTTCTATGTCATTTAATGGAAAGAAATTTAGTAAAAAGCTTATTTTGCTAAACTATAAAGTAAAGAAAGATAGGATATCAGAGCTTGTTGCTATTTACGGTTGGTAATTTCATCAGAAAAATTAGAATAATTCTACGACTACTACAAAATTATTGTCTAATGGTGGAGAACGAACCTTTAACCAGTTTTATTATTTTTTTTTTATAAATTTTTGAATTTTTGTTATAATTTTACTTAGTCGCAATTGTTATTCTGATTAGAATTTTTTGAATTTAAATTTTGTTAATTTAACTCTCTTATTGTAATTTTCTTTTCTTAATTAATTTTTGCATTTTTTATTCACATTTTAATTATCATTTATTTTGCTTCTTAATTTTATTATTTCATTAGTTTTAAGTAATTTAGTTGTCAAATTCAAAACCCTCCCCTATTTTAATTTGGCAAAAAAAAATATAAAAAAAAAATATAGAGAGTGAAAATTAACAACAGATTAATTAACTTCAATCCTCGTGGGAATGATACTTAACTCATCATTTATATTACTTGATATGACCTTATATACTTGCATGTATAAGAACAACCCAATAAATTTTTGGCACCATTGCCATGGAATTCAATTTTCAATTAATTTGTTATTAATTTTCTTTTTAGTTTTTATCAGTTTGATTTTTGTTCATTTTTTTTTTTAGGTTTGCACACACTTGAATGTCCATCAAAGAGTATGAGGAAAGATTCCTAAGAGTCAAACACTACCCAAGAACAACCAACATCACACAAGTGTTTTCAACTCCTTTACTACCTTCGTCATCCTCACGCAACTATTTACTCTACCACACGAGTGCAATCAAGCAGTACACATTGATCTACCATCATCTACTGATTCGTCGAACACTCGAACCAATAGGAACAAGAAGAGATGGTAGCACCAATCCTAGACCAACAACCACTTTGCATTCAATATCCCAACCTAGAGCCTGCTTTTGAACTCAAGTCAAGATTGATCCACCTCTTGCCAACATTCCGTGGTTTTGCAGGAGAAGACCTACGTAAACATCTCAAAAAATTTCATATGGTATGCTTAACCATGAGACCAATCAGAATTTCTAAAGAGTAGATTAAATTAAGGGCCTTTCCTTTGTCTCTGGTAGACTCTGCTAAAGAATGACTCTATTATCTACATTTTGTTTCCATCACAACATAGAATAAGATGAATAAAGTCTTTCTAGGGAAGTACTTCCCTGCATCCAAAGCTACAACCATCCGAAAAGAAATATTTGGCATCTGACAATATAGTGGAAAGTCCCTTATAAATATTGGGAATGATTAAATAAGCTGTGTGCAAGTTGCCCTCATCATCAAATCAGTGAGCAACTCCTTATCCAATACTTCGATGAAGGACTGCTATTGATGGATAGAAGTATGATCGATGCTGCAAGTGGAGGAACACTAGGAGACAAGACTCCAAAAGCCAAGAGAGCTCTAATTTCAAACATTGCGGCAAACTCCCAACAGTTTAGCCACAACATGAACCACCACCGCCACCATTAAAAAAAGTGAAGAAGGTTATTACTTCTTCTACCATTGTACAACAACTTGTATAACTTACCTCTCTCGTTCAACAAATAACTTTAGGAAGTGATCATCAAGTAAAGGCGTGTAGGATATGTTCTATTGCAGGCCATCCTACCGATATATGCCCAACTCAACAAGATGGCAACATGGAGCAAGCAATTGCCATAGGTGGATTTTTGGGACAACCAAGGAAGTATGACCTCTTCTCCAACACTTACAACGAAGGATGAAGGGATCATCCCAATTTCAGTCATGGGAGAATACAACAATAGGCATGCCAAATCCCATGATCAACTGACCACCAGGTTGTAACCAACTAAGGCCGCAACAACCATATCAAGTCTGACCACAACAACCGGCTACACAAAATTCAGGTCCATTCTTAGAAGATCATGTTAAAACCTTTGCAACCAACACTATGTAGCTTCAGCAAGACACTAGAGCAAACATTCAGAATCTAAAGACTAAAGTTGGTCAATTGGCTAGTGTTGTGAGCTTGTTAGAGGCACAAAATTTGGGGAAATTGCTATCCCAAATAGTTGTAAATCCAAGAGAAAATACTCATGCGATGATGTTGAGGAGCAAGAAACAAATCGAAGGGCCTTCAAACTGCCACAAAAGGCGTCACTTGAGGATAAAGACAACAAACAAGCAACCACATGATAATGAGATATCGGTTCCTATAGTCAAAACACATTATCCCACAAGGTAAGTACCAAAACTCTTATTTTGTCTCATGTTACTCTTCCCCCTTTTCCTAGTAGGTTTACAAAATCTAAAAAGGAGAAACAAGAAAAGGAAATCCTAGAGACATTCCGAAAGATAGAGGTAAACATACCTATCTTGGATGCTATCAAACAAGTGTCCCAGTATGCTAAATTTCTCAAAGAATTACGGACTAAAAATGCAAGCTCAAATGAAATGAAAGAGTAAGTGCAAGTGAGAATGTATCAGCGGTACTACAAAAGAAGATCCCACCTAAATGTAAGGACCCAAGTATTAGTATTTCGTGCACCATCGGAAACACCAGGTATGAGAAAGCAATGTTAGATTTAGTAGCATCCATAAATGTTATGCCATATTCTATTTATGCTTCTTTGAATCTCAGACCACTAGAAGAAACGGTGTTATTATACAAATCGTTGATCGTTCTAATGCCTATTCTAGAGGAATTGTAGAAGATGTTTGAGCATAGGTAAACGAATTGGTCTTCCTAGCAGATTTCTATGTTCTCGAGAGGGAGGATGAATCATCCCCTAACCCAACACTTATCTTATTAGGAAGACCATTCTTAAAGACCGCTTTAACCAAGATAGACATATAAGATGGGACCTTAACGATGGAGTTTGACAGTGAAATAATTTGATTTAACATCTTCGAAGCAATGAGGTATCCTAGTGACTTGCATTCTATTTTTGCAGTTGAATTGATTGAAAATTTTGCTGTAATACCCCTTAAGCTAACTAATAAGCTCATGGAATGCCTATTTAGTTAGGATAAAGAATATTAACCTTTCATTTACACTATAAATTTTATGGTTTACTTAAAATATTCATTTCATTATAGAAGAGTTTTGAAAGTATTGTTTCACTCATTTCCTTATTTACAACATATACAATATTTCAAAATGAGATGTGCAATATACTATCACATCTAGAGTTATTAATATATTTGTTTACAAAACCATAAAAGAGATACTAAGTTTAACAAAGTAAAGTTCCAAAATAAGCTTCAAAAGCTGATCTAAAACATGGCATATGAACAAATCTATGTCCGACAGCTCTAGATACTCAATCAACCCCTAACCCTATACACCCTCACTTGTATCATAAGAACTACAATAAGCTAAAAGCTCAATAAACAAAAACTAATGCATGAACATAAACATTGAATGCAAATGCAATCAAACATTTTCTTTTATCAGTTTTCTTTCAACAATTCTTTCTTCTTTCGGGTACCTTTGGAGTATGGTACTTAACTGATAATGATAGGCTGTGGTTTTTGAAACTTGTTCATCATTTTGGCCAATGTAACAGTAATAATAATACGGGGTTTCCATCTTGGTCTTTAGACCTCGGGTATTTGCCGTATTCAATCTTAATCTTTATGGCTTTTCTTATCTTGGTTTGTCAACCCCAAAGTATTCACCACCCCTTGTTGGGTCCGCCGGTCCCACCCGTGTCTTGTGCCTACCCAACCACCAATTAAGCACCATACTCCCATTTTAGTTAAAAATTTTATTCCCTTTTTAAATCATATTACATGTCTTAAAGCAAATATCATGAATCATGAATGCTTGCGTTGAGTTAAAAGATCAGTCCTCTTAGAAGATAAGATGTGTTAAAGGCCTAGCATTATAAAATCACATACCATTTTATTTCTCATAAACCAAACTCATTGATCTAGGTTATAATTTCATATTATAAGGGTTTTGTAACAATGTCAAAATGTACATTTATGTCCATGGAACATGCTATACTATTAGAAATATATTAAACATAGAGATTAAGTGTTCCATCATCTCAACAAACATACATATTCATGCATTCTTGGCTGCAAATTACAAATTATCAAACACATAATAATTTTTACAACTTCTTGGACAAATCAAGTTTTTAATGAATTACTAACATTTCCAAACTTTAAATATCATTGAGGGACGTATATAGTCTTATAAAAACAACCCAATACATAAGAATCAAGCATGGTGCAAACTTTATTTTCCACTTAAACGAGTTTTATATTTTCTTTCCATAAGTTTAGAAATAATATTCTAACTAATTCCAACCTATTTACAAGCAGTCAAAATCACTTAATAAACACTTTGAATCAATAAAAATAATGGAAAAAATCAGATTCCACAAGATTATCAATTTTGCAAAAAAACAACTTAATTAGCTTAGTTTGAGCTCAAATATGTCCTAGATTAATTTTTCCACATTTATTATCATATATAACAGAAAATAACTTTATTTCATCATAAGAAACATAAATATAGAGGTTACCTTTTAGAACGTAATGTTAGGGCTCTATTGGAGGTCAAAACACTTGATTTTCAAGCTCAAAACGGTGAAACTTGAGGTTGGTTTGTGTAACCCGAATTTCTATAGTCTTGTTTGAGTTTTTGTGAGCTTTAGGACATGGAAAATAGAGAGGAAGAAGTGAGAAGAGTGCTGGACGTTTTTAGATTTGCTTGCAAAAGAAAGATGCAAAAATGAATATTCTAGTTCATTTGACTTGGTCTAAATTAGGTAAGAGAAAGGAGGAGCTTGCTTAGGTACTTTTGCCATCTTTTTCTTGGGTTTGATATGTGAAAAGAGTGCTAAGTAAGATAATTTAGCTAATAGCTAGCCACTTAAATCTAGTGCAAGCAAGAGTAATTTAATTTGCTATAACGTAGTTAATAAATCAATCAAATTGTACCATTTTGTATACTTTCAATTCCAATCAAATTTATATATTTCAAATATATAAATGGGCAAAACAATTAGTTTAGAATGTAATTGAAACGGAACAATGCTTTCCAATTAATTCGTAACCATTTAGCACATTAATCTTCCATATCGAGAAACTGAGCTTTTCACTGCAACTAGAATCTTTTTAAAACATGTTAGATCATATATTAATAATTCAATGTCATATTTATGAATATAAGCACGTTTATGCATGATTCAATCTTAAAAATAATAAATACTCTTGCTCATAAGATATGCTTTCTATATGCTTTAATTCAATAACGTATGTTCGTTAAATGCATAGATATGCAAGATGCTTATTACTGGCTAATTATGAGTTAATTAGGCATTACAATTGCATAGGAAATCTTTAAGTTGACTGGCAGAGATGTATTGGAAGTTGCTTTCATTGAGAACTTCAAGATGACTGATCTTGAAGGATAAAAAACGGGACTTGTCATTGAGTGAAGAAGTAGAAGAGGCTATGGGAAGTTTGGAATCTCTGTCACCAAAGCATAGGTATGATATTTCTTATATTGAATTACCATTAACTAATGAGAAACGTTTACCTTCTATCATATAGGCTACAACACTAGAAATGAAACCTCTCCAGAATCAGTTAAAATATGTATACTTGGGAGAAAAACAAACACTACTAGTTATCACCCCTAACAATCTCACACCAATACAAGAGGAGAACCTTATCTGGGTTCTTTGAGACCATAAGACAACAATTAAGTGGACTATTGTTGACATTAATGGCATAAGTCCATCTATGTACATGCATCGAATCGTACTTGAAGAAGGATCAAAGCCAACAAGAGAGGCTCAACACAGGTTCAACCCTCCTATGATAGAAGTTGTAAAGAAGGAGATACTGAAGCTCCTAGATGTTGGGTTGATCTACCCCATTTTAGATAGCAAGTGGGTAAGCCCAGTTCAAGTTACACCAAAGAAATCAGGGGTTACTGTGGTCAAAAATGAAGATAACAAACTAATTCCTACTCGAGTTTAAATTGGGTGGTGCATTTGCATTGACTACCAAAAGCTTAACGCGGCAAATCGCAAAGACCACTTTCCCCTACCATTCATTGATCAAATGCTTGAAAGGTTAGTTTGTGGTAAAAAGATACATGGAGACTAACCTTTCATTGAACTAGAAAAAGTACCATTTATGGTAAACCAAGGAATAGTTTTGGGGCATTGTTTCTTTTAGGGGTATTGAGGTTGATAAGTCTAAAGTAGATCTTCTGTATTCTTTACCACCTTCCATAAGTATGCGAGAGATTCATCCTTTTCTTAGACATGTAGGTTTCTACAGTAGGTTTATCAAGGATTTCTTGAAGATAACATTGGCCCTATGCAAATTGCTTCAAAAGGATTTGGCATTCAACTTTAATGTCAGATACAAGGAGGCATTTGAGAAGTTGAAGGAGCTCCTTATCCCAACACCCGTAATCCAACTGCCAAATTGGAACCTCTCTTTTGAAATTGTGTATGATGCTAGGAACTATGAATAGGAGCCATTTTGGAACAGCGGGTTAGATGACTTGCTCACGCAATTCACTACTCATCCCAAACATTGAATGATGCACAACTTAACTACTCTATAACTGAAAAAAGAATTGTTGGCAGTTATTTTTGCTTTGGAAAAATTTCGATCTTATTTAGTAGGAACAAAAGTAACTATTTACTTTGATCATGCAGTTCTTAGCTACTTGCTCATGAAGAAGGATGTAAAACTGAGGCTTATAAGATGGATTCTCCTATTGTAAGAATTAAACTTGGAGATCAAAGACAAGAAGGGAACCAAGAACTTAGTGGCAGATCATCTTTACTGCCTTGTTCATGAGGAGGAGGCTTTAACTTTGTAAAGAACTTCCCAGATAAGCAACTACTTTTTATGAGTGCGACAACCCCCTGGTATGTAGACATTGTCAATTATTTGGTTATCAGGAGGATGCTGGATGACTTAACCCAAGATGGAAAAGAGAAACTGAAAAGTGATGCCAAATACTAAATTTTGGATGACCTGTATTTGTAGAAACATTGTTCCGACCAGGTGATAAAAAGGTGTGTCCCTAAAACTAGATTTTACTCTATACTTACCTTTTGTCACTCTTATGCATGTAGAGGACTTTTTGGACCAAAAAGGGCAGCATATAAAGTCCTTGATTGTGGTTTCTATTGGCCATCATTGTTCAAGGATTTATACCTTTTCTACAAGTCATGTGATCATTGTAAAAAAAAAAAAAAAAAGGTAATTTGAGTGCTCGAAAGCAAAAACCACTAACCCCTATTCTTGTTATTAAAATATTTGACGTTTAGGGCATTAATTTCATGGGACCTTTTCCCTCTTTTTTTGGTAGTCTTTACATTATACTTGCAGTTGATTATGTCTCAAAATAGGTGGAAGCAAAAGCCACTAAGACCGGTGATTCTAAAGTTGTTATTGATTTTGTAAAGTCTAACATCTTTGCAAGGTTTGGAACACCGAGAGCTATGATTAGCAATAAAGGTATGCATTTCTACAACATGTCAGTTGAAGATCTATTAAGAAAATATAACATCACACACAGAATCTCCATTCCATACCATCCACAAACAAGTGGGCAAGCTAAAGTATCCAAGTAAGAAGTAAAATCCAATCTTGGAAAGACGATTAACGCAAATCGAAAAGATTGGAGTCTGTGACTCGATGATGCATTTTGGGCATATAAGAAAGCATACAAGACACCCATTGGAATGTCTTTTTATCAGTTGGGGTACGGTAAGCCACGTTATCTTCCACTTGAGCTAGAACACAAAGCGTTTTGGGCGGTGAAGTAATGCAACATGGAGATGGATGCTGTAGGACAACAAAGGAAGCTTCAATTACAAGAGCTAGAGGAAATTCAGAATGTTGCCTATGACAGCTTGAGAATTTACATGGAGAAAACTAAGGCTTGTTATGACAAGATGATCTCCTATATGACTCCTATTATGGGACAAAAAATACTTCTATTCCACGCATGCCTTAAGTTGTTTCCAGGTAAGCTATGTTCTCATTGGGGTGGACCATTTGTTGTTACTATTGTTTTTGCTCATGCTATAGTTGAAATACAAAGCATGAAGATAGGAAGCACATTCAAAGTAAATGGACACCGCTTGAAGCCATACTATGAAGGATTTGTGACACACAATGTAAAGGAGGCACCACTCGATGAGCTAGCTTACCTTCATGGATAAAGCAAGTCTGCATCAGGCTGAAGACACTAAAACAAGGGTTTATTGAGAGGCAACCTAATGGATGAAGAGCATGCCATAATAGATTTGATTTTTATTACTCTCATCCATTCTATTTTTTTTTATTTTGTCTCTACATTTTTCCATTTTCTTGTTTAAAAGAATGAAAATGTCAAACCTCCACCAATCAGTTAAGTCCTCTGCCCTTAATATTCTTTTTATTTATAAACATTAAGGACACTATTCAATTTAAGTTTGGGGGTATGGCACCAAAAAAAATCAAAAATTCAAAATTTTTAAACAAAATTTTCTGCCTTTTTGTTTATTTTGGTTTTATTTAAAAAAATTAAACTTGTGTTTTGAGTTGATGTCTAAGACCAATGATAGAACTTGTTTTAAAATGTGCATAGCTTTTGAAAAATGATAAACATTGTGTTTATGTGTGCTTGATTCATTTGTTGGCTCTACTTTGTTTAGATTTCTGTAAACACTTAAATGCACATAACCATGATTACTTAGTCGTTTGGAAGCTTAGAGAGCATTTATGTGAATTTAGCAACTTTTAAAAGGACTCACAAACTCTAGAACTTATCTGATTATCTCTCAAGGTAAAATCCTAGGTTGCATGAAACTAAGAATATAATTTAAGTCATCTTTGGATAGTTTGAGCCTTTCTATTCTTATCCTGTGATACACATTTGATCTCTATTCACCTTGTTGAGCCCTATGTTTACCTTTTCTTTTTCACCCACAAATTATAACTTGGCTGTTATTTATTCTTTATCCTTTTTAACCCTTCACCCATAAGCATGTTGGTTATTTTGTAACACATTTTGAAGTCTATTCTTGTGCATAGGAGGAAGGTTGGTGTTGTGATATATTGTTTTGTACTGTTATTTCAATGTAACTCATGATATCTACAATTTTTTTAAAAAACAAAAAACAAAACAAAAAAATGAAGATGAATAAATGTGGATGACAAAAGAGGACAAAGTTCAAGTTTTAGGGTGTTTTTGTATTTGAGATGATGATTTGTGCTCATTAGAAGGTGTGTGAATGGATGAATGTTTTTATAGGTGATTTGAACCTCACTTGTATCCAAATATCCTACACCTTACCCAAGTCACACATTACAAGTTTGATAAAGTCCTAATGGTCTTTAAGCATTTTGTTTCCTACATTAGTGGAGAAAGATATGAAAGACAAGCCTATGGAGCTTTAATTTCCTCACCTAGAGATCTAATTTTAACCACTAATTTGCATAAACTAATCTGGGCTATAGCAGCTAAGTGTAATTAGTTATTCACACACGCACTCAAAGGGTCTAAATGAGATAGAGTCAGCATTAAAAATGAATTCTACATGTTCGTTATGTTTTGAGTTTTTCTTGAACTATATAAGTTGTGAAAATATTGAGGCCTATGAATTCATCAAGTCATCACTCGTATGTCCTTGTGTGTTTTCAGTGTTAATTTTTTTTTCTTTTGCTTGAGGACAAGAAAAATGCTAAGTTTGGGGTTATTTTAATAACATGTAAAAATGTACATATTCATGAGTTTGAAATAATCTATTTAACATTTTATTTGTTATTAAAGCCTCTAGTTAAGTATTTTATGGGTGTCTTTAGTATTTTAATGTGTTTTCTATAAAATATGTTAATTCTAGGTTTTTATTGTTTAATTATATTTTATGTAATTCTTAGAAGTATTTTTAAGTGTCAATTATTTTATTTTTGTAAAATATATTTTACATAGTAAGTTAATATGGGCCGCTTAGCTTCAGCTTGCGACATTACTCAACTTCAGCTCCGGCCATGTACAGACACGTGCATAGTAGCCCTATGCTTCTTGCTTTTCAGCCATCAGATCTACCTAGTTTGGCACATCTAACGGCCTCAAAGTCCCAACTGGCTTGCTTCAGCTCGAGCCACACGATGAAGTCATCTTCTGTAGGCACAATGCCATAGATCACAATGTTTTGGTGTCGTCTTCAGCTGCGAAGTACTCGAAGTCACACTCAATTTTGCACACCAACTGGATGCAACCTGCGAAGAAAGAAGAAAAAAAAGATTAATTTAACAAATTGATTCTTTTAAGAGAAATAATTCATCTGAAAGTTACGGCTTTATAATTCACCTACTCCTGCAAAGAGGTGTGGTGCACTCATCCGTTTATGTTTATGAAAATTCTAAACTGAACCATGGGCTTGCCTATAAAAAAACAGCAAATCTTCAATTCAAATTATTAATTCTTCTCTTAGTTTTTCATCCTGAAAGTCAATAAACACTTAGAATTTTGACAGAAAAATAGAGAGAAAATAGAGGAAGGAGGAGGAATCTAAGGAGGTTTCTATAGCAAATTCTTAAAGACCATCACCATTCTTCAAATACCACTACTATAGAGCCACAATTATTGTTAGTTTTATGTTTTTGTTATTATTTTCAATTATGTCTAGCTAAATTTATTTTTGGTTAAAGGCGATTTCAAAATTGTGGACAAAATTATGTAGTTGTTTGTATGAATTATTTCCAAGTTTTACTTTGAGAATGTTTATGTTTCACTACAATTAATACTTATGGTTATTTTCTTGTTAAATGTGAGTACGCAACTGAGTGAGATTAGGAAATTGCCTAATGCTACGTTAAAATCTAGATCCATAATTGTTTTGTATTTTTAACCAGTAGTAGCAATTTATAATCTACAATTACGGGAGGCTTTTGCTTGATTGTGATGTGAAACATAACCTAAGTTGAATAAACCAAGCTTGTGAGTTTATTACTTAGATCAACCTATCTTTCTCAACTTAATGTTTCCGTTAGTTTAAATCTACAAAGCTTGTTCTAGGTTATTTAGTAAAAAGCTTGTTTTGCTAAACTACAAAATAAATAAAGATAGGATATCAAAGTTTGTTGCCATTTACGGTTGGTAATTTCAACAAAAAATTGGAAATAATTATATGACTACTGCAAAATTATTATCTAACAACGTAGAATGAACCTTTAACTAGTTTTATCATTTCTGATTTGAATTTTGAATTTAAATTTTTTTAATTTAATTTTGTTATTGTAATTTTCTTTTCTTAATTAATTGTTACATTTTTATTCACATTTTAATCATCATTTATTTTACTATTTAATTTTATTATTTCATTAATTTTATGTAATTAAGTTATTAAATTCAAAACCCTCTCCCATTTTAATTTGATAAAAAAATAAACTTCAAAAATAAAAATAAAAAATATAGATAGTGAAAATTAACAACCAATTAATTAAAATCAATTCTCGTGGGAATGATACTCTACTAATCATTTATATTACTTGATATGACCACGTATACTTGTTGTACGAGAACCAACCTATCATATAGTTAGTATTTCCAATTTTGAATAAATATGATTTAATTCAAATATGGAAAGTTGAATGTAGAGACAAATAAGATTGGATAACAAACAATATTCTCACATGCACTGCTATGAGAATGGCACCATATGCACAGAGAATCTCTCTGTGTGTGGCGCTTATCACAATACCGGGAAAGGGAAACTTGTGTTTTTAATTTTAATTAAGATATGTGATATTAAATTAAAATGAGAAGGCTTTTCAAAATTAATTAGCTCTTTTATTCTCTATAAATAGAGGCCTCTTCTATTCATTTGGAGATACTTTGTGAGTCTTGAAGAGACTAAGAGTACTCTGCCAAAATCTTCTCCTTATAGGCTTGTAAGAGATAAAAGAAAGTGAAGAATAGACGACATATGCTACATTGCTTAGGGAAGATGCACAATTTGGCCACCTTTTGCACATTGTCACAATTTGGCCACCTTTTGCACATTGCCATGCTTGCATTGTTTTCACAGGATGTGTATTTGGACTTGGCTTTTGAATATGATTGGAGGTGCCCAATATGTAAGGTAGAATTTGGCCTTGCAATGCCTCTTGGACTCAACCTAGAGAATAAAGATGCAAAAGATAGAAGAAACTCTACAAAAGCTGTAAATATTGGATTTATAAGGCAACTAAGACAAAATAAGAAACAATAATAGAAATCTAACGATTTATGTGGTTTTGGATTTTGGCCTACGTCCATGGGCAAAGTGAAACAAATGTTTCTAATTTTGGGTTGATTAGAAAAAAAAATTGAGCTCTTATTTAGAAGCCCACATAACGTACAAGACTTCACACATAACCAATATAACACAAAAGACATTATATATATACCCACAAAACACCAATTGCATCGTCCCCAATTGATGTGGGACAACAAAAGAGCCAAAAAATTAACATATTTTATGAAATTTGAACTATGATTTTGTGGTTCAAACCGCATTCCTGTTTTTTTAGCAAAGATACAATCATTTACATTACCATGTTGAGTTGGCACTTCAAAGCTAAGCATATAATTGATGTGACGATGCAGCATGCAAATATATGCTTAAGACAAGTCTTATTCAAAATGAAGGCATAAATCGGATCTTAGCTAAGTGTCATCAAAAGAGCGGATATCTGAAATTAGTCTATAATCTTTCCAAGGATCAGATAGAAATATAATTTTCCTTTTTCCATTTTAGTGAAGTTTAATGTCATTACCCATACAGTGAATATTAATATTAAAGATTTGAGACCTAAATCATGCTGCAACTTTTTTTTTTTTATAATAATTTTGGCTAATTGTATTTATTTTCCCTTTGTTTGAGAAAAAGAAAGTTTCAAAATGGAATAATTTGTTCTATTTTTTACAATCACTTCAGAGCAAAAAAAAAAATGTTTTAATCACTTTTTACACATGTTGAAGGAAATAATTAATACTTCAACAAATTATAAGGCATAAGTTAGATATGAAGTTTTTAAAAATATATTGGAAGATAACCAAAGAGGAAATAAATACAATTATGAGATAAATAGTCGTAACAAAACAAATGAAGATTCAAAAAGTAGTTCCTTCATCTTTTGAAAGTGTTTCTCCTTACTAGTTGACCATATCACATGATACGATATTGTCACAAGCCGCACAATATTTGCCCTATCCTAAACATTGAAGGCTCACAAAGACTTTAGGATTCTCTAGTATTCTCTAAGAGTTAGAATCAATTAGAATACTCTAGAACATCCTAGAGAAATCAAGGTAATGAGGTAGAGTCATGGAGTTTTTAGAATGTTCCGTAACATTCTAAAAGGTTCTATGACATTCTTGAAGGTTCTATAATATTCTAGAAGATTCTACATGAGTCCAGAATACTCGAGAAACATCTAGAACTCTCGGGAAGATTCTAGAACTCTTTGAAAGACCTTAGAGAACTCTGAAACTTTCTAGAACACTTGAGATACATCTAACATACTAGGGTGTTGTAGAATACTCTAGAATATTCTAGGTCATGTATTTAACAGAAAACATGCTAGAATGTTCTAGGACAACTTATGTTCCATAGAAACCTAGAACTTTCCTTAGAAGGCCAATAGCCTAGAAATAGGGGAAGAGCCCCTCATTTGTAACCAATCTCTCAAAGTTAGTAAAGTTTTCACCTTTAATTGAAGCTTACTTTGTGTTTCATATCCTTCGTTTCCTCTCAAGTGTTCTTACTTAACCATCATTATTCTTGCCTTGTCTTGTGAGTTCGGGAGAATTCCAGGTTGACTTAGCATTGGGATTGCTAGGGCCGTACAGTCGTGTTATGGACGAGTAAGGCCGTGACAATTGGTATCAGAGCCTCGGTTCATCCATGATGAAAACAAAAGCAAGTGTAGGAATGGACACAACAAATGTGGAGACGTCGGAACAAGGGTGAGGTCATGAACAGCAACGCAATCCCACAACACCAAAGCCACGGGGGAAGTCCAAGGACATGGTTTCCAGCTTTGATGCACACTTAACTTGGGTGGAGGATAGCGTGAGTGCTTGGGATGCATGGATGGAGGACATAAACCAACACTTGGATAGTCTAGAGGCGGAGGATGTCGAACCCCATGGGGCCGTGCTTAAGTCCCTTGGTAGGCTAGAAGAGTCCTTAAGAAGGGACATTCGGGAGCTTTAGGAACAGCTTTCGGTAGAGGTGGCTCGTGTTCAAGATGTGTACCAGAGGGAGATCAATAACGTGCTTATCTAGTTGGAAGAAGCACGTGTTGACCTTGCATTGTGCAAGTGAGCAGTTGCAATTGGTCCTATCACACCTACCATAGAGGCATGCAAGATTGATGTGCCAAAACCCAAGAGCTTTATAGGCACGCGTAATGCTCGAGAGGTAGACAACTTTCTTTGGGGATTGGAGCAATACTTTGGTGCTACAGGCATTGTAGAGGATGCTGCCAAGATTCAAACTGCCGCTTTATGCCTCACAGACACCACCATGTTATGGTGGTGAAGAAGGCAAGAGGACATCAAGAGAGGTATGTGCACCATCACCACTTTTGATGCCTTTAAAAATGATCTGAAAAGGCAATTCTATCTAGAGAATGTCGAAATAGAGGCATGTGGTCACTTACGAAGACTTAAACAATCGAGTAGTATTTGGGACTATGTGAAGGATTTCACAAATCTCGTTCTAGAGATTCTAGATATGTCCAACAAGGACTCCCTTTTCTTCTTTATGGATGGGCTACAACCATGGGCAAAGATCGAGCTTAGGCATCGTGGCGTGCATGACCTCGCTACAGCCATTGCGGTTGCTGAGAGCTTGATTGACTACTCAAGCCAAAAGGAGTCCAAGTCCAAAGAGAAGAAAGACAACACCAACAAAGGTGGGGGAGACTGCTTGAAGAACTATCACAAGGAGGGAGGTAAGTACCATTCATCATCCAAGCAAAAGGATAAGAGGAAGTAGAAGGAGGGTCAAGACAACTCTAGGCCCAAAAACAATTGCTTCCTATGCGATGGACCTCATTGGATTCGTGATTGTCCTAAGAGAAAAGCCCTCAATGCTATGACCGCATCCTTTGAAGAGCATGGGATGGAAGGTAGCAAAGAGAGTGGTCATGTCGGCTCCATGCAACTCTTGAACGTTATTCAGAGTACTCTAGAGACTCAAGCCAAGGGATTGTTATTTGTGGATGCTAACATCCATGGGAAGTACACTAAGGCCTTGATTGACACTGGTGCGTCCATACCTTTATCTCTATTGAAGAAGCCCAAACGTTAAGCCTTAAGGTAGTTGGTGGAGGGGGCTCCATCAAAGCCATTAACTCATCGACCAAGCCTATTCAAGGCATAGCTTGGGGCATAAAGACCACCCTCGATGCATGGGTAGGTCATTTGAATTTATCTATGGTACCAATGGATGACTTCAAAGTTTGTTCTTGGTATGGCGTTTCTTGATCAAGTGAAGGCTTTCCCAGTTCCATTTGCCAACACCATCTGCATATTAAACGGTGAAAAGACTTGTATGGTACCTACAATTAGGTTTACCAAGAAGCAGTCCAAGATGCTGTGTGCTATGCAATTCAAGAAGGGCTTGAGAAAGGAGGAGGTTAGCTACTTAGCTATTCTCAAGGAGTACAACGATGAAGAATCATCTACTCAATCCACCATGCCGAAGGAGGTATGGGATGTTCTTGATGAATTCAAGGACGTCATGCCCAAGGAATTGCCTGAACGATTGTCACCGAGGTGAGAGATGGATCATCAAATTAAGTTGGAGCCAGAACAAAGCCATCAGCCATGAGCCCGTATTAGATGGCACCACCAGAATTGGCTCGAGCCTACTTGAACAAGGTATCAAAGAGGTTGAAGAAATGGGCAGACAAAAAGGAGGATGCTAGAGTTCAAGGAAGGAGACCTTCTCATGGTGAAATGACTTCCCTAAAAATTCAAATCCTTAAGGAAGGTCCACAAGGGCTTGGTGAGGAGATATGAAGGACCCTTCCCTATTATTCGGCTTGTTGGTAAAGGTATCCTATCAACTCCAATCACCTCCAAAGCTCAAGATTCATCTAGTATTTCATGTTAGTCTCCTAAAGCCATATCATGAGGATATAGAAGATCCTACAATAGGGGATTCAAAGCATGCCCTAACTGCCGTGGTGACTTCATTTGATAAAGAAGTCAAAAGCATACTCGCTAATAGGCTAATTCGAACGTGTGGTGTACCAAACTATTGAGAGAATTTAGTTAATGGAAGAACTTGCCAGAGAGCAAAGCTAGCTAGGAGCATGAAGATGCATTTTGGAAATTCAAGGGTAAAATCTGACAGTTTCAAGAAGAAGGTATGACGAGGGCGTCGCGAGCTTAGGTGGGGGAGAATGTCACAAGCCGCACAATTTTTGCCCCATCCTAACCATTGGAGGCTAACAAAGACTCTAGGATTCTCTAGAGTATTCTCTAAGTATTGGAATTAATTAGAATACTCTAGAACATCCTAGAGAAATCAAGGCAATGAGGTAGAGTCATAGAGTTTCTAGAACGTTCCGCAACATTCTAAAAACTTCCATGATATTCTAGAAGGTTCTATAATATTCTAGAAGATTCTACATGTGTCAAGAATACTCAAGAATCATCTAGAACTTTCTAGAAGATTTTGAAACTCTTTGGAATACCCTAGAGAACTTTGGAACTTTCTAGAACACTTGAGATACATGTAACATACTACGGTGTTATAGAATACTCTAGAATATTCTAGGTCATGTATGTAACAGGAAACAAGCTAGAATGTTCTAGGACAACTTATGTTCCATAGAAACCTAGAACTTTCCTTAGAAGACCAATGGCCTATAAATAAGGGAAGACCCCTCATTTGTAACCAATCTCCCAAAGTTAGTAAAGTTTCCACACTTTAATTGAAGCTTACTTTGTGTTTCATATCCTTAGTTTCCTCTCAAGTGTTCTAACTTAACCATCATCATTCTTGCCTTATCTTATGAGTTCGGTAGAATTCAAGGCTGACTTAGCATCGGGATTGCTAAGGCCACACGGTTGTGTTATGGAAGAGTAAGGCCATGACAATATGCACAAAAAACTACTATAGTAATATGAGGCTTAAAGTGTTAGTTTTAAGTGCCTATATAACCTTAAGATTTCTTGAGTTTTCTTATATCCACTTCCCAACAAGGGCAACAAAGATATTTGCTTTTTATCATCTTCCTAAAACCCAACTCACCACCTAAAACCACCAAAAGCAAACTAAACGCTGAAGAGATATCTTAACTCTAGTTGCCCCACCAAAGCTTTTTTATTTTTTAGAAAGCTCTCTAGAAAAAGCCTCTCCTCAATTTTTAGCTATTCTCTATTATTTGTTCTAAAAGCTTCCACCCAAAAGTCTTCCTCAATAGAAGGAAAACAATTGCATGCCCCTATCATAAAACTCAGGTTTCAACATGTCATAGTTCATCTCCTAACATTTCTTCTCATTATGTACTTTGCAATGTATAACATTGTCTATGCACACAAGATGTTCGACGAAATGGCCAATAAAATTGCAAACTACTAGACTGCCTTGATTTCTGCTTATATTGACAACCAGAAGCCAAACATAGCTCGCTAGTTGTTTAGGAAGATGCAAATGGACAATGCAAAAAAATAACGTTGCTCTCTTTGCATGTACTGAACTTGAAGCACTTGAAATGAGAAAACAAATTCACCCTTATATTTGTCATAGAAAGGAACTCAACAGGATTTGTTCCTAAAAAAGGGTCTCATGAACATGTATGCAAAATGGGGAGACATAAAATCTTCTTAGAGATTGTTTGATGGCTTATGGGGAAAAGATGTCACTACTTGGACACCCACGATTATTGAGCTTGCACTGCACGGAGAAGCAGATGAAGCTCTCTAACTCTTTGCAGAAATGAATGATATGAAAGAATCCCAAAAGAAGAAGAAGAAGAAGAAGAAGAAGAAGAATAATAATAATAATAATAATAAGGCAGTGATGATTTTAAGGGAAACGTTGCCTCAATTGTTCCTAACAATGTCACTTTCATAGGATAAGAGTTTTGATGTCTTGAAGCCATGTCACGCCGTGGAGTACGGGTGGTGACGTAGTAGTTGGTTAGATCAATTTAATTAAGTTTTTGTTAAAATTTTCAATTTAAGATATTAATTAGTATTATTAAAATGCGATACAGTTTAAAACTTTTGATCAGTTATTAAGAATAATAAAAAAATGAACAAGATGGAAATAAAAAGAAATAAAATAATGGAGAAGGCAAGGAGGGTACGTGTTGTGTCCCACCGGGCCCACAACGTGTGCACACACATAGTATCGACAATAAATTATTACAATCACTGTCCAACATGAAAAATAAAATTTAAATAATACATACCTTGATTCACTACAGCTACTAACCTATACAAGATCCTCTATTGCTCGCGAGTCTAGGCATAGACTCTCTGTTGGTCCTAAGCTAAATTCCACCTAGAGGGAAAAATGTTTGAAAACAAGTAAAAAGTAGGCGAAAGGCTCAGTAGGACTATGTTTTAAAATAGATAAACAATTGAAATATGAAATTTACCTTTTGAAGAAGTGATTAGAAAAATAGAGTTAAATAATTAAATAAATAAATTCATTTAAGTAAGTCTTATAAAAAACAGTTCGTCTAGAGAGTAACTTTTTATCTTTTCTGGGTAAACCATATTTATCACCACCATAGCGGCCTAGCTGGGTTTTAAGATCTGCCCCCAAGGTCGCACGCTACACGACTCGATCTCTGATTACGGCATCATACCCTTATGTGTATGTATTATTATTTAAATCCCATGTTATCGAGTATTCTCAAATATATTTATTATTTGATTCATTATGATCATACAATTCTTGATGAATAATGAAAATTGTTAAGAAGTTTATCTAAACCATTCCTTAAAATTCATTCTAAAACAAATTCATTTTGCAGGAAATCACTTTGAAGGAAATCATTTTGAAAGAAATCATTGTGTGGCCGAAAGCCCCTTTATGAAGACATTTAAAAGCGCTATGTCATTTATTGAAAACATTTAAAATAAAATTCTTTAAGGTCAAATTCATTGAAAACCTGGCTACCAAGGAAGGGGTAGAAGTCCTATCTCGATACTAGTGCCAGTGTCCTACACCACAGTCTCGATCCGCTACACGTTAGCTTCGTGGAACCTCAAACAACCTTAAACATAAACTAAGGTCATCAATTTCTAGGTTAGGATATTTTACATTACTAACCTACCTTATGGTGTCTTAGTGTGCCATTTAGTTCATAAAATCATACTATAAAGTTTAAATTCTCAATCGGGGTTTAAAACAGTAAAAACGAGTGAAAAATGACAAATTTTCACTATACTTGGTCGGCCTGTTGGTCTCCCCAGTTCGGCCTGTCGGTAAGCCAGGTCCGGTCGACCAAACTTTTCCAGGTTCGACCTGCTGATCGTATGAATCCGGCCTGCCGAACTCATGAATCCAACCTACCAAACTGGAAAATTCTGGAATTTTTTAGAACCCGAGTCTTGGCCTCCCGAGCTCAATTTTAAATTTCAACCTGTTTTTCTTAATTCCCAGGCATGAAAAACACTCATAGATGGTAGGAAAGCATAATAAAACATTTCTAAACTAGTTTAAACAAGATTCACATAAAAATCCAAAAATAAAAAGAATGGAGGAAAAATGAAAAATCTTAATTCAAATATGTTTTTCTTCAAACTAAGCTTAGATTCTAGCTATTTTAAGTTTCTCTAATTTAGATTAAAGGTTTTCTAAGCTTAAACGAGCTTGGATTTAAAAATACAAAGAAAATCAAAAAATTGAAAAAGTTTTAAAATTTTTAAAACTAACCTTGATTCAATCCTCGAATCGAGTTTATGGTTGTTAAATCACATTCCCGAGCCTTCAATCCACTAAAAACCAAAGCTTGGCTTGATTTTTGATTCAAAAATTTAAGAAAAGAAGAGAGAGAAAGGGAGACAAAGAGAGACAAGAGAAGGAGAGTGAGAGAAGAGGGAGAGAATGAGAGTGAGGGAGAGAAAGAGAGAGAGGGTATAAATAGAGAGAAAAATGAGTGGTTTCACTGTGTGAAATTGTGTGCCATCCACGGTTTTGTAAAAGAAGATATGTTTGGCTTTTGACAAATTATTTTGCTTCCAAATTTAAAATAACAACTAAAAATAATTAGAAGTAATTAAAAATCATCATAATAATAAAAAATAACATTAATTTAAAGATCCCACAAATAATCAAATTAAGTTTTAAACATTCATTATGGCACACTAATCCACCATTTTATACACGAATATTACTTAATTAATTTCTGGGGCATTACAGCTCTCCACCCCTATAAGAAATTTCGTCCTTGAAATTCAGAAACCATCTTAAGTACAAAATAAATGCAGATATGACTCCCACATGATCAACCCTAATTTCCAGGTTGTCTCATCAACCCTATGGTTCCACCAACCATATTCATTAACGGAATCTCATAGCGCCTTAAATCTATCACTTTTTGATCGAGAATCTAAGCCAGCACCTCTTAGTAGGTCATGTCTTCCTGAATCTGCACATTACGAATTGAGACGATCTTGCTTGACTTGAGTGAACATTCTAAAGCACTGACATGCAGAATATGACTTGAACATGAGAGAGTTTGGGAGGAAGATCTAGGCAATAAAGGATCACTTTAGCGCGTTGAGAATCTCGAACAACCCGACATACCTCGATGCATTTTCCCCCTCGCACACCGAAATGCAAAACTCATTTACACGATGAAGCCATTAAGAGAACAGAATCCCCTACCTCGAATTCTAAAGGTTAGCGTCTCTCATTCGCATAACTCTTCTGCCTACCTCGAGCTGCTTTTAACTGATTACGTAACATAATAGCTCTTTTCGTTGTTCTCGTAGGTCTCTCCGGGTTTTATGATGGTCTCATCTTTTGGTCCTGCCTGAATCACCAGCGATCGACATGACCGACCACATGGTACTTCGAACGATATCATCCTGATGCTCACTTGACAGTTACTATTGTGCCAAACTCCACCAAATGCAAATGTCGTTTCCAATTCTTGCCAAAATCCAATACATGTTCATGTAATGTACCTCTAAAAATATGAATACCTCGAGCAAACTGCCTATCAATCTAAGAATGAATAGTCATACTGGAATCCAAGTCTGTGCCCAAAGCTTCCTAAAAGCTCCTCTAAGAACTCGTTACAATCACTAGGACCTAATGAGAATAAAACGCATTGATTTCGTCGACTTGCCAACGATGACCCAAATTGCATCATGTCCTTGCTCCATCCTCAGCATCCCAGAGAAGAAATCTGCCATGACATACTCTCATGCTAAAGCTGACCAACGGGCTCCTGATGCTTGGCCGCCACCTGCAGACAGAGCACGCACATGGCCATGTACACTTAAACATCTTTCTTCAGGCTTTTCCACCAAGACTGCCACTGAAAAACGTGATGCATCTTTGTGCTCCCCAGATGAATGGCGAACTGCAACTTGCGAGCTTCATTCATCACGGCTTTCATCACTCCCTCAATTACAAACATTGCCAGACATTCCCTGAGACAATAATGATCCACCAGTAGAAATACCAACGGTCTTCAAACTGCTCCTCGATCTGCATTCGTGTCCACTCCTTGAAGATATTGGTCTTGCCACTAATTTTGCCTCACCATCCGAACTAGTGATAAAATCAAATCCTTGAAATACGTTGACGCCGAATCGAAGTCTTCATCATACTACGGCCCATTCTTGCTCACGATAGCATCTCTCACCAATCCTTTAGTGCCAGATATGTACGAATCTCCCAAGACCTCCTGCTGAGCATGTCTGCAACCACGATGGCCCTACCTAGATGATACTGTAGCGAGATTTCCTGGTCCTCCATACATTTAACCTACCATTGCTACCTCAATTTGAATTTCTCTATGTGAAGAAATACCTTAAGCCCTTATGATCCAAGAATACCTGAAATATCACTCCAACAAGTGGCTTCTCCAGGTCCCTTGAAGTGTAAATCACTACGGCGAGCTCTGAATCATGAGTAGGGAAGTTTTGCTCATGAGGCTTTTACTATTGCAATCCATAAGTCGCAACTCGTCCATGCCGCATCAACACACATCCAAGCCTTTGTTCTACTGTAGCGGTGTAGATCTCATAAAACTCATCACTGTTCGATGTAGCTAGTGCAGAAGTGGTAGTCAACCAATCTCTCAACAATTGGGAAGAGCATCTACATCCCTCATCCCATTCAAACCTATCACTTGTCCTAATCAACAGTGTCAATGGAGCCATTACCCTTGGGGAAACCCTTCATAAACTTTTCTGCAGTACCCGGCAAGTCCTAAAGAGCTGTAAATCTCGGCCGTGATCTTCAATCACCCCCACCATACTATAGCCTCAATCTTAGATGAATCTACTGAGACACCTTACTCAAAATGATATGCTTCAAACTCAACCTTCTGGGCATCCAGCTGGTGCTTCCGGATTGCAAATTGGTTCTCGAGAAATATCAGGAATTTCCTAGCTGGTCAAATAACTCATCGATCCTGGGCCTAGGATATTCGTCCTTCACGGTGACTTGATTCAGCTGCAGATAACTAATGCGTAACCTAAGCATACCATTGTGCCTCTTGGCAAAGGAAATTGATGTATCCTATGCAATCTTGAATTTATCCTTTACCCGTAAGTTCCTGAAGCTGTTCCCTTAATTCCCTTATTCCTGCTAGCGCCAAATGACACGGTGCAATGAAAATCAAAGCAGTCCTCAGGAATAACTCGACACCAACTTAATCCTCCCGATGTGATGCTAATCATGATAACCCATTAAGGAAGACATCCTCAAACTCATTAGCCACCGATGTTGCTACATTTCTTCCTGCGGTATTAGATTCCTCCCCCCAGATCTAAGAGAAATATATGTATATATGTATATTGATATATAGCATGCTAGGTCTCCCTCGTACACCTAGACACATTTTCATGAGTTACTCACTCATTACTCGATCGTCCCCACCCTGGTAAACGATCATCGTCCCCCTATCAATCCTTAGGATTACCCATTTGGCGCGACAATGATAGTTGCACATTCCTGGATAACCCATCCATTCCTAAGATCAATCATAAGTACTTATGGGGATCATAACCAAATTACCTCTCGAAGTCCCATCCTCAATCATCACCTCACAAGGTTTACTGTTATGGTTCACACACAGACCCGCTCCAAGGGGTGAGGTATTTATTAAGGGTTCATCAAATTCTCCTATTTCAATTTCCAAGGCATGTACAAATGAACTTGAAATAAGAGAATGAATGGTTCACAAGGTTTACTCTTATGGTTCACTCTTATGGTTCACTCTTATACCTCAATCATCACCTCACAAGGTTTACTCTTATGGTTCACACACAGACCCGCTCCAAGGGGTGAGGTATTTATTAAGGGTTCATCAAATTCTCCTATTTCAATTTCCAAGGCATGTACAAATGAACTTGAAATAAGAGAATGAATGGCACCAATATCAAAGAGAACCAAAACTAATGACTAAGAAACTGAAACTGTACTATTGACCGTCACGTCATCGATCTGAGTATCCGAACTCCCTAAAATTACTGTACAAACTTAAACTAGAGCCTCTTCCTTTTCTTCTGCTAGCGCTGCCATGCCCTGGGTTCATCGGCCGATCCTCGTAGTAGTGAGCGTGATCTACTCCTATCGATAAGGCTGACAACTCTAACCTACTAGAATTCTGAAGTCGCAAGACCACCAATTGCCGTTGAATAAATGCCTTAAGCCCTTCCTAGAACTTGATACATTTTTCACGTTCAGATACCACGACAAACGGAGCAAACTTGGCCAATTCATTAAACTTAACCTTGTGTTCCTGAATTGTCTTATCATCCTATTCCAACTAATAGAATCCGACGATCCTTTGGTCACTGCATCCCTATGAAATGACGCTCACGAAACAATTCCTTGAATCTTTCCCCGTTGATACTCTCACCGTTCTCTAGATGCTTTGCTTACTTTTACAGGTATCAGCACTGCCTGTCAACTTACAAGCCACGAATTCCACTTGACACACTACCGATACACCAAGGATATCCAAACGTTTTACTACTGAGTCTAACCGGTTTTCAACGACCTGCAGCTCATTTATCATCAAAAGCCAGGGTAAACACACGCCGAAGCTCCTTAAGGCACTCATGTTCTCGACTTTCCTTGGAAATTTTGGGCCTAACCCTTGTTGCCATTTGCCAAAAAATGGCAAATGATGCCCCTATCATACATTCCTCAATTGTGGGACTTATGTCAGCTGCCGCTAGATGACACCCAGGTGCCATTCTCTCTCAGTTCTAGAGACAAAATTGGACTATCAGAGGCTTTTCACTGTCGTATCTATGTGTGCACAATTCTAAGGTTTATAACCTTGCGCTCTGATACCATTCTGTCACACCCCGGAGTACAAGTGGTGACGTAATAGTTGGTTAGATCAATTTAATTAAGTTTTTATTAAAATTTTCAATTTAAGGAATTAATTAGTCTTATTAAAATGGGATATAATTTAAAACTTTTGATCAATTATTAATAATTGTAAAAAAAGGACAAGACAGAAATAAAAAGAAATAAAATAATGGAGAAGGCAAGGAGGGTACGTGTTTGGTCCCATCGGGCTCACAACGTGTACACACATATAGTATCGACAATAAATTATTACAGTCACAGTCTAACAAGAAAAATAAAATTTAAATAATACATGCATTGATTCACTATAGATACTAACTTACACAAGATCCTCTATTGCTCGCAAGTCCAGGTAGTGGACTCTCTGTCGGTCCTAAGCTGGATTCCACCTAGAGGAGAAAAGATTTGAAAACAAGTAAAAAGTAAGTGAAAGGCTCAGTATGACTATGTTTTAAAATAGATAAACAATTTAAATATGAAATTTACCTTTTGAAGAAATGATTAGAAAAACAAAGTTAAATAATTAAATAAATAAATTCATTTAAGTAAGTCTTATAAAAAACAATTCGTCTAGAGGGTTCCTTTTTATCTTTTCTAGGCAAACCATATTTATCACCACCATAGTAGCCCAGCTGGGTTTCGAAACCTACCCCCAAAGTCGCACGCTACACGACCCGATCTCTGATTATGACATCATGCCCTTATGTGTATTTATTATTATTTAAATCCTATGTTACCGAGTATTCTTAATTACATTTATTATTTGATTCATTATGATCATGCAATTCTTGATGAATAATGAAAATTGTTAAGAAGCTTATCTAAACCGTTCCTTAAAATTCATTCTAAGAAAAATTCATTTTGTAGGAAATCACTTTGAAGGAAATCATTTTGAAAGAAATCATTGTGTGGCCGAAAGCCCCTTTTTGAAGACATTTAAAAACATTATGTCATTTATTGAAAACATTTAAAATAAAATTCTTTAAGGTCAAATTCATTGAAAACCTGGCTACCAAGGAAGGGGTAGAAATCCTGCCTCAATACTCGTGTCGGTGTCCCACACCTTAGGATATTTTACATTACTAACCTACCTCATGGTGTCCTAGTGTGCCATTTAGTTCGCAAAATTATACTATAAAGTTTAAATTCTCAATCGGGGTTTAAAACAGTAAAAACAGTGAAAAATGATAAATTTTTACTATGCTTGGTCAGCCTGCTGGTCTCCCTAGTTCGGCTTGTCGAACTGTGCAGTTCGGCCTTTCGACAAGCTAGTTCCGGTCGGCTGAACTTTTTCAGGTTCAGACTGCCGATCGTATGAATCCGACCTGCCGAACTCATGAATCTGGCCTGCCAAACACGAAGTTTGGCCTGTCAAACTGGAAAAATCTAGAATTTTCTAAAACCTGAGTCTTGGCCTCCCGAGCTCAATTCTAAATTTCAACCTGTTTCTCTCAATTCTCAGGCATGAAAGCACTCATAGATGATAGGAAAGCATAATAAAACATTTCTAAACAATTTTAAACAAGATTCGCATAAAAATCCAATAAAATCCAAAAATAGAAAGAATGGAGGAAAAATGAAAAATCTTGATTCAAATCCTTTTTTCTTCAAACTAAGCTTAGATTTTAGCTATTTTAAGTTTCTCTAATTTAGATTAAAGGTTTTCTAAGCTTAAACGAGCTTGGATTTCAAAATACCAAGAAAATTGAAAAATTAAAAAAGTTTTGAAATTTTGAAAACTAACCTTGATTCAATCCTCAAATCGAGTTTATGGTTGTTAAATCACGTTCCCGAGCCTTCAATCCACTAAAAACCAAGGCTTTTCTTGATTTTTTATTCAAAATTTAAGAAAAAAAGAGAGAGACAAGGAGACAGAGAGAGACGAGAGAAGGAGAGTGAGAGAAGAGGGAGAGAACGAGAGTGAGGGAGAGAAAGAGAGAGAGAGGGTATAAATAGAGATAAAAATGAGCGGTTTCACTATGTGGAAATCGTGTGCTGCCCACGGTTTTGTAAAACAAGATATGTTTGGCTTTTGATAAATTGTTTTGCTTCCAAATTTAAAATAACAATTAAAAATAATTAAAAGTAATTAAAAATCATAAAAATAATAGAAAATAACATTAATTTAAAGATCCCACAAATAATCAAATTAAGTTTTAAACATTCATTATGGCACACTAATCCATCATTTTACACACGGATATCACTTAATTAATTTTTGGGGCGTTACAAGCCATGCAGGGATGGTGGAAGAAGAGAGATGGCGATATAGAAGCATGATTAAAAATTATTGTTTGAAGCCAAGAGATTCACACTTTGGCTATATGTTGGACCTCTTTTGTTGAGTTGGGATGCTAAAGAAGCCTAAAATTTCATCTAAAAAATGCCAGTTTAGGTGAACATAGTGTTGTGAGGATACTACTAACCATTTACAGCCTTAATGGAAATGTTGATCGTGCAAAAAAGTTAGGCCAAAATTGCTTAAGTTTGAGCCTATCGATATTGGCGATAATGTTGTTTAGTCTAATATTTTTGCAGCTGAAGGCTTGTGGAAAAGAACAATGGTTGCTAGAGATCAAATAAACTATGAGGTATAGAAGTTCACATTGCCGTATGTCATACCCAGCTCAATAGCTCGCCGACAGAAAATGCTAGAGTAGTCTAAACTTAATTCGCTTCCATGTTAAATTTACTTTGCTTTGAAGTAGTTCTCATGTTGTGTGCCACTTTAAAATGCATGCCTTATCTTGTATCAACCACCAGATTTGAAACATTTGCATTGATCATAGCCATATATATAGGAGGTCTTGTCCTATAAATAGTGGTGAACCCCGTATTTCTAACATCTATCCAAAAATTGAACTTAGAGCTCCTTTTAAATAATTTCATACCAAATAGAAGTTTATTCATTTTCTCCCAAAGTTTCTTCTCTTATTTCTTGTTGTTGTCTTGCTAGCCCTTGTATTTGCATGAATTAGGCTTACTTAACATTTTCAATAGTACTAAGGCTGCACGGTTGCCTTCAAGAAGAGTAGGCCTATGACAAGTGGTATTAGAGCGAACGTTTGATGCGATGGTGAAGACTGGTGCTAAGGTTTGGTGGGTTCATCTAATCCTTCCAAGATGGACGTCACATAAGAACGTGGTCGTGTGGAACAACTCAACCTCACTACTCCAAGGCCACAAGGTAGGTCCAAAGATCTCATTTTTAGTTTTGACCCACGTTTGTCTCGTGTGGAAGAAAGCATAGGTGGTGTAGGAGCCCAGGTGGACAACTTATATATGAAAGTAGAAGGCCTTGAGGCCATGGATGTTGAGATTTCGAGATTCACATTGCAGTAAGAATCATGATGGTCCAAATGGAGGAGACTTTATAGGCCAAGAAGGGTAACATACAAGACTAGCTCATGGGAGAGCTTTCTAAGATGCATGAAGTTTGCTAACTCGAGATCAATAGCGCCTTGGCCCGGTTAGAGGATATGCAAGGTGACATAGCTTTGTGCAAGTGCCCCATAGCACTAGGGCCAAGTACCACCGTCGAGGCTAGGAAGGTCAAGGTGCCTAAACCTAAAAACTAAGTAGCATCACACAACACATGAGAAGTGGACAAGATCCAGACCGTAACTCTATATCTCATCGACACTGCCATGCTATGGTGGAGGGGAAGGCATGGAGACATCAAGAAGGGTAATGTGTACCATCTCTACTATATAATTTTAAACAAGGGCTTAAACAACAATTTTACCTAGAGAATATTGAGGACAAGAGCTTACTTGTGCAGGCTAAAGCAATTGAGAAGCATTCATGATAACATCAAAGACTTCACCAACTTGGTGCTAGAGATTCCTGACCTATCTAACAAAGATTTACTCTTTAACTTCATAGATGGACTCAAGAACTATATGAAGGCAAAGATGAGGTTGCATGGGGTGCAAGACCTAGCCACTACTACTACTATTGCAAAAAGTCTCATCACTATTTCGGTCAGAAGGAGTCCATTAATAAGCCCAAGGATAAGAAAAAAAGAGTGGCAACTCCAAAAACAGGGAAGATAAAGGGCAACACAAGGAGGGTTTTTATAAGTGTAATAACTGAGGAAACGTCATCAATAAAACCTAATATTTAATTAGGTTTAATTAATGAATTTATTCTTAAAAATGTAAAATTTTGTAAAAATTGTAATTTCTGTGAAAATTACAATAAAATATGAATGAGCGGCATTGATTGTAAATTTTATGGCATATGTAATGCAATGATGGATATTGTCAAATACAAATTTTATGAGTTTGATGACTCAGAGATTTGTGCATAATATCCATAAAATGATTTCATGTCACAATTAATTGTTAAATTGTGATATAAACGAATGGATTATTAGAATGTAAGTAGGACATAGAGGTTGTCCTAACCCTAATCGGGGGTAGAAAGGAAGCCAGAGCAGTATAAGAATACTGCTAAATGAAAACGCAGATACAAAAAATGTTATGATTGGCCTCTAAAAGTGAACGAAAAGTAAGTTAAATATTTTTATACAGTCTAAGGATAGAAAGTACATTGATTTGACCACGGCAGTATAGGAAAAATACTGTGTGGTGAAAAATTACACAGTGTAGATTTTTAACTCCACAAAGTGGACACTCCTTGATTTTCTATTGGGCCACATGTCAAGAAAAGTGGCCCAATCACCTTGTGACACCTAGTGGTATACTCATGGGTTACCATGAGTCACCAAATGTGATAAGGATGCATTTATGGCAAGTTTATCACAATTTTTCTTTTCTTTCCTTTCCTTCCAAGCTCCGATAGCCATAACCAAGACCTCTAAAAAAATTTCTCAGCCCCCAAACTTTGCAAAAATAACCCCAAACAAGTTTTACAAGCAAGTACAAGGATTTCCCACAAGTTTTAAGGTAAAATCCTAAACTTTTTAATGAGTTTTCAAGGGATTGTTCATGGGTAAAGGGCAAAAATTAATCCATGGTATTTTTGCATGGAAAGGAAGCCTAGGAGGGAGTTCAAAGGAACTTTGAAGGCTAGAAATCAAAAAAAGAGTTATTTGGGTAAGTTTTTTAAAGTTCAAAGTTTTGAATTTTGTTTTGATTTTTATTTCTTAAAACCCATGTGAGTTCTTGAGCACATATTTGATGGAATTTCATGTATATGTGATGAATGGCAAGTTTAAGTTGTGAAATTTTGGCTTATGGCGCAAAATCACAATTTTTGCAAAAAGTATTATTTTTGTAATTTTGATGTTTAACTTTGCAAAAGTGATGTTTGAGTATCAGAATGTGTTGATTAAGGCATGTAATGGTTTCTACAGGGGTATAATTTCAAGTTTGAAATGGATTTTTGTAAAAATATCATAGGGACTAAATTGAAAGAAAAAGTTCCTTCTCGGCAAATTTGAAAAATAGTCAAAAATGCCCCTGTACAGTGAGATTTTGGAAAAATTTAAAACACAAAAGTTGTAGATCTCAATGAAACTGTTGGGTTGCGTGAATGGTTTGTCTAAAAACTCAATCGTTTGTGAGTTTTTGATTTTTCAAGAATATGTTAAAAGTGAAAAAAGTATTAAATGGCAAAAACGTAATTTTTCAAAATGATTTAAGGTATGGTACCTTAAGTAAAAATTATCCTTGAGAAAAATAGAAAATTTTGATGCAAAGAAGTAAATTTTAGTCCCGGGGATAAAATCGTTAAATTTTTCAGTTTAGGGACTAAACCGTAAAGTTTTATGAAAATTGGTCATAATTGAGAAATAAAGAGATTTGACCCACTATGGTGTTATTTTGAAATTGGTATGTGGTTATTTTCATAAGAATAGCGAAAATCGAGCTCGGGTAGGTTAGTGGACCCACGAAGGGCAAAATCGTCATTTTTGTCCAAATAACCTGAACCGCTTTGAAATGTTTCCAATGGGATAAGAAAATGACTAGAAAGGTTCCCGCCCTTCATTAGAAATGATAGGGTAAAGTTAGATAGAAATAAGAAAAAAAACAGTGGGTTTTAAAGTTGTACTTAGTAATGTAACTCAATTTATTAACTAACGGATGTTTCGTATCGAAACATAGTGGAATTTGGCTAATGGCTTTGTAATTGGGCAATAGGATCCTAGGAGTCTAGGAGAAGGGAAATCGAGGTTAAGTTGCCCGACATTCGCATCAAGTAAGTACCCTTCCCACCTATAGTATGAAATATAGGTTTAGAAAGAAATGTATGTATATGTATACCTGTGCATATAATTAAGTGTAAACTTGTATGTTTCCCATGATATAAATACCTAGGGGTATAGTCATGTATGAATAATTGTGAACATATTAATGTGTACCAGTGTGTACAAGATGTTATGTACCTGTTTGTACAATAATGAAAATGAGCATGTGTACCATGATTCTGTACCTGTGTGTATAATATGTTATGTATCTGTGTGTACAATAATGAAAATGAGCATGTGTATCATGATTTCGTACCTGTGTGTACAATGATAAATACTTGAGTATGTATAAAGTAGGTATTTGTGTGTACATTTTATGTTAAGTACCTGTGAGTACATTATACTATATACCTGTGCGTATATTAATGTGTACCAATGTGTATAAAAAGTAAGTACCTGTGTGTACTATGCTATGCAAGAGAATTTATGTTTTATGGATAATATGTGATTATCACTTCATGCATAGTATGTCAACCATAATAAATGGACTGGTAAATGTATCACCAGAAATTAAGAAAAGTGTCGTACCGACTCCTAATTCAAGGGGAGTTTAAAGGATATGTTACAGTCACGGTGTTACGTAGACCTAAATGAAATTGTGCAATGGTACGAACACTTGGGCCCTAGTAAAGATAAGAAATGATGAGGATAAAGAAAGTTTATAAGAAAGCATAATTGATTCATGCATTCATGTGAATATCCATGTGGGATTTATGTGACTTACTGGACGTTAGCTCATTAAGTTTTTGATGCTGTAGGTATTCCGACGAAAAGGTCAGAATGAATCGTAATAATGAGCTGGCGGACGGATGATGTGTGCAGACTGGGTATGGTTTCCGCCACAGTATGTTTTCCACTGTATGGTGTTTTAAGATATTTTGAAAGTAATGTTTGATAAGCTACATTGTAAAAGAAAGATGATTAAGTAAACACAAGTATATGTTTGTATTTCAAAGTTGTTAAACTAGTATATGTACAGTATTTATTAAGAAGAAAAAAAAAATTCCTAAATTTTTGCCCTTAAGAGCGTAAGAAAGAGTTTTATCACAGCCCAAAAAGGCGGGTTGTGACAATAAGACTAGTGTGAGCAAGATCAAGGATTCTGGCCCTGAAAGGCAAGGATAAGAGGAAGCAAAAAGGGCTCGGGCAAGCCACCAAACAAGTGCTTCATTTATGATGGTGACCATTGGGTTTGAGAAAGCCCACAACGACAAGCCTTGAGTTTGCTCCTAGCTAGACATCGGGGGAAAAGAATCTAAGGGTAATGATGACAGTGCACACATGGGGTTTATGCATATGCTCAATTTTATTTAGTCCATCCTAAAGAACCAAGTCAAAGAGTCGCTTTATGTGGACATGACCATCAATGGGAAGGCAATGACAGTCATGCTTGACACAAGTGTGTCTTATAACTTTGTTGCTATTGAATAAGCGAGCAAGCTAGGTCTAAAAGCGTCAGGTGGAGGGGCCCCAATCAAGACAATTAATTGGCAATACGACTCATTCATGGCATAGCTTGTGGGTTCTAGACCAATCTTGGTCCATGGTCCTGTTATATGGATTTCTTGGAGGTCCTAATGGACAACTTCAAGGTTGTCCTATGTTTGGAGTTCCTGGATCAAGTGTAGGCAGTCCCAGAGCTGTTTGCCAATAACAGGTGTACATCATAAATTGCAACAAGGCTTGCATGGTACCAACGACTAGGTCCACGAAGGCACACGTTAAGACGCTTTGTCGTTCTTTATCATATTATATGCATATGTGTGAATGTGTTGGATGTTTCTATTGCCTTTTTCGCTATTTGTGATTACATTTTTTTTCCGTCAATTCTTTCTTTGCCTTTAGATCTGAGTTGACAAGTGTTTCTTAAGTTTAGTTGGTAAATATAATAGTAAATATTTTTAAAAAAATGTAATTAGAAAAGATAATAGAAAATATATCTCAAAAAAATTAAATTAATGAATTTCTTTTATGTGTGAAAAAATACTTCACGTCTAAAACTTAAAAAAAATCTAAAAAAAGAAAGAAAAAAAAAAAGATAGATAGAGAATTGAGAATATTAAAATAACAAAATATGAAATGGTGGATGAGAAAACAAAAATGAAGTGGTTGAAAAGTAATAATTTTATGAAAAGATTATCGGTAATTTTTGAATTAAAGGATGTGCAGTGAGTAAATTCAATTACTTTAAAATTAAGTGAGGTATGTATTTAGAATGAAGGTGTGGAAAGTTAGGGAATTTGCCATCAGAAACTGTTTATGTTTTTCGTTTTGCTGCGTTAAAGAAAAATAGGATTAAACTGCAAACTTTCTCTGTACAATTCGTCTATAACAGGTTACAATTTTTTTTTTTTTTTTGGTATGTTGTATAAGGTTAAAAAAACTAGAGCTCATAGTGAAGAAGCTAGCTTTAAAAAAGTGCTAGTGTATTGTAAATCATTTTATGTGTGGATGCTCCCTTTTAGTGTTCCACAACCAAGCTTGTAGTTTATTGCATATAAAACCCTATCATTTAGACCTTATTACCTCTCTTTTATTCTCTTTATAATATTGTGCAATATCCCCCCTAAATCCCCTCTTAATGTTGTATGTAACTTATGTCTTCTTGGCTCACATCCACTTATGGTTCTTAGCCTATAAATAGAGAATATTTGAGCATGTATTTTACACTCATCATAAGTGAATGACATTATGGAAAGTTACTTTACCACTCATATTCTTTTTGTTAATTATTTTTAGTTTTCTGTAATGTTTTATGTTTTTGTTAATTGTTTTATAATATGTCATTATTTTTATTATAGATGCGAATTTGATTGAAGACTTTTAAAATTTTGGAGTTCACCTTAATACCAGCTTCATGACAACATGCACTATAAATTTGACGTTTTCAATCAAAGGACTCTTTCATTGTCGAGACTATTGTGGTAAAGATTTTGTAGCGACCCCATTCCCCTCCCCCCACTAGGAAAGAGAGGAGAAGAGCGCCACGCATCGTTCGTTTGTGCATGAGAAGATGGGCCAGTTCGACAAGCCGAACTTTCCATCGGTAGGCCGATCATAGACACTATAAGAAAAATAACCAAACCTTAACTCAACTTTAATGCAGAAATTATCATATCATTAGCAGCGAAAATAATAAGATTACAACACTTATACAAAAGCTAAAAAAAAAATCCTCTAAATGTCCTCAATAACAATTCTTAGTTTCTAATAACATCAAAGGAATACTTAGAAATAAATATTGCATCTTAGACTCGTCATGGGACCTTGGACCATTCTTGCTCAGTCATCTACATCTTTACTTGGAAGCTTACCTGCATCACGAGAACTATATAAGCATAATGCTTAGTAAGTAAACCATGGTAGTTCCACATAAAAACATACTTTCATAAACATACATTACTTTTAGGTTTTCGGGCCCGTAGCATAACGTTAATCTCTAGCAGTCAGAACCCATAACATACATACATGAATGGTCCCTATCTTGGAACTTACTTCTTCCTCAAGGATTTGACCATATAAACATGAATAACGTGACTAGTTCACGACAACAAGAGAGTTCACATCATACTCATGAAAAATCATAAAAACATCTTTAAACATATTCATCATAGCAACATATATAACTTTAAAACATGCTTTAAAACATACTATTGTTCAAGTGATACAGTGGAGGGTATACTTACTCAAACCATTTAGTCATGATCATCTTAGATTCTATACATCATCATTCATTCATTCTTCACATCACATAATATATCCCATCATATAAAGTTGGAAACAAATGAACATCTTCATGATTTTCTATCCTCTCTTCATGCATTTATATGTCTCCTTAAATATTGTGTTTCCTTATTATTTTCTTTCTTTTAGCTCTTTCATTCTTTGATCTTCTCTCACTCTCTCCCTTGGCAGCAAATAAAGAAAGAGAAAAAAAAAGGAAGACGTGAAATAAGATGAGTGGAGAGAATAATATGAAGGATGGGAACAATAGGTAAAAGAATTGATAATTTTCTATACGTAAAAGAATTGATAACTTTCTAAATGGGTTTGAGAGGACTTGTGGGAGATATAAAAAAAAGAGCAATTCAGGTGAGAAATATAAGAAATGATGGGATAGGAAAGGAATAATTAATACACTACAAATGTTAGGCCAAGATGCAATAGATATCCATGAAAGGATGAGAGGAATTAGAGGAAAGTCCAAGTCAATGATTCAATAGGGAACATAATGATATTACCTTAATGATTAGATAAGAAAGGAATAATTAATACACTAGAAATGATTGGCCAAGATGCAATATATCCGTGAAAGGATGAGAGGAATTAGCAGAAAGTCTAAGTCAATGATTCAACAGGGAACATAATGATATTACCTTGACCTACCACATGTATAGGATTCCAAATAAGTCAATAAATCAATTATAAAAGAATTAAAAGAAGATTGAAGATAATATGACCATAAGTCAAATATTATACCTCAACAAACACACACATCCACTTTCTCACAGTCATCCACGGCCACCAAACATTGCAACTTACAAAATATTGTGCACAAACCTCTATAAAATAAAATATGGCAACTACTAGTAATTTGTCCACCACACACAAATTTAACGTAATGATTACCAATCTTCATTTCTTCATACGGAAACCAACTACTACATAAAACATATATATATATATATAATTATAATACCTTTGCATGAAGTTCTATCATCCCATAAACACATGGCAATTTCATAAAAAAACAATCAATAAATAAGTGATAAAAATAAAAACATATTCATATAATCTCAACTAGACCCATAGCTTAAAATTTAGGGTGTTACAAATTTCTTATAGATTATCAATGTGGTATGACCTAAAAGTTGATCATTTCATGATTAAAGATTTCTGTCATGTAAGTTTTCTTCGAATGTAAGCCTTAATTTAATATGCTCTGGGAATTCTTTCTTGTTTTCGTCATTGCAGTGGTTTGAAGGCCATATTATACTAATAGAAGGTAGTATAAATGGAGTATACATGATTCTCATACACAATGTTGTCTGGTAAGTATACTTTCGTTAATGATTCTAATACATTATCACAAAATATTATTGGGTTTTGTTGAATTTTGTGGTTCAAATAAACAATAGAAAATCAAAATTAATTCCCACAAAACCTCGCAGGATCCATGCAATTCGATTAGATTGATAAGAAAGTCATAGAATCTTACCAGGATGACAAAAGGGACAAGATTGCTGGAAGGAAAAGAGCAGGTTCACTCCGGTGACACCCTAACTCGAGCTTTTTGTATTCGAGATCCGATTCAGACATTATTACTTAAAGCAACTCCCTCTACAGGTATCCACATGAACATACTCTTTCAAAAATGAATTTGTGTGCTAGCACCCTCTTCTTGCGTTAAATAACTATCTCTAATTTTAGGGTTTTTAATGTTTTTTCCTTTTTGAATAAGAGAATGGCTTTTCTCTTCTAATTCTACCGGAAACCCTAAAACAGATATATATGTGTTGACTTTGAGAAAGAGTCAGATTTTAACTAGGGTAAACTATAATTCATAGAATCTAGACAATGTCAGATTTAATGAACCTAGACATATCTAGTACATCAAATCTGGACATTACTAGGTTCATTCAACCTAGACACAGTAAACCCAAAATTCATTTTTGGTTTGTTCTAAGTGTACGACCTTGTAGGTTCACATAACGTTGGTAGTGGGCTTGAAATTCTATTTTTGGCCCACAAATCATAAGCGGCCTTTAGCAAGATATTATGATTACCCAAGTTAAGCGAATGTCAATAATCCGACATAACCTAATATACAATAAGTATTAAAGTCCTTTTGTTACTAGATACCTTGATTGAACATAAGGCATGGTTTATGTTATCCTTATACTATTCAATCATATTATTTCTCGATCTTAAGTAGATTGATATTGATAACCCTTATCAATACATTCCAGTATGGCCATACATTTTTCTTCAGTCTAACTTATCAAGGGGCCCATAGATATCTTTCTTATAATAAATAAGGGACAAATTCCTTCTTAATCACTCACATGCCTCACATGATTCACTCTATATCCACCAACAATCCATTCTATCATCCTGTTAAAGATAAAATTAGAATGTGTCAAAATATAGAATTTGTCATGTAGGAAACAATGGTGATTTCAAGTTAGAGGACTAGGATAATACTATTATGATGAGAATCACTTATGACAATTATCCATGCAGTATTCTCATCGCGAGTCAATCCAACACATCATTTCTCAAATATGTATCTATGAGTTGACTTAGTATCTCATACACATGATTAGTAAAACATAATTATTAGTCAAACTTCATGCTAGTCTTCATTCATTATTATCCCAATAATAATGATTGACTAGGGATAATTTAGAATAGAATTCAATTTTCACCTAATAGTTTTACTATCAAGTCACATACTTGATAACCTTAGGCAGAATTAACTATTCATGGAATTAGAATAAAAAATAATATTGAAAATACCTCTTTATTAATAAAATGCAAATGTAACGAAGTCAGCATATGTTCATTACATAATTAGCCTAGGGCACATCACTAACAAATATGAAATTAATAATTATGGTCATTTTCATAGATACCTTGAACCATGTACACTCTATTTCACTTTACCCTTCAATTTTTTGAAACCAGTCAAAATGCTCTATGATATATAGAAAACAACTCAAAATGCCCCCTCTATCTGGTTACATCTATTTCCTAGAAACTCTATTTCTGTTTCTTTTTTGTTGCATCTAATTGCAACTTCATTTCACGTTTGAAGAACTTTCAAACGTTTTAATTTGACTTTTTTTTTCTTCCAATTATATTTTGTAAATATTTATTGGGAAAAACTTCGACTACCAGTACTTTATTTTTATGCATGTTTTTTTTCTTTGGCTAAATGTGATCGTGAATATATATTTACAGTAAAATATTAGGGTTATTAATACTAGTAGTTTCTAAACTTTAGGAACTATCTCACTTTGCTTTTTAAATTTTAAAAATCATCACTTTACCCCTTAAACTTTTAAAACTTCTCATTTTGCCCCCTAATTTTTAAAAACCACTATTTTGCCCTTAAACTTTCAAAACTTCTCACTTTGTCTTATAAAGTTCTGATTTTTTTGTCCAAATATTTAAGTCTACATAATTTACAAATTGGTCATCTATATGGGCAAAAATGATATTTTATTACTCTTACGCTTTGTTTCATGTTTATACTCTCACTTTACTTCTTTGTTTTTTTATTTGAACCCTCATTTAGAAAGTGTTTGTTTGTACACTTCTTCTCATTTTTAATGCATAACTCATTTAATAAGTCGATATTGTTTATTGATATCTAAATTTGAATACTAAATAAGATGAGTTTTGCATTAAAGATGAGGACATATCGATAAACAATAGATGAGAGTGTAAACATGAAACAAAACTTGAGAGTAATAAAATCTCATTTTTCCTATATAGGCGATGCATGTGGAATCACGTGAGCTGAATTCCGTCTATTTGCATGAAAAATCAGAAAATATGTGATAAAATGAAGAGATTTGAAAGTTCAAGGACAAAATGGTAATTTTAAAATTCATAGGGTAAAGTAAGAAGTTTTGAAAGTTTAAGAGATAAAGTAGTGATTTTTAAAATTTAGAGGATAAAGTGAGAAAAACTTTAAAATTTAGAGGCTATTGGTGTTAATAACCCAAAATATTACTAGAAAGCATTAACCAAGAAAATGATAAACTTAAAGCAAATAGGAATTGTTGGAGATTTCAGGCTTCGTTTTGTGCCCATTGACAATACTGAGCTTATTTTTAGATTACAAAATGAGTACACTCTAGTGAACTCAAAAATTTGGACAAATAAAAAGTAATTTTAAAGCTATGGAGATGAGGTTGAGGAAGTAAATCTCGATGCCCTTTTCTTAGATATTTGGAGACGAGGATGAGAAAAGCATTTAATGACAAATCCTGAGTTAACATAGCACTTTAGAGAGGGAAAAGAAAAAAGAGAGAGAAAGAGAGTGGAAATGCTTTTGGTGTCAAACAGTTCTAAATAGGCCCGTTGGGCTATGGCCCCAGCCCTTCATATGAGGTGGGCCGGCCCACCCCATGTGAGGGCCTCAAGCTGTAGCCCGAAGGGACTGAAAAGAGTTTTTCTTTGGTGTTGGATACTTTTACAGAGGAAGGAAGAGAGGTCAGAATGAGGGAAGAAGGAAGAGAGAAATAAGACTAATAGAGAGAAAAAGAAGGAGAGAAGGGGAGAGAAGAAAAAAGAATTAGAAAAAAATTAAAATAATAAAATAATAAAATATTTTTTAATAATTAATTATTTATATATATTTAATTAAAGTTTTAATATATTTTTAACATTGTGTCATGTCAACAAAACTGAAAAATTTATAAACAAAATTAGACGGAGGGGTATTTTGAGTAGTTTTCTATAAATCAATGGACATTTGGCCCAATTTCACAAAATTAAAGGATAAAATAAAACAGGGTACATAATGAAAATAATCCTAGTAATTGTTACAAAGTAATCAATTAATAAGTACCGAGGTTATGCTCATTAATATGCTTCATAGTTTACATTTATATTTTCTTTGAAAAAAAATAATGAGTTGCTTTTTGGTTACAATTCTTGGAATATATTATTCTTTCAATAGTGTCGTTGTAGTCTTTTTGTTTTGTTTTTAGGGGATTTTGATATTTTTATTGGCATCTTTAATTTGGAATCATTGTATATCGATTGTCAACTTTAGGGGAGTTGATATCATCTTTTTAATACCCCCATTTTTTTAACCTTTTAAAAAGAGATATCTATAGTGATTGTATGATGTACTACCATCATGGATGATGTGGTCAAGATTGTAACAACAACAACAACAACAGTAATGTGGCTTTTATTATTCAAACAGATGATATGAAAAAATTGATTTTGTCTAATTAGTTTTGTATATTCCTAGTAGTGCATATTGCACGATTTATCAGTATTGAGTTGTTCATGTTTAAAATTCCATTTATATCTCCCTCTCTCCCTCTACAACATCTTGTAGGGTTTTTAGGTTGGCTTCTTTGTGCTGCCCCCACTCTCCCATTGGGTCGAACCTAGGAACTGCCTTAAGCTAGTTGCTAGTGCGATGGCCTTAAAGAGAGGGGTTAGACAAATGAGTATGCAGCAGAATTTTAAAAATTTTAAATCAGAGTATTTTCTAAAATACAAGTTTGAGATGCTAAATACATAAATTAATGACAGATTTTACTAGCCTCGTTTGTGAACTGAAAAGCAGCAACACTATGTGAAGAGAAGAACGTCCCAAAGAGCCTCAATCAACTGGTCTTCTTTGCTATTCGCTATCCACGATCGGAGTGTGGGTGGTCACATATCGTACACATTTTCCTCCAATGACTCTCCTTCTAACCACTTGAGAATACCTAGAACTAAGGTTCTTGATGTTGAACAATAGCTCTCAGGGAGATTTAGAAAGGGAGTTTCAGAGTTTTTCAAACTAGAATACTCACTCTTTGCCTCTTAAATGATTTGAATAACTAAGAAAACTCAACTCCTATTTATAGTGGTCGAATTTTGGGTTAAACCTTATCAGATGAGGCCTTAAAATTCAAATATGGCAACTTCTTATGAAAAACATGTCAAAAATGTGCATACAGATTATCCTATGATTGGCAAACCAATTGGGAGACGACTTGTTGAACTTACTCCATCGACAAGTCGAAGTTTACCATCGACTTGTCAAACTAACGATAATCTTGAACCTTGAGAATATTTTATTTTTCACCCAAGAGTCTTAGATAGAGCCTTAGTTTTAATTAAAATAACCCAGTAGAGAAGTAATCTGATTAAAATAGTCATATACAGATAATCCCATAGAAAATAAAATATTATCCAAATAATTCAACATGTTTATCTTAAATTAATTTACAAAATTAATTCAACCAATAAATTAACATGAATTATTAAATCCAATCTTATCTAATTTCAACCAATCTAATAATTTAACATAAGTCACTAATATATAGGAAAAACATGCCATATCGTTATAGGATTCATAATGAGCTAGCAAAAGGGACCTGATGGACATATATAGTTTAAGCTCTTATAATTATAAAATACAATATCCTAGATACATATTTTATAATTATCAACTCTAATGCTACTCTACTAAAAGCTTAGAATCGCACTCTCGAACTATATAAAATTACGAAGCTTTATCAAGCTAATCGTCTATGACATATCATAATGTGTTACATCCCTATAGGATATTCACAATCAGCTTAAGGATAAATTTCATTTTACTTTCCTGATTATTTTTATCTTACATTTTATTATCACACCATTGAAATACTTACTATCCATAGATAGTATACCATTAGGTTACTCCTATGTATCAAGTGGTTGAGTACTCTAGTCTTCCAATTACAAGAAATACATATAAGAGAATATCATTAACACTACAAAAAGAGCTACGGATTCCATATCTATGATAATGAGTTTACATGAATCAAGAATTATGTCTCTAACATACTGGTATTCTTACCATCATTAAGTCAGGATATCACTCTTTAGTACATCAAAAGACAAAAGTCAAGAATACAAGCTCATTAGTCATTTTGGATTAAGACACAACACATATGATTGTCTAAAGTGAATTGATTTGCACAAACAAAATTATTTACGAAATCAATTCAACTTTATGTCCCGATCCAATACATCATCACCTATGACAATGCACCAATGTTTCTACTCTTAGAATCCCACTCCGATGACCAAAACAAGCCATTTTCTATCAGGGATGTAGACAACATAACAATCTTAGCAAGAATAAAGAGTCCCACTTTATTCCCTTGATTGTGGATCTTATGATTTAGACCATCACCTTTATAATTTATGTCTTCTGCGTAATCTATCTATCATATGCACAATTCTTAAAGGTTTAGACCGACAGTCTTAAACTTTTTTTTTGCTTATCATACATTTAATAGTAATGAACATAAAGAGGATAATATTTGGTCTATGAATAATAAATAAACTCTTTATTGATAAAATGTCTCCAAAAACGTATTACAACATTTTACTCCTTATGGTGCTATGTCTAACAATCTCTCACTTGTACTAAGTGAGTAAATATGACATATCTCGTATCCCCATAGCCTCTACATGCTTTTTGAAAACTCTCCTAGTTAGTGTCTTCTTGAAAGGATCAGCTAAATAGTCCTCATACACGATTTTGCATAGTGCAACATGCTTGCCCTCAACAAAGTCCTTTATCACATTGATACTTTCTATGAATATACTTACCCTTCTTATGAAACCTTGGTTCCTTAGCATTAGCTATTGCTGTAGCGTTATTACAATGCAGCGTTACCACCTTATCTATACCAGGAACTACCTCAAGATCCCCAATGAACTTGTGGAGCCACACTTTTTCTTTTGATGCATCAGTAGCTGCCACATACTCGGCCTTTATCTTTGAATATGAAGTGTAATCTTGATTTACACTTCTTCAAACAATGGCACCATTACCTAGAGTACACACAAAACTAGAAGTCGATCTTCTTGAATCCAAACAGAATTGGAAATTCGAATCAGTATATCCTAAAGGTGTTAAATCCTAACCCAAAAACACAAGCATATTCCCTTGAGTCATCCTTAGGTACTTGAAAATATGCTTAACTATAACCTAGCAATTCGGTCCTAGATTGACTTAAATTGACTTACTATCCTGACCGCATAACGAATGTTTAGTTGTGTGCAAAGCATAACATACATGAGACTACCCACTGCCAAACTATAAGGCACCTTATTCATGTATTCTCTTTCTTCATCAGACTTTGGTGAGTCTTTCTTAGATAGAGTAATTCCAGACCTAGATGGTTACCCACCTATTTTGAAATTCTGCATTGCATACTTCTCGAAAATTTTATCTATGTATGCCGCTTGGGACAACGCTATCATTTTGTTCTTCCTATCCTGAAAGATCCAGATACTGAGAACATAGGACAAAGCAATCATTTTGTTCTTCATATCCTGAAAGATCTAGATACCGAGAACATAATTAGATTCACCCATGTCTGTCATGTCAAATTGCTTGGTCAACCATCATTTGACTTATGACAATGCCCCAATGTCATTGCCAATTAGTAGAATGTCACTACATAGAGCAGTAGAAAAACCTTTCGATGCTTAATATGTTTATAAACACATGCTTCATCCACGTTTTGTTTGAACCCATAAGTCTTGTTCACCTGATCAAATCTTATGTTCCAAGAACAGGAAGTCTGCTTAAGTCTATAAATTGACTTTAACAGCTTACAGACCTTACCCTTTTGATCCTTAGCCTTAAACCCATCTTGTTACACCATATATATGGACTTATCAAGATAGCCATTTAGAAAGGTTGTCTTGACATCCATTTGCCAAATCTCGTAGTCAAGAGCTGCAGTTATGGACAAGAGAAGCGGATGAACTTAAGCATAGCTACAAGCAAAAAGGTTTCTTCGTGATCGATTCCTTCCTTCTACATTTATCTGTTAGCTATAAGTCTAGCCTTATAGGTTTTAACTTTCCCATCTGCTCCTCTCTTTCTCTTATAGATCTACTTACACCCTATATGTTTTAGCCCTTTCGAGAAGATCCATAATTCCCAGACTTCATTAGTCTCTGTAGGCTTCATCTTAGTGCTCATGGCTTCTATCTAAAGCTTTGAATCAACATCCTCCATAGCCTCTATATAAATGTAAGGATCCCTATCATGTTCAACCGGTTCTGCTAAGTAGGCTTCATCATTGAACATATACCTCTCGGGTTGACGCCCGATCCTCCCACTACGTCGATGCCCCTTAAGTTGTTGTTTGATTGTTTTTTCTACATTAATTGGATTGGTTTCAATTGGAACCCCTAGAGTGATCGAACCACTCACCAACTCCCCGATACCACTTTACTTTGAGGCTTAAAGTTGTTCACGTAACCTTCTTGAAGGAATGTTGCATTCGTTAAAACCATGACTTTATTTTCTTTTGGCTTATAGAAATAACTCCCGTTAAACCCTTTTGGATATTATATAAATACACAAACATAAGAACGTGCTTTTAACTTGTTTGCTTCATTATATAGAACATGAGCTGAACATCCCCATATGCTAATATGGTTTAAGGATTTCTTTCTACCCGTCCACAACTCGTGAGGAGTTTTAGGAACCAATTTTGAAGGAACATTGTTCAAAAGATGACATATGGTTTGTAGTGCCTATCCCCAAAAGAATAAAGGTAATGTTGAATAACTCATCATGGAACTAATTGTAACACTCAAGCATTTTTAATGTATTAAAAATGCAATAATTTAATAATTATGTTAAGATAAAAAGACAGCTTAAAGAAAAATATTGTATAATAATATAGAAAATTATACAGTATTAGAATAATGCAGTGTAAGGAAGTACACTAATAAAGTTATGCAGTATAAAAATTACACTGTAAAAGTAACGCAGTGTAGGAATTAGACCGTTTAATGTCATACAGTACAGAAATTGGATTGTTTAAGTTGAAGCAGTATAAAAATAATACTGGTTGGAGAATAAGGATGAATAAGGAATGCTGTAGCAGTATGGAGAAAATACCAATAGTATAAGAAAAATACTGTCAGTATAAATTTAGATAGTACAAAGTGAGATAATATTGGAATCACATTATGTGATGGATGTGGATAAGTATTAGAGGTTATGGGACCTCATGAACTGTATGGAAAGAATGTCGGCAGTATAAGAAAAATACTATCAGTATCAACTTGGACTGCGTAAAAAGTTTGGTATACACTCAATGGATTTTGATTGGGCCACCACACCATGAAATATGGCCCAATCACATTTGGCCACCCAAGGTAATCTAATTGATTACCAAGGTGATGACTCATCACCTTTTTTAAAAAAATAAAAGAGAAAAGAAAAAGAAAAAAAGTTGAATTAATCCATAAGATAAGAGACCAAACTTGGTCTCCACGGTGGGAAAAAACAAGAGGAGAAAACGTGAAAAGAAGGAAAGAAAGGAAAGAAAGAAAAGAAGAAAGAAAGGAAGGAAGGAAGGAAAAAAAAAACAAAAGCTCAATTTCCTTCTTATGGAAACCACCCCTCCCATGAATCCTCTCAAGATTTTTTTTAATGCATAAGCCTCCAAATCATGTGGAAAAGCAAGAACAAGTGAAGGGATAAAAATTGAGGAGTTTTAAGGTAAAACTCAAAACTTTTCCCTATTGTATACTAGGGTTTTTGTTTAAGTTTGTGATGGATTTTTATGATAAGGCATGGGTTTGATGTCAAGGGGAGTTTGAAGGATTTCAAGCAACAAAAAGGAAGAACAAGCCCTTAGCAAGGATTAGGTAAAATTCTAGTCCTTGAAGTTAAGTTAAAGTTTATGGTTTATGCATATTATATGTTTAATGAAATGATTTTGGTCTATGGCATGTAAATATACATTATGGCATGGTTATTTTGTGTTATATGTTGATGGTGATGATGATGGAAAGAAGAAAGTAAGGGTTTTAGTGAAATTTCAAAAGGGGACTAAACTGCAAAGAAAAAGGGTGTTCTCGATAGAATTAAAAATCAATCAAAAAGTCCCTCTAAATGATGGAATTTTTAGAAAGCTAAAACATAAAAGTTGTAGAACTCATCGAAACAGTTAGGACAGCATGGACAATTTTTCAAAATTCTACCCGGTTGATAAGTTATGAATTTTATGAAATTTTGGGCATAAAATTTCAAGAAATGAAAACGTTATAAAAAGTTTAGAGTTTGACCATAGTACTTTTGTAAGTTTTATTCTTTGCTTGAAACTGAGTGTTTTGGTATAAAGTGGTTGTTTTTGGTTCTGAGGGTAAAAATGTAAATATTTTTGTATTTCGGGCCAAAACTATAAAATAGTATGAAAACTGGGCTTTCGCTAGGAACGTTGGTTTCCTACACTGCTGTAGGCAGTAAGTATTATAGATGCTAAGTTTTAAAGAAATTAAAGTTTAGTCAAGGAAAGAATGAAAGAAAAACGTTAGGGGCAAAATAGTCATTTTGTAAAAAATGGCCAAAACAGACCTGAAATGCTCGATATAGAAAAAATGCTCCTTAGCGGGAATTTTTCTATAATATCTAAGTAATGAAATGTTAAAGTTACGTAATGGGTTTTATAGAATTACGAAGTTGACGAAAAACCCAAACAGAGTAAAAACGTCATTTTTATGAAAACGGCTAGAACGGAGTCGAACACTCCGATTTAGCATAACGTCCTTGGATGAAAAATATTCTGTAATGCATTAAGTAATGAAACCGCTAGTGATACGAGAAGTTTAACTAAGGGACGCTTAAGAACAAAGGTAACCCGATGGGTTATAAAATTAAGTAAAGAGAAGGGTAAACCGATAGTATACAAGTCAAGTTAAAAGGAAAGAATGGTCAATGCTTACGTTTTATTATCAATCGAGTAGATTGAAAAGAGAAAGTTAATTAATGAATCGGTTATCGTTTGATCAGGATACAAGAGGCCGACTAATGGAAGGAAAAGGAACAGAATAGAGAACGTTAAAGCTAAGTCTAGGTAAGTTCAGACTTCACCTACAACATGAAGTAAATAGTTTTCAAATGCTTACATATACGTCTATAAATGAGTTTGCAATTATTATGCAAGTTTCTTTTAAAGTATGCTTGCATTTAGTGTGCAAAAAGTTTTAAAGATTCAAAGCAAGATTTGCAATGAATTTCCAACTGTTATGTTTAAAGTCTATCTGCATATTGATATGCATAATGTTTCTAAAAGTTCAAGTTATGATTTCAAAGTATGTAAAGTATGTTTTACATTTTGATAATGTATAATATTTTATAGCTTAAGTTATAAATTTTATGATTCATTTGTTGTGCAATAAGTTGCATTTGTTATGCGATAAGTTTCAGAATTAAAGTTATGATTTACAAAATGTGATTACGTTATATGATGCATTTGTTATGTAATAAGTTGCATTTGTTTTGCAATAAGTTTCAAAGTACAAATTATGATTAGCAAAATTTGTTTGTGTTTTATGTTGCATTTGTTATGTAATAGATTTTGTAGTACAAGCTATAACTTGCAAGTGTGTTGCATATGATGTGATTGCATTTGAAATGCTCACTAAAATTAATAAGAAGGTAATGTAAAGATAAAAAGAAAGTGTCATACCAACCTTTTTGTTGTGAGGTAATAAAAGTAAAGTTAAAGTTAGACCTCCTAGATGTGAGGTACATGACCTCGATGTTCGATGGTCTTAAGTCTTCTGCAAGGGAAGCATCACGTTTATGATCTCATGATTAATGATGTTGGTACGAACACTAAAGTAAGATAAAGAAAGATAAAGAACAAGGATAGAAAGTTAAGTAAGATAAGGAAAGCTAAGGAATGAAGATAGAAAGTTAAAGTAAGAAAAAAATGTTCATAAGGCACTCATAATAGAAAGTTCATAATTGAGAATAAATGAAAACATGCATTTTAATTTTACTGGTTTTCCTTGTTATGAAACATTTATATGCTATGGAATTCTGAGGAATGTTTTATATTAAGTGTTTATGAAAACATAAATGACGTTTATGAAGAGCAACCTGAGGATTATTTTATCTTAAATATTTTATAAAAAGTGTTTATGAAAAACGTTGCAAAAATTGCTTTAGGAAAACGTTTACGAGAAACGTTTTAGAAATGTTTTATGAAAAATATTTATGAAAAATGTTTTCAGAAATGTTTATGGAAAACATTTTTGAAAAACATTTTAAGAGAAAGGTATATGTGAGAAAAGTTTTTCAAGCATGTTTTAAATGATTTGTGAGCTTATGTTTGAATTTACTGAGCGAAAGCTCATTAAAAGTTTCTTCATGCTGTAGGTAGTTTTAGCGGTGACCAGTAGGACCCGTTAGAAGAACTGGGTACTACGGAGGACGGATGCGAGAATTTGGATACGGATACTATCATAGTAATTTCCGCTGTACAAAGAAAATGTTTTCCTACTATTTGATACAATGTTTTCAAAGTTCAGAATTTAGTCAAAGTTTTGATAAAGTCAAAGTATAAGAAATATTTCTAAAGTTTTACGATATATTTATGAAATGTTTTATTTCTTTATAAAGTTAAGTATTAATCAATGATCCAGTAAATGTTTCTTATTAAGTTTTAAGAAACCATTTGAAAAGGGTTTTAAAGTCAAGTATTAAGCAAGGTCTCAACTTAGATTGCGACAGAAGTCGCATAAGTTTTTAAGAGCGTTTGTTTTAAAAAAAAATTATTTTAATATTTTTCTTACTAAGTAAGTAATATTAATGTTTAAGAAATAATGTTTAAAAAAAGTTAAGTGACTGCCCAAAAGGTAGGTCGTCACAGGTGGTATCAGAGCGGTATCCTGCCATCCCATCTCGCACTGTCATATGTTCGCTACACCAAAGCTCAAGTAAGTAAGTTAAGTTAAGTAGGAAGAAAAATTACTATTTAATGATTATGTGCTTATATCGAGTATATAGCCTTTGGTATCGACATATCCAGATGAGCGATGGAAGGCAAAGGTCTAAGGATGAACGTAATGTTATATGCTTGAATGTCCTCGCAAGTCGAGGATAGTTGTCGTCCATTAGCGGTGTCAAGTCAACGATGGTCAAAGGTGGTCAATGATGGTCAACGGATGGCTGAATGCTCAAAAATCAAGAAGATGAGGTCGTGACACATTATGATGTTCTTGCGCACAATGGTGTTGTCCGTTTGAGCAAATCATTCTCTGTTAGAGTTATTCGGCATTGGCTGCACGTATAACAAGGAAAAGCATATCAAGATAACAGAATAATGGAGGTCCGAAAGTGATTTTTGGTGTTCTATCTAACAAGAGTGCCTGAGAGCAACCAGACATTAGATGGCTAACTATGTGATTCCTTCGAGCTTACACATTCCGTAGTTGAGCTAAGACATGCTAATGAGCTCATAACTGCCTAGATAGGAATTACGATCAAGACAATGATGGTAAATCTGTCAGCAAAAACCTCACGGGTTGGAGGATGGAAGCTGAAGATTTATAAGTTATGAGAAAAATTACAGAAAAATGTAATTTTAGAATGGATAAAGATTGGAGAATTATGAATTTATGGTCGGATGACCTGATCTTTTTATAGTTATGATGCGATTTGAATGAAAATAAACCCTATTTTCAAGAATAGCATTCATTGGTAGAATGCTAAACCTTTGAATGAACAGAAACTGTGCTCAAATGTTGAAAGATCAGAGTTGCACAACGGAAGTATGGTGTTACAATGCAAAGAAATATGTCAATAACATGATGAAAATGGTTCAAGTTCCAAGATGGAAGCTTAGTTTTTAGTAAGAAAGTAATGATGCAAGAAAGTATGTTAAGAAAGGAAATGGTGATAAAGGAGATGAACTACCCACAAAGGTTCTAATTTTAAAGGATGAAAATTTTTAAGGAGAGTAGATTGTAACACCCGAGCATTTTTAATACATTAAAAATGCAAAAATTTAAGGATTATGTTAAGGTAAAAAGACAGATTAAGGAAAAATACTGTATAATAATAAAGAAAATTACATAGTATTAGAATAATGCAATGTAAGGAATTACACTGATAAAGTTATGCAATATGAAAATTACAATGCAAAAGTAATGCAGTGTAGGAATTAGACCATTTAATGTCATGCAGTACAGAAATTGGATTGTTTAAGTTGAAGCAGTATAGGAATAATACTGGTTAGAGAATAAGGATGAATAAGGAATGTTTTAGCAGTATGCAGAACATACCGACAGTATAAGAAAAATATTGCCAGTATAAATTTAGACAATACAAAGTGAGATAACACATTATGTGATGGATGTGGATAAGTATTGGAGGTTATGGGACCCCATGAACTGTATGGAAAAGAATACCAGCAGTATAGGAAAAATACTATCAGTATAAACTTGGACTGCATAAAAAGTTTGGTGGACACTCAATAGATTTTGATTGGGCCACCACACCATGAAATATGGCCCAATCACATTTGGCCACCCAAGGTAATCTAATTGATTACAAAGGTGATGACTCATCACAGTCATCACCTTTGTATTTGAGAGAAAAAAAAAAAGAGAAAAGAAAAAGAAAAAAAGTTGAATTTATCCATGAGATAAGAGACCAAACTTGGTCTCCACGGTGGGAAAAAACAAGAGGAGAAAACGTGAAAAGAAGGAAAGAAAGGAAGAAAGAAAGGAAGGAAGGAAGGAAAAAAAAAAAACAAAACAAAAGCTCAATTTCCTTCTTATGGAAACCACCCCTCCCATGAATCCTCTCAAGATTTTTTTTAATGCATAAGCCTCCAAATCATGTGGAAAAGCAAGAACAAGTGAAGGGGATAAAAATTAAGGAGTTTTAAGGTAATACTCAAAACTTTTCCCTATTGTACACTAGGGTTTTTGTTCAAGTTTTTGATGGATTTTTATGATGAGGTATGGGTTTGATGTCAAGGGGAGTTTGAAGGATTTCAAGCAACAAAAAGGAAGAACAAGCCCTTAGCAAGGATTAGGTAAAATTCTAGTCCTTGAAGTTAAGTTAAAGTTTATGGTTTATGCATATTATATGTTTAATGAAATGATTTTGGTCTATGGCATGTAAATATACATTATGGCATGGTTATTTTGTGTTATATGTTGATGGTGATGATGATGGAAAGAAGAAAGTAAGGGTTTTAGTGAAATTTCAAAAGGGAACTAAACTGCAAAGAAAAAGGGTGTTCTCGATAGAATTAAAAATCAATCAAAAAGTCCCTCTAAATGATGGAATTTTGAGAAATTTAAAACATAAAAGTTGTAGAACTCGTCGAAACTGTTAGGACATAGTGAACAGTTTTTTAAAATTCTGTCCAGTTGATAAGTTATGAATTTTACAAAATTTTGGGCAAAAAATTTCAAGAAATGAAAACGTTATGAAAAGTTTAGAATTCAACCATGGTACTTTTGTAAGTTTTATTCCTTGCAAGAAACTGAGTGTTTTGGTATAAAGTGGTCATTTTTTGTTCTGAGGGCAAAAATGTAAATATTTTTGTATTTTAGGCCAAAACTGTAAAACAGTGTGAAAACTGGGTTTTCACTAGGAACGTTGGTTTCCTACACTGCTGTAGGCAATAAATATTATAAATGCTAAGTTTTAAAGAAATTAAAGTTTAGTCAAGGAAAGAATGAAAGAAAAACATTAGAGGCAAAATGGTCATTCTGTGAAAAAAGGCCAAAACGGACCCGAAACACTTGATCTCGAAAAAATGTTCCTTAGCGGGATATGTAAGTAATGAAATGTTAAAGTTACGCAATGGGTTTTATAGAATCACGAAGTTGACGAAAAACCTGAAAAGGGTAAAAATATCATTTTCATGAAAACGGCTAGAACGGAGTCGAACACTCCGATTTAGCATAACGTCCTTGGATGAAAAATGTTTCATAATGCATTAAGTAACGAAACCGCTAGTGAGACAAGAATTTTAACTAAGGGATGCTTAAGAACAAAGGTCACCCTTGGGTTACAAAATTAAGTAAAGAGAAGGGTAAACCGATAGTATACAAGTCAAGTTAAAAGGAAAGAATTGTCAATGCTTACGTTTTATTATCAATCGAGTGGATTGATAAAAAGAAAGTTAATTAATGAGTCGGCTGTCGTTTTATTAGGACACAAGAGGCGACTAATGGAAGGAAAAGGAACAGAATAGAGAACGTTAGAGCTAAGTCCAGGTAAGTTCAGACTTCACCTACAACATGAAGTAAATAGTTTTCAAATGCTTACATTTACGTCTGTTAATGAGTTTGCAATTATTATGCAAGTTTCTTTGAAAGTATGTTTACATTTTTTATGCAAAAAGTTTTAAAGATTCAAAGCAAGATTTGCAATGAATTTCCAACTGTTATGTTTAAAGTCTATCTGCATATTGATATGCATAATGATTTTAAAAGTTCAAGTTTTGATTTTCAAAGTATTTAAAGTATGTTTTACATTTTGATAATGCCTAATATTTTGTAGCTTAAGTTATAAATTTTATGATGCATTTGTTATGCGATAAGTTTCAGAATAAAAGTTATGATTTGCAAAATGTGATTGCGTTATATGATGCATTTGTTATGCAATAAGTTGCATTTGTTATGCAATAAGTTTTAGAGTACAAATTATGATTAGAAAAATGTGTTTGCGTTTTATGTTGCATTTGTTATGCAATAAGTTGCATTTGTTATGCAATAGATTTTACAGTACAAGCTATGACTTGCAAGTGTGTTGCATATGATGTTATTGCATTTGAAATGCTCACTAAAATTAATAAGAAGGTAACGTAAAGATAAAAAGAAAGTGTCATACTAGCCTCCTTGTTGTGAGGTAATGAAAGTAAAGCTAAAGTTGGACCTCCTAGATGTGAGGTACATGACCTTGATGTTCGATGGTCTCGAGTCTTCCGCAAGGGAAGCATCACGTTTATGATCTCATGATTAATGATGTTGGTACGAACACTAAAGTAAGATAAAGAAAGATAAAGAACAAGGATAGAAAGTTAAGTAAGATATGGAAAGCTAAGGAATGAAGATAGAAAGTTAAAATAAGAAAAAAATGTTCATACGGCACTCATAATTGAAAGTTCATAATTGAGCATAAATGAAAACACACATTTTGATTTTACTGGTTTTCCTTGTTATGAAACATTTATATGCTATGGAAAACATTCTGAGGAATGTTTTATATTAAGTGTTTATGAAAACATAAATGAAATTTATGAAGAGCAATCTGAGGATTGTTTTATGTTAAATATTTTATAAAAAGTGTTTATGAAAAACGTTACAGAGATTGCTTTAGAAAAACGTTTACGAGAAATGTTTTATGAAAACTATTTATGAAAAACGTTTTAAGAGAAAAGGTTTTTGTGAGAAAAGTTTTTAAAGCATGTTTTAAATGATTTGTGAGCTTATGTTTGAATTTACTGAGTAAAAGCTCATTAAAAGTTTCTTCATGCTGTAGGTAGTTTTATGGGTGACCAGTAGGACCTGTTAGAAGAGCTGGGTGCTACGGAGGATAGATGCGAGGATTTGGGTATGGATACCATCACAGTAAGTGTCCGTTGTACAAAGAAAATGTTTTCCTACTATTTGATATAATGTTTTCAAAGTTCAAAATTTAGTCAAAGTTTTGATAAAGTCAAAGTATAAGAAATGTTTCTAAAGTTTTACAATATATTTATGAAATGTTTTATTCTTTATAAAGTTAAGTATTAATCAATGATCCAGTAAATGTTTCTTATTAAGTTTTAAGAAATGATTTGAAAGTGTTTTAAGGTCAAGTGTTGAGCGAGGTCTCGACTTAGATTGCGACAGAAGCCGCATCAGTTTTTAAGAGCGTTTGTTTTAAAAAAAAAATTATTTTAGTATTTTTCTTATTAAGTATGTAAGATTAATGCTTAAGAAATAATGTTTAAAAAAAGTTAAGTGACTGCCCGAAAAGGCGGGTCGTCACACTAACCATATCCAACAAAGTCCTATTCTTTCTTTTAGCTACGCCATTCTGTTGTGGAGTGCCTAGTGCAGTCAAATAGGATAAAATCTCATTCTCTAATACGTATCCCAAGAACTCATTGGAGAGGTATTCTCTATTGCTATCAGATCGAAATAACTTTATGGGTTCAACCTAATTGCTTTTTTGCTTCAGCCCAAAACTCCCTAAACCTATCAAAAGTTTCACTTTTTTGATGCATTAGGTATACATGCCCATATCTTGAGGAATCATCAATAAAAGTGACAAAGTACTCAAACCCGCTACGTGCCCTGATGTTCATGGGAACATAAACATCACTACGTACAAGTTCTAGAATGCCTTCGGCCGAATTGCTCTTAGACCCAAATGGTCTTTTGGTCATTTTGCCCTCCAAACAAGATTCACATTATAGAATAGATTCCACCTCTAAGTGACTTGAAGGTCCATCCCTTACTAACATTTGAATCCTATTCAGACCAATATGACCTAATCACAAATGCCAAAAATAAGTCTTATTAAAGTGAGAGTCTTAAGTCTTTTAGAGTTATTATCATTAACCTTAGTATTAAGTGGTATATCCATCTTAGGTTTGATAAAAATAGAGATTGTCTTGCATCTATCCATCATAGATAAAAGATTTATTTTTATGAATCACTACTTTATTATTAAAAGATACTAAATAAGAGTCTTTAAATAAACAAGCTGTAAATATTAAATTCCTTTTAAGTCTAGGAATTTAAAAACAATCTTTCAAAAATAAAATCCTATAATTATCAAAATAAGATGGACATCTTTCACTACTTTCGCTTACACCAAGGATCCAATCCTCATTCTCAACGTGAAGTCCTCATGTAGCATGCTTCTTGTTTCCTTGAACCCTATAGAGAAACACAAATATGATTAGTTACTCTAAAATCTATGACTCAAGTATCACTTGATTCCTCAACCAAACAAGTTTCAATAACCAGAAGTTCACACTTACCTTCTCAAGAAAGGAAGTCCTTGCAATTCTTCTTGATATGCCTAACTTTCCTATAGAAAAAGCACTTCAGCTTCTTCGAGTTCTTCTTTTTCTTCTTCTTATTCTTGCTATTCATCAGAATGAAAGATTTTCCATTCTTAGCCCTCTGCTTCTTTCCATTTCCTAGGTTAGGATTAGAACCAAACAGGGCTACAAGTTAGTCTCACCACCAGCAGGAGTTTCCCTAATCAGATTTTTGAACTCCTATAACTACTTCATTAACTCAATCAAGGTCATATCCTATCTATTGTTTAAATTATATGAAGCTCTAAAAAGGATGAATTCCTTTGATAGAGTCTTAAAGACCATAGTCATTTGTGACCCAGTATCGATATCAGCTCTAAGGGTTTAAGCCTCAGTAAGATAACCCATGACCAACATCATATGCTCTTTCACAAGAGTCTTTGGTTTTTGTTTACAGTTTATAGAGTTTCCACAGAGCCCCTTGCCAATTCGTTAGGGCTTGGCCTCCAAACATGTCTTCAAGTTTGTCCACGATCAGCTTTGCAGTCTTGTAATTTTCATGTTGAGACTACAGCACGTTATTCATGCTAACCATAATATAACAGCAGGCCTGATCATTAGCATCTTTCTAGCGATCATATCCTTGGATTTGCTTATTTATGGAATCCTCGATAGGTTCAATAGGACACAATATTATCAACACAAATTTCAGTTTCTCAAAGAAAAGGACGATATTTAGATTCCTTTTTCAATCATTGTAATTCTCGCCAATTAACATATTTTTATCAAGTATCAATGATAAAGCATTTTTAGACATTTTAATCTATAATAAAGATTCATATACCAAATATAAGCAAACATTCAACAAAAATTTAGTAAGATAACACAAACAAGTAAACATACAATTATGTTTATGTTTCAAAACCTTGATAAAATCACAACTTACAATGATAATTCCTAATTCAGAATCCAACAAGCGGCCTAGCAGAAACTTGCCAAATTCAATTAGGAACATAGATCCCCTCCGATTAAGTTATGACATCTCAGACCCATATGATGTAGCATATATCAATAATCGTTTTCTTTGGCCATTAATTTCATTAACAGAGCTCTTAGGGGAGGTTAATAATAAAATTAATCTTGAGTGTATAATCATTGTTTCAACTATTTTATCCATGATTTATAATCATCACCTAGGAGTGTACAATGATAAATCATACTAAAATTAATTATCCCTTTAGAGATCCAACCTAGTACATGATGAAATCCCTTCCTAGGGTCGAAACCACCATGTGCTACCTATAGACTAACGATGGAGGCTGTAAGTCCTCTCTACAAAAACTTTCTCCCACTTAATATTTTAAAAGTCAAGGTTTTATGTTAACATGCATAAACAATTTTTAATGAGCGATACTCCCTATTCTACATGGGATGTTACTAACATACATGGCAAATTATATTATAATGCAGACAAACAAAGCAACATGCAAAGCCACAAGAAAAATAATAAATAAATAGCCAAAATATCATGGTTCCATCTGAGAGAAAAGAAAATAAAGATTACAAAAGATCAATCGAAACATATTACCAATTCTTCATCTTATATCTTCAAGTTGTATCCTTTTTTGTGTGGTATCCATCTTTAATTCTTTAATCCCTCATCTGATCAAAAGTTTTATTTTTTTTGGCCGTCATAAAATTTTAAAAACTGTAAAATCAAAAACTACACCGACAAACACACGTGTTTTGAAAAACATTCTGTCTTGCTGTGGGCTCGTCGAACTGGAAGCTCAGCCTACCGGTCTACGACCATCGGCCTACCGATCGAGCTAAACTCGCATTTTTCTAGACAATAGTGTTTAAAGCAGGTTCTCAATTTTATTTTCAACAATTCAAAAATATAAAAATTTATAAACATAGAAAAACAATGGAACTCCTATCATTTTCATCTTCTAGATCTGTCTTCATTTCAAATGATCATTTAATTACAAAATTTTACAAATTTAAAATTAAAATAATAACTCCTAGACATTGATGATAGACCGCTATCTAATTACATGAAAAACCTATATACACATTCTAACCTCTAAGGAACCATAATCAGCACAAATTAATTTATCAATAAATAATTAAATATAATTTAGTCAACCGTAATTAATTAAATATTCACCATATAATCTCATGTCAACATTTAATTATATAGAACCCTAGAGTACCAACTCTCTAGAAAATTAAATTCAAGCATAAGAGAGAATAAGATCACATAATTCATGTCTATGGCATAATCACAAACCCAAAAACAATGTAAAAACTAGGCTCTGATACCAATTGTTGGACAAACAAGTATGCAACAAAATTTTAAAAATTTTAAATCAGACTTTTTTTTAAAACATAAGTTTTACATGCTAAATACATAAATTAATGACAGATCTTACTAACCTCTTTTATGAACCAAAAAGCACCAACAATCTTTGAAGAGAATAATGTCTCGGAAGGGCCTCAAACAACTGGTCTACTTTGCTATTCTCTATACATGATCAGATGGTGGGTGGTTATACGTTGTATAGCTTTACCTCCGATGACTTTCCTTCCAACTACTTGAGAATACCTAGAACTAAGATTCTTGAGTAGCCAATTAAATAGAGTCTATTGTCTACGATTAGCTTCTTGTTTTGTTCAAGTAGCCAATTAAATAGAGTCTATTGTTAGATTAGAACTTTTGATTCAATAATTGCTTTGTTTTCTAATTATAAGTAGCAAATTGTGATCAATAATCATAGGAGGCTATTGTTTGATTATGATCTGGAACATAACCTAGGTTGAATTTATGTGTTTGTTGTTTAGATCAACCTATCTTTATTATCTTAATGCTTTTGTTGAATTAAATTTAGAGAGTTTGTTTTAAATTATTTAATAGAAAAAAGATTAAATAAAGAGTTTATTTTATTTAACGACGCAATAAGGAAAGATTGGGATAACAAAACTTATTGTGATCTACTGTTGATAGTTTAAATAGAAAATTAGGAATAATTATGTGATTAATTGCATAGTTATTGTTTAGCGATGAAGAATAATCCTTTAACCAATTTCATTATTATTGTTTTCAACTTCATTAGTTCTTGTTTTGTTATTAATTTGTTTGGGGCAAATTGCTACGTTAGTCCACAACCTATCACAAAAGTGTTATTTTGGTTCCCAAATTTTTTTTTTTAACTGATTCCAACCTTTCATTTTAGTTGTTAAGAGATCATTTTAATAGTCAAATTGTTAAGTTTGCATAGAAAAAATTATTAGATATCATTTTTTAATTAAAATTACCAATTACTCTTCAAAATAATTGATATATCAAAAAATTAAGGGTAAATCACAACCATTTATTTGATTTTTACCCCAAAAAATTCAAAATCAACAAAAAATAAAAAAACCCTAAAACTTAACAAGCTCCCTCCCCAATTGCCTACCCTTGCCCACCATCCCTCTCCAGCACCGGCGAGCCCCCTAACTCCGTCGACCCCTTGTCCTTTAGCCCTTCATTCCCATCACGTCTAGTTTAGCCCCTACTTGCCACCTTGTCACCATCGAGCCCCTTCTCTATTGCACCTAGCCCACCCACCACCCTGTGACACTAATGCGACCACCAGAGCCCCCCAACCCCATCGGCCCGTTTCCTTTCACACCCTATTCCCATCATATGTTTCTAGTAATTTCTAAAAATAATCTAGAGTCTTAGATAACATATCTATTAAGGTTAGAAATTTTTATCTATTTTAGTAATTTTTGTGTGTTTTGTTGTAAAATAAATATTTTTAATATTATTGTAAATATTTTGTGTGTAAAATAATTAATTTTAGCGTATTTGTTAATTTTAGATTTGAAATTTGGAGGAAAAATAGAGCAAAATGACATTAAAATAGGCAAAAATCGGACATCAAATGCATCAAAAACAATTAAAAATTGATATTCTAAATGGGCGACACGTGGCATGATATTGGCCCTTGGATGCGTCGCCTAAATGATCTTGACTGTCCAGAGTAAGGACGTGTGTTAATGCGTCATCACCTGTGTTAGGAGTATGTCATTTGCGAGCCCCACTGCGTGATCACAGCTGTCAGATTCAACGTGGGTGGCTTCATGTGCTCTCATTTCTTCAACCGTCAAATTAGAGTACTAAGACTAATCGAGCAGCTTTCTTGCTCGGTCCCACTAGCCCCATATGGGCCCAATTCAGCTCGCATACACGAACTGTTGGATTTCATCTTTAGAGCGTCGTTTGCGTGCTATTAGTTATCGCAAAGCACAGAATCACAAAGTAATATTTGCATCCTCAACCACCCAGACAACATGAAAGAAAAGAAAAAATATATATATATATATATATATCAATCAGCCTTCGCATGATTCTTGTGAAGTATATACAGTGGGAGGCGGTTGGTTAATAAAATAATAAAAATATATATAAATTAATAAAAGATTAATAAGAAAATGGTAAATAGTGAATGTAATTTTCTATAAATACCATGCATTTTTCCATTCTTCGACACCCCTCACGGGCCTTTGGCCCTTCTCTCTCCTTCTCTAATTTGTTTTCTTTCTTTATTGAGTTAGAATCAACAGTATCCCCTTAGATAAAAATAATAAAATAATGTCTAAATTAGTGTAGAGAGTCTGGTGAGGCAGAGAGATAATCTTGTATGCATAGTACTCTGGTATGGATTTTAACTTTATATCTACTTTGTAAAACTTATATTTTTGTGAAATAAATTATATTTTTCAAGTCTTTTATAATTATTATTAATGTTTTGAGGCTGCCCAATTCTTTTAAGTCTTTTATAATTATTATTAATGTTTTGAGGCTGCCCAATTCTTGCATAAGTTTAGTCATGCTTTCTCTATATAATTTAATTGTTTTACATAATTAATATTAATAATACCAAAGTCATGCTCGTTTATTAAGTTGAGTTTTTGCTACATTATAGACATGGACTGCACAGTAAATGCTTGGTAATTCTTAATTTATTATAGATAGATGATGACATAGTATATTCTTAAACCATTTAATAAAACGAGGTGTTGTTGGAATTAATGCAATAATTTTTTCCATTAAATTATATTAATTTGATTTGTTATTATCTTTTCAATCATAAAATTATGTTAATTATAATCGTAGTGATAGTGATTATAATTTTCATAATTAGTGCACCTAATCATTAGTGGGAGATAATTATTTTGCTACTTTTATAGGAAGACCCTTACTGTATTATGGCTTGCTATATTGTCACTCTCAATTGACTTATAAAAATAGTAAAAGTGCTTGCAATTAATAAGAAAAGATATAATAGATCAAATGCTTTAGATAATTATTAATTAGAGTTAAAATTTTATATCAGTTACGAAACATACAAGGGATTCTCAAGGCTTCACCTTTTTAATTTTATGTTTTAAACTTTGAATTAAAACAAAATCACAAAAATATTTCTTTCATTTTAACTTTGTTTTTGAAAAACTGCTTGCCTTTTTTAACGTTTATATTTATCAATTTGCCAAGTTACAATTTTTTACCTCCTTGTAGATACGACAACCTTTTTATACTACAAACGCCTACCACTTAAGAAGAAACATTTTGGGGCTTTACCAGCACCTGCCACCTTGCGACCCCGACCACCTAAGAGCCCCTTCCACTAGCCCCATCACGTCCCTTCTCCCTCTTTTAATCCTCCAATAGAGGACTTTTTTTCTCTTTTTTTTACATTTTAATTTTATTTTTTAAAGAAATATGTTTTAATTTTAACTTCTTAAAAAATATTAAGCACTGTACTAAAATGCCCTTACTAAAGGTCTCATGTGTAGCTCATGTGATACAAAGTTAGTAGTCTTCAGTTAAAATGATCATTCAGCAACTAAAATGAAAGGTTATGATTAGTTAAATTAAAAAAAAGTTGGGGACTAAAACAACACTTTTGTGAAAGATTAGGGTCTAACATAGCAAATTACCTACTTGTTTATTTGAGTTTTTTTTTATTAATTTGTTAGCTTTGTTAATTAATTCTAAACATCCCATCCCCCTTATTTACTTGCAAAATTAATAACTAACTTATCAAGACCAATGCTCTACTAGAATGACTCTTAGTCATCATTAGAGTTGTTAATTTGGGCTGGCCGGCCCAACCCGTACGGGCCAAAAGGAAAAATCAGGTCAGGCAAGGAAGGCCCAGCCTGTCCTAAATCTTGCATGGTCTTAAGGCTAAGCTAGGCTAGGCAGCCCAATTTTCTATAATGGAATTTTAAGAAAAATTACCAAAGTAGGCTGATTCGGCCCAGTTCTAGCTTAGGCCTAAATCTTTGCCCGATGCCAAAAAAGAAGGGCTATGCGCTAACACGATTGGCCCAACCCAAATTCATAGCTTTACTCATTACTAAACTCAATAACAACTATTACATTGGTAAGGTTCAATTTGGTACTCCTCAAGAACCTATCAATTTTTAAAAGCCAAAGGCTGATTGCAAATGGTCATCCAAACATAACCAATAGTGCTTATAAGCGAAAAACACCTCAAAAAAACCATTCCAAACAAGCTCATAAAACAGTTGACTTTCTTCAAAAATTTTTGTAAATATTGAATGACTCTTAGGAGAAGATGATGATAGGGATAAGCAAAGTTATGTTGACCATCGACGAGGATTACGACTCTTCATTGTATATGTCTTCAATAAAGATAAGCAAAATGATGACCCGCATGACAATGAGTACAAGCAATGGCTTCATGATGACGTCGAGTAGCTCAAATGCTGGCTAGGGTAAGGGTATGGCAGCAATGACATGAGATATGGGAAGGGGTCGGATTTCATTCTTATTTGGTGCTTAAGGTTTAGGATATGATTTTTAAGTTTGGGATATTTAGGGTTCCAATTTGAGGCTTTTGACTTATGTATTACATAATTTCAAATGCCTACTTACTACTTACATTTTTTTTACTTATTAAATAAAATATTTTTTTTATTATTTACCATTTTATAGGCAATAAATATATTTTAATCTAGTATTTACCATTTTGTTTTCTTACTAAAGAAATTATTTGCTAACTTTCATACCTAATCTATACATTATTCATCTAATGTTACGAAAATAAATTTATGTAATGTTTGCTTGCAAATCAATAGCTAGTAAATTAATGAGAAAACTCCATGAAATGCCCCTTATAAAACTCTTTATTAAAAATACCCTCATCTTTTTAACTTTTCAAAACTATCCCTTGTGTTATTATTTTCTTTTAATTGGGTTTAGCATTTGACTATTTTACTTTCATCCAAACAAACAAGCAAACCTTAACATCTCTCCATCAAATCTCTCAGCTCTTTGTCTCTCCCCTTTGGTTCTATCTCATTCCTCTTTCATCTCTCTCTCCTTATTGTCTCTCGTTCCTCCTCACCACTGTCGACTGCCGACCGCCTCTGCCAACCGTCAACTGCCTTTGCCCTTTCCTCGTCCATTTCCTCCTCAGTCTCTACCTCTCTTTTCCCATCCACCCCAATCTCTCTCCTCCCTCTTTGCCCCACCATAGCTCGTACCAGTCATTCTAACTGTAGTTTGGAGATCGCTAAAGTTGGCCAGCCGAAGCTTGTGTTTTTCTCTCCGTAAAATTGCTCCCGCCTCCTCTCTCTTCTGATCTATTGTTAGAGTTTGAGATCACAAGATCTCTCCTCCATAGAGTCGTCCATACTACGAACCACACCGTTGGTGGTATATCTTCAAACATCCAAGCTTGGACATCCGAGACTACCTTTCATGTTGATGACTCTCCAAGTACATCTTTTTTCTACCTTCTCTTCATTTTCTAGTGGCTGTTTGGAAATCATGAATGAATACACAATCTAGATCTTATTTTCACCATATATGGTTATGTAACATCCCGAAATCGAAGGTAGGACGTTAGGCTAAAATAAGATCAATTAAATGGAGTAAATAAAGAAAAAGTAAATGAACGTAAAGTAAAAAAGTAAAGGAACGTAAAGTAAATCGCTCATCCAAAATCTCATTGGCGGTCACCATCACGTGGACGCTTACCACGAAGGTAGGTAGGTAATTAAACAGTAAATCATAATATTAATACAAGACCACTGAAAATCATCATTTATACTCTAAATTATGCTATGTAACTGACATAGCCGACATCGACACCAGGACAAGTCATACAATACACGTATCATACCACAGTTCTAAAGAAAGTACAATTCCTCTTTTAACCTGGAAGGGGGATTTTAAAACAAGAAAACATGAGTGGAAGGCTCAATAAGATGATTACTTAAAAACAAGTTGTTTAAAAATAATGATCATAGTTGAAAACATTATTCGCAAATCATACTTAATAAAATGAATCTCAAAACCTTGACAAAATCAATAAATACTTACTTATAAAAAACTTGATAAAGCATCACCATATGGGTTTTGGTAATTGAAAAGAATATCAAAATATAGTTCCTTAAATGCATAAAAATAACTTCAATATTAAACAAAAATCATTCTTAAAATTTATTTAAGAATTAAGTTTTGGCCAAAACAATTTATAGAAGGGCTACTAAAGAAGGGATAGAAAAAATCCTACCTCATTAAAAATTCAATACTGTTAACTCCAAATAAAATTCAACGTAAGTTCAATCACCTCTCAAAACCTTAAAAATTGTATTTAAAGTCAGAAATTTTGTTTATCAAATATCATTATATTAATTTAATTACCAGTGTGCCTTTTTGAGTCAAATAATCATGACAAAAAATTAAAATCATTTTTAAAACATTTCTAATCATTAAATGTTGAAAACTAGAAGTAAAAATACAATTTCATAGTGCCCAGTTGGACTACCGAATGCCCTGGTCTGGCCTGCTGAACTTTCACAATTCGGCCTACCAAACATCCGGACTGACCTGCCAAACTGTTACTGTTTGGCCTGCTGAAGATATGAATCCGGCCTACCGAACTCATGAATCTGGCCTGCCAAACTTGCAAAATCTAGAAAATCCTAGGTTTCGAATCTCGGCTTCCCTGAGCTCAAAACCCAATTTTAAACCTATTTTTCATCATTTCAAGCCTAGAAAACATGTGGAGAAAACATAGGGAAACTGTTAGACATGTATGCCCAAAGAAGTAAAAATGTAATATGTTTTTGAAGACATTTTTATCAAGAAAGAATTCATTTATTATTCATATACCAAATCTTGTCCTATTTATGTTCATATTTGATGAATGTATGTTAAGCCAACAAAAGTTTGAGACTGTTAGTCTAAACCTTTAAGAATTGGGCATATGATGGACAGATTATGCGTAAGACGCGATTCTTAAGGTAATGGTCTAAATCATAAGATCCATAATCAAGGGAATAAAGTTGGCGCTTTATTCATGCAAAGATTATTATGTTGTCTATATCCCTAACGGTAAATGGTTTGTCTCGAACATCGGAGGTGGACTTCATGAATAAAAACAGTGGCACATTGTCATAGGTGATGATGTGTTGAATCGAGATATAAAGTGAATTGATTTGGATTAATAATTCTGTCTCAGAAAATCGATTCACTTTAGACAATCATATGCATTGTATCTTAATCTTGAGATGAATAGTGGGCCTGCTGTCTTGACTTATATCTTTTAATATGTCAAAGGGTGACATCCATATTTTAATAATGGCACGCATGCCGGTACATTGGAGGCATTACTTTTGATAGCATAGACCTATTATTCATAGATATGGAATCCATAGCTCATCTTTAGGAGTAGTTGATATCTTCTTATATGCGTTATCTTGTGATTGAAAAACTAGAGCACTTAGCCATTTGGATATATAGGTGTAACCAAATGGTATACTGTCTGTAAAAGGTAAGTTTTTTGATGGTGCGATAATAGAACGTAAGATAAAAATAATCAAGAAGGCAAGACAAAACTTGTCCTTAAGCCGATTATGGATAATTCTATAGGGATACGATACATTATGATATGTCATGGAGACTTAGCTACACGGGCTTTGTAATTCTATATGGTTCGAGAGTACAGCTCTACGCTTTTAGTGGAGTAGCATTAGAGCTGATGATTATGAAATGAATATTTGGCATATTGGGCTTCATAATTATTGGGAGCTTAAACTATATAAGTCCATCAGGTCCCCTTTGCTAGCTCATAAAAATCCTATAATGATACTGCATGCTTTTTAAATAATTGGTGACTTGTGCCAAATTATCAAATTATCTGAAATTCGATAGGATTAGATAATTTATGTCTGTTTATCGGTTGAATTAATTTTATGAATAAATTATTTTAAGATAAACTTTTTGAATTATATCAGGATCAAATAATTTATGTCTGTTTATTGGTTAGATTAATTTGAATAAATTAATTCAAGATAAACTTGTTGAATTATTAGGAATATTTATTTTCCTAGAGATTATCAAGATATGACTGTTTTAATCAGATAACTTCTCTATTAGGTTATTTGAATTAAAATTGAGACTCTATCCCAAGAATCTCGGGTGGGAAATAAAAGATTCATAGGGATCATTTATTTGAAGTTCGTTAGGCCGATCTTTAAGTTTAGCTTGCCAATGAAGTAGTTTTGGTAGGTTAATCTGCCAGTTCGGCCTGCCGACCATGCAATAAAAGGATCACATGTTTTCACGTGGATTTTATCAAATATTGATCCTGATTTGTTTTTTATTTGAATTTTTGAGGTCTTATTTGATAAGGACTGAGTCTTGGGCGTAACCTCTATATAAATGGGAGTGAGACTCATTGTTATTTAGATCAATTGAGAAATCTAGAGTGAGACTCTCCAACTCCCCAAAGAGCTGTTGTTCACAAATCATAAACTATAGCTTTGGGTTTTTTTCTCAATTGGTTGGAATGAGAGTCACCAGGGAAAGACTGAATGATGTGTGCCCACACACACTCTGATCATAGATAGAGAATAGCAAAGAAGACTAGTTGGTTGAGGCTTTTCTAGAATGTTATACTCTTCACAGATTTTGGAAACTTTTCTGGATTTACAATGTTAGTAAAATCTGGTTAATTTATGCATATAGTGTGTCAAACTTGTGTTTTGAAAAATGCTCTGATATACAAATTTTTAAAATTATGCTGCGTACTATTTTTCTAACAATTGGTATCAGAGCCATGGTTTTTACATAAATTTGCAAGTTTGTTATCATGCTATACGTATAACTTATGTGATATTGATCTCTTCTATGCTTGAATTTAATTTTTTAAGGTGTTGGCACTCTAGAGTTTCTATATATTTTTATGTTGTCATAGATTATATAGTGAATGTTTATTAATTAATTATGGTTGATTAAATTATTATTAAATTATTTATTAATTAATTAATTTATGCTGGTTATGGTTCCTTTGAGGTTAGAATATGTATCTAGGTTTTTATGTAATTAGATGACGGACTATCATCTCCATCTAAGAATTATTATTTAATTTCAAATTTGTAAGAATTTTGTAATCAAATAATCATTTGGAGAAGACAAATCTAGAAGATGGATGATAGCGTTCCATAAGTATTTCTTAAGTCTCTAATTTTATATTTTTGAATTGTTGAAAATAAAATTGAAAACTACATAAAAGATGTATTTTCTAGATGTTGGGTTTATGCTTTGTCAGCATGCCGAACCTCTGGGTCCGACAGGTCGATGATCGCAAATTGGCAGGTTAGACTTCAAGTTCGACAGGCCGTCTATAGGGTAGAAATCTGGTTGCTTTGGTGGCAAGCCGAACTTTTGGGTTAGGCAGGCCGAACTATCATGATCGGCAGGCCAATCTATAGAGTTCGGCAGGCTGAAGGGTCATAACTGGCAGGTCAATCACAAAAATCGGCTTGTCGGTAGAGAGCTGTAATTTTTTAGAAAATGTGCATTTTTTCAATACAGTTTTGATTTTATTTTTGGGACAATTCTGAAAAACATTAAAATTTAGATAGGACCGAAAATATGGAGTATTCAGTCTATGCAAAATTGAACACTTGAAGATGGAATTATATGAAGAGGGATACAATCTGAAGATTCAAGGATGAAGAATCGATAATATGTTTCGATTATTCTCTTGTAATCTCTATTTTCTTTTCTTTAGGGTGGAACCATAGTATTATGGTTCTTTATTATTATATTGCTTGTGGCTTTGCATGATTGCTTTACTTGTCTGTATTATAATATGATTTCCCATGTATATTGATAACATGTCATATAGAATAGGGAGTACTGCTTATTAAAAATTGTTCATGCATGTTTATAAAAAGAAAAAAAAACCTTGATTTCAAAAGAATGAGTGGGAGAATGTTTTCAAAGAGAGGACCGATAGTCTCCATCGTTGGTCATAGGTAGCACATGGTGATTCCGACCCCTAGGAAGGGATTTCATTATGTATCGGATTGGATCTCCAAGAGGATAAGGTATTTTAGCATGATTTATGGTTGCACACCCCTAGGTAGTGATTATAAATCATGGATAAAATATTGAAATAATGATTATACACTCATGTTGATTTTATTATTAACCTCCCCTAGGAGCTCTGTTAATAAAATTGATGGCCAAAGAAATGGTTATTAATATATGCTAAATTTTACAAGTCCTAGATGGCATATATTAATCTGGAGGGGATCTATATTCTTAATTGAATTTGGCAATACTCCCTTAGGAGCTTGTTGAATTCTAGGTTGAGAATTATCATTGTAAGGTTGTGATATTTTTAAAGTTTTGACACATAAACACATTTGTATGTTTTACATGATTGTGCTATCTTACTAAATTATTATGATATATTTGTTATGTTCGGTATATGATTCTTTATTGTAAATTAAAAATGTCTAAAAATGTTTTATCATCGATACTTGACAAAAATCAATTAACCAGTGAGAACTATAATGATTGGAAACGAAACCTGAACATCGTCCTGTCCTTTGAAAAACTAAAATTTGTGCTAATGACACCTTGTCCTCCTGAGCCTATGGGAGATTCCACCAACGATCAAATCCAAGCATATGATTGTTGAAAAGATGCTAATGATCAGGCTCGCTGCTATGTTATGGCCAGCATGAATAACGTGCTACAAGCTCAACATGAGGATTATGTGACTACTAGGCAGATCTTGGATAATCTAGAAGACATGTTTGGAGGCTAGGCCTTAACAAAGCAACAAGGGGTGCTTCAAAAACTCTTAAACTATAAGCAGAGACTGAGGACATCTGTAAAGGAGCATATGATGTTAGACATAGGTTACCTTGCTGAGGCTCGACTAATGGAGCTGACATCGATGCTGAAACTTAGATGACTATGGTATTTGAGACTCTGTCTAAGGAATTTATTCCGTTTAGAGCTATATTTAATTTGAGCAATAGGCGAGATATGACCTTGACAAAATATGACCTTGACAAATTGATTAAACTGCTGATTAGGGAGTCTCCTACTAGTGGCGAGGCTAACTTAGCGACTGCTTCTGGTTCCAATCCCAACCATGGGAATGGAAAGAAACAATGGGCCAAGAATAAGAAGTCTTCTATTCCTGTAAACCGCAAGAATAAGAAGCAGAAAAAGAAGAACCTAAAGAAGCTCAAGCGCTTTTTCTGTGGGAAGGTCTGGCACATAAAGAAGAATTGCAAGGACTTCCTTTCCCGATGAGGTAAGTGATCTTCTGTATTTAGAAACTTGTTTGGTTGAGGAATCCAGTGACTTCTAGGTCATAGATTCCAGAGCAACTAATCATGTTTGTATTTCTCTATAGGGGTTCATAGAAACGAGAAGTCTGCTACATGAAGACTTCACGCTTCATATAGACGATGGATCCTTGGTCTTAGCTAAAGTAGTGGGAGACGTCCATCTATGTTTTGATAATTATAAGAATTTAATTTTGCGAGATTGTTTTTATGTTCCTAAATTTAAAAAGAATTTAATTTATGTAGCTTGTTTATTTAAAGACTCCATTTGGTTTCTTTTAATAATAAAGTGGTAATTTGTAAAAATAAATCTTTTATCTATTCTGGATGGATGCAAAATAATCTATATTTTATCAATCCTAAGATGGACTTACTGCTTAATGCTGAAATGAGTGATAATAACTCTAAAAGACTTAAAACTTCTCACTTTAAAAAGACTTATCTCTGGCATTTGCAACTTGGTCATATTAACCTAAATAAGATTGAACGGTTGGTAAGGAATGGACCCTTAAGTCACTTAAAGGTGGAATCTATACCACAATGTGAATCTTGTTTGGAGGATAAAATGATCGAAAGACCATTTGGATCTAAGGGCAATAAGGCCGAAGGGGTTCTAGAACTTGTGCATAGTGACGTTTGTAAACCGATGAACATTCGGTCACGAGGCGGGTATGAGTACTTTGTCACTTTTATTGATGATTACTCAAGGTATGGGTATGTGAACCTGGTGCACCACAAAACTGAGACTTATGACAAGTTTAGAGAGTTTCAAGCTGAAGTGGAAAAGCAGTTAGGTAGACCCATAAAGGCACTTCGATCGAATTGAGGTGGAGAATACCTTTCGATGAGTTCTTGGGACACTTATTGAAGAATAGGGATTTCCTCCTATTTGACCGTGCTCCACAGCAGAATGGTGTAGCTGAGAGAAGAAATAGGACTTTGTTGGACATAATTAGGTCCATGATGGGTTATTCATCATTGCCTTTGTTCTTTTAGGGATATGCACTTCAAACCGCGTGTTATATTTTGAATAATGTGCCTTCAAAATCGGTTTCTAAAACTCCTCACGAGTTGTAGACGGGCAAGAAGACATCCTTAAACCATATTCGCATATGGGCATGTCCGGCTCATGTCCTACTTAGGGATGCGAATAAGTTGAAAGTACGTTTAAAAGTTTTCGTGTTTGTAGGATATCCAAAAGGGACTAAAGGGATTATTTTTTAACCCAAAGGAAAATAAAGCCATGGTTTCAACTAATGCAACTTCCTTGAGGAGAGTTACATGGACAACTTTAAGCCTCGAAGCAAAGTGGTGCTCGAGGAGTTAAGAAGTGGTTCAATCACTTCAGGGGTTTCGGTAGAAACCACTCCAATCGACGTAGAAAAACCAAACGAACCCAAACAACTACTTAAGGGGCTTTGGTGTAGTGGGACAATTAGTTGTCAACTTGAAAGGTATATGTTCAATGGTGAGGCCTTCTTGGCTGAACCGGATTAACATGACAGGGTTCCTTACACTTATGTAGAGGCTATGGAGGATGTTGATTCGAAACTTTAGACAGAGGCCATGAACACGGAGATGTAGTCTATGGAGACTAATTGGGTCTAAGAGCTTATTGATATTCCTAAAGGGCTAAAATCCATAGGGTGTAAGTGGATCTACAAGAGGAAAAAAGGAGTGAATGGAAAGGTTGAAACCTTTAAGGCTAGACTAGTAGCTAAGGAATACACACAAAAGGAAGGAATCGATTATAAGAAAACCTGCTAGCTTGTAACCATGCTTAAATCCATTCGGATTCTCTTGTCTATAGCTGCCGCACTCGACTACAAGATTTGACAGATGGATGTCAAGATAGCCTTTCTAAATTACTATCTTGATGAGTCCATTTATATAGAACAACCAGACGGGTTCAAGATCAAAGGTCAGGAGGGTAAGGTTTGTAAGCTGCTAAAGTCAATATATGGACTGAAGCAGACTTCCCATTCTTAGAACATAAAATTTGATCAAGTGATTAAGACTTATGGGTTCGCACAAAATGTGAACGAACCATGTGTTTACAAACATCTTAAGGATGGAAAGGTGGTTTTTTTACTACTCTATGTAGATGACATTCCACCAATTGGCAATGACATTGGGGCATTGTCATTGGTTAAATTACAGTTGACTAAGCAATTTGACATGAAGGACTTGAGTGAAGCTAATTTTGTTCTCAGTATTCAGATCTTTCAGGATAGGAAGAACAAAATGATAGCTTTGTCTCAGGCCAACTACATAGATAAGATTCTTAGGAGGTTTGCAATACAATATTCCAAGAAAGGTAGGCAACCATGTAGGTTTTGAATTACTGTTTCTAAAAAAGACTCTCCAAAGTCTGAGGAAGAAAGAGAATACATGAAGAATGTGCCTTTTGTGTCGGTAGTGGGTAGTCTCATGCATGCCATGCTTTGCATACAATCAGATATTTGTTATGCGGTTGGGATTGTAAGTTGATTTCAGGCGAATCCAGGACCGAACCATTGGGTTGCTGTCAAGCATATTTTCATGTACCTGAGAAGGACTCGAGGGTATATGCTTGTGTATTTAAGTGAGGACTTAACTCCTCTAGGATACACTGATTCAGATTTCCAATCCTATCTGGATTCTAAGAGATCAACTTTGGGTTTTGTGTTTACTCTAGGTGGCGGTGCCGTCAGTTAGAGAAGTATGAAGCAAGATTGCACTTCGGCTTCAATGATGGAGGCTGAGTATGTGGCGGCTAGTAATGCTTCAAAAGAAGCAGTGTGGCTCCGTAAGTTCCTTTGGGATCTTGAGGTAGTTCCTAGTATCGATGAGGTGGTATCGCTATACTATGATAACAGGGCGATAGTAGCTAATACTAAGGAACCAAGATTTCACAAGAAGAGTAAGCATATTGATTGGAAGTATCATGTGATAAAGGACTTTGTAGAAGGCGGGCATGTTGCTGTGTACAAAATGACATCGGAGGACAATCTAGCTGATCCATTCATGAAGACACTTACTGAGATACTCTTCAAGAGGCATGTTGAAGCTATAGGGGTGTAAGATTTGTCATATTTACTCACTTAGTGCAAGTGGGAGATTGTTAGACATATATGCCTTAAGGAGTAAAAATATAATATGTTTTTGGAAATGTTTTTATCAATAAAGAATTTTTTTATTATTTATATAACAAATCTTATTCTCTTCATGTTCATATTTGTTGAATGCATGTTAAGCAAACAAAATTCTTAGATTATCGGTCTAAACCTTTAAGAATTGATCATATGATGGATAGATTTTGAGAAAGACATGATTCTTAAGGTAACGGTCTAAATCATAAGATCCACAATCGAGGGAATAAAGTTTGGCACTTTATTCATTCAAAGATTGCTATGTTGTCTATATCTCTAACAGTAGATGATTTGTTTTGACCATTGGAGGAGGACTCCGTGAATAGAAACATTAGCACATTGTCATAGGTGACGATATGTCGAATCAGGACATAAAGTGAATTGATTTTGATTAATAATTCTATCTCAGCAAATCGATTCACTTTAGACAATCATATGTATTGTATCTTAATCTTGAGATAAACAGTGGGCCCATTGTCTTATGTCTTTTGATGTGCTAAAGGATGGCATCCACATTTTAATAGTAGTATGCATGCCGGTACGTTGGAGGCATGACTCTTGATAGCATAGACCTGTTATTCATAGACATGGAATCCATAGCTCCTTTTTAGGAGTAGTTGATATCCTCTTATATGCATTATCCTATGATTGAAAAATTAGAGCGCTCAACTATTTGAATACATAGATGTAACCAAATGGTATACTATCTGTGGATGGTAAGTTTTCCGATGGTAAGATAATGGAATGTAAGATAAAAATAATCAAAAGATAAGACAGAACTTATCCTTAAGCCGATTATGGATAATCCTATAAGGATACGATAATTTATGATATGTCATGGAGACTTAGCTACACTGGCTTCATAATTCTAAATAGTTTGAGAGTGCAGTTCTAAGCTTTTAGTGGAATAGGATTAGAGCTGATGATTATGAAATGTATTTCTGGGATATTGGGCTTCATAATTATCGAGAGATTGAACTATATAGGTCCATCAGGTCCCTTTGCTAGATCATAACAATCCTGTAATGATACGGTGTACTTTTCCAATAATTGGTGACTTGCATCAAATTATCAGATTTGCTGAAATTCGATAGGATTAGATAATTTATGTCTGTTTATTAGTTAAATTAATTTTGTGAATAAATTAATTCAAGATAAACTTGTTGAATTATCGGTATCAGATAATTCATGTCTGTTTATTGGCTGGATTAATTTTGAATAAATTAATTCAAGATAAACTTGTTAAATTATTAGGAATATTTATTTTCCAAGAGATTATCTAGATATGACTGTTTTAATCAGATAACTTCTCTATTGGGTTATTTGAATTAAAATTGAGGCTTTATCCTAAGAATCTCGGGTCAAAAATAAAAGATTCCAGGGATTATTTATCAAAAGTTTGGCCTGCCGATGGAGTAGGTTCGGTAGGCCGATTTGCCAGTTCTATTGGCCGACCATGTAATAAAAGGATCACATGTTTTCATGTAGATTTTATCAGTATTGATGTTGATTTGTTTCTGATTCAAATTTTCGAGGTCTTATCTGATATGGTCTGACTCCTAGGCCCAACCTCTATATAAAGGGGAGGGAGACTCATTGTTATTTAGATCAATGAGAAACCTAGAGTAAGACTCTACTGGTGACACTCAATAACTCCCTAGAGAGCTATTGTTCACAAATCACGAACTATAGCTTTAGGTTTTTTTCTCAATTGGTTGGAAGGAGAATCACCGGGGAAAGGCTGAACAACGTGCGCTCGCACGCACTTCGATCGTTGATAGAGAATTGCAAAGAAGACTAGTTAGTTGAGGCTCTTCTAGAACGTTATACTCTTTACAGATTGCGGGAGCTTTTCTGCATTTACAAGGTTAGTTAGATCTAGTTAATTTATGCATATAGTGTGTCAAACTTGTGTTTTAGAAAATACTTTGATATAGAAATTTTTAAAATTCCGCTACGTACTTTTTTTTAACAAAAACAACACTAAACTTTTTAGAAACAAATCCCCAAATTTAAACACAATTTCACCTTTAATTTGAAAATCAAAGAAAAATGTTAAAACTTGAATAAGTTGATTTTTGTTCAAATAAAGCTTTGATTCATCGTAAAACAAATTATACAACTCAAATTGAACATTATTTGAGCTTAAAGAAGCTCAAATTTCAACATTCAAGGAAAGTTTGAAAAATTAAAATTTAAACTTTGAAATTTTAAAGAAAAAGGAGAAAACTAACCTCAATGGCGTTTTGAAAGATTCTTTGGTGGATTGAACTTCATTTCTTGCCTTAATTCAATGGGAAAAATCAAGGGACAAAGGGAGGGAAGAGAGTGTGCACATAGAGAGAGAGACGAGAGAGAGATAGAGTGAGGGAAAATGAGAGAGGGAAAAAGAAAAAGAAAAAAATAAAAAGAGGGGCTTGAATGGCATTTTTTGTAAATATAAAAAAATATGGTGTAAAAGTGTCATTTGGTATTTTATAACCAAAAATCAAATTTTTAAATATAAAAAACACAACAAAATTTTTAAATGAATAAAATTAACATCCAAATCACATTGGCACACTTAATAATTAAAATTAACATAATTAATTTTACTTTAAAATTCACAGATGTTACATTCCACTCTCCTTAAAAGACATTTGGTCCTTGAAATTTTTAAATATCTAAAGTTTGAAATCATAAATAATACTATGTACTCAAACGTAACTGTACGACATCTGTCCCAACTTAAAACTTGAAAAATCAAAGCAAAACAGTGAAAATCTTATATGTTTAGTTCCCAAAAGATCTGAAGCTATGCCTTGATATCACTCTATAACATCCCGAAACAAGGGATGGGACATTAGGCTAAAATAAGATCAATTAAATGGAGTAAATAAAGAAAAGGTAAATAAACATAAAGTAAATCGCTCAGCCAAAATCTTATCTACAGTCACCATCACATAGACGCTCACCACAAATGTGGGTAGGTAATTAAACAGTAAATCATAATATTAATACAAGACAACTAAAAATCATTATTTATACTCTAAATTAGGCTATATAACTGACATAGCCGATATCAACACCGGGACAAGTCTACAGTATACGTATCATACAAACAACAGTTCTAGAGAAAATACCATTTCTACTCATGCTCCTTCCTTTTCAAACCTAGAAAGGGGATTTTAAACAAGAAAATGTAAGCGGAATGCTCAGTAGGATGAGTAGTAAAAAACAAGTTGTTTAAAAATAACGATGACAGTTGAAAACATTATTCACATATCATACTTAATAAAACGAATATCAAAACCTTAACAAAATCAATAAATACTTACTTGTAAGAAACTTGATAAAGCATCACCGTACGAGTTTTGGTAATTGAAAAAATATCAAAATATAGTTCCTTAAATGCATAAAAACAACTTCAACATCAAACAAAAATCATTCTTAAAAATTTATTTAAGAATTAAACTTTGGCCAAAACAATTTATGAAAGGGCTACCAAAGGAGGGATAGAAAATATCCTACTTCATTTGAAATTCAGTACCGTTAACTCCAAATAAAATTCAACATAAGCTCCATTAGCTTTCAAAACCTTAAAAACTGCATTTAAAGTCAGAAAGTTCGTTTATCAAGTATCATTATGTCAATTTAATTACCAGTATGCCATTTTGACTCAAAATAATCATGACACAAAATTATAATCCTTTTTAAAACATTTATAAATCATTAAATGTTGTAAACTAGGGGTAAAAATACAATTTCATGGTGCCCAATCGGCCTACCAAACATCTTGGTCCGGCCTGCCGAGCTTTCACAGTTCAGTCTACCGAACATCTTGACTGACCTGCTGAATTGTTATAGTTTGGCCTACTGAAGATATGAATCCGGCCTGCTAAACTCATGAATCCAGCCTGCCAAAGGTTAAGTTCGGCCTACTGAGCTTGCAAAATCTAAAAAATTCAAGGTTTCGAGTCTTGGCTTCCTCGAGCTCAAAACCCAATTTTAAATGTGTTTTTCATCATTTCAAGCTAGAAAACATAAGGAAGCAACTCTGAACTTTTTAGAAACAAATCCCCAAATTTAAACATAATTTCACCTTTGATTTGAAAATCAAAGAAAAATGTTAAAACTTGAATAAGTTGATTTTTGTTCAAATAAAGCTTAGATTCATTGTAAAACTAATTCTACAACTTAAATTGAACATTATTTAAGCTTAAAGAAGCTCGAATTTCAACATCCAATGAAAGTTTGTAAAATTGAAATTTAAACTTTGAAATTTTAAAGAAAAGGGAGAAAACTAACCTCAATGGCGTTTTGAAAGATTGTTGGGTGGATTGAACTTCGTTTCTTGCCTCAATTCAATGGGAAAAATCGGGGAAAAGAGGGAGAGAAGAGAGTATGCACAGAGAGAGAGACGAGAGAGAGATAGAGTGAGGGAAAAATGAGAGACGGAAAAAGAAAAAGAAAAAAATAAAAGAGGGGGTTGAATGACATTTTTGTAAATATGGAAAAATATAGTTCAAAAGTGTCATTTGGCATTTTAAAGCCAAAAATCAAAATTTTAAATATAACAAATGCAACAAAATTTTTAAATGAATAAAATTAACATTCAAATTATATTGACATACTTAATAATTAAACTTAACATAATTAATTTTATTTTAAAATTTACAGATGTTACAGGTTAACTGTTATTGAATATGTACATTGTGACGACCCGCCTTTTCGGGCAGTCACTTTACTTTCATAAACATCATTTCATAAACAGTAATCTTACTTACTTAGTAAGAAAAATACTGAAGTAATTTTTTTTTGAACGTTCTTTAAAACTAATTTGACCCCTGTCGCATTTTAAGTTGAGACCTCGCTCAACACTTGCCCTTAAAATCATTTCAAAACGTTTCTTAAAACTTAATAAGAAACATTTATTAAATCATGTATTAAAACTTTACTTTATAATTACATAAAACAGTTCGTAAACTGTATCTTAAAAATTTGAATACAATTCTTAGAACTCTGATTTTCTTAAAACTTCAAAAACAGTACATTAAACAATAGAAAACCTTTTCTTTTCATAGTGGAAGCAAACAGTGATGGTATCCATACCCAAATCTTCGCATCTGTCCTCCGCAGCACCTAGCTCTTCTAACGAGTCCTACTGGTCACCCATAAATTACCTACAGTATGAAAAACTTTTAATGAGCTTTCGCTCAGTAAGTTCAAACATAAACTCACAATTCATTTAATCATGCTTTAAAAACTTTTCTCATGAAAACCTTCCTCTTGAAACATTTTACACAAACGTTTTCCATAAACATTTCTGAAAACGTTTTTCATAAACGTTTTTCATAGAACATTTCTGAAGCGTTTTGCATAAACATTTTTCGTAAAATATTTCTTGAACGTTTTATCTTAAAACGTTGTTCATAAACCGTTTCTTGAAAACATGAAAACGTTCTTCATAAACATTTATCTTAAGACATTTTTCAGAATGTTTTCCATAAACATTTAACGTAAATACTTTATAATAAGGAATACAAGCAAATTCATAATGCATTATTCCAATTATGCTCAATTATGAACTTTAATTATGAGCATTTTATGAACATTCTATAAACTTAAATATTCCCTTCTTTCTCAACCTTTATTCTTGTTCCTTAACTTTCTTTATCTTATAACCTTCATTTTTTTCCTTACTTTACTTTAGTGTTCGTACCAACTCATTAATCATGAGATCATAAACATGATGCTTCCCTTGTGGAAGACTTGAGACCATCAAACATTGAGGTCTTGTACCTCACCTTTAGGAGGTCAAACTTTAACTTTACTTTCATTACCTCATAACAAAGAGGCTGGTACGACACTTTCTTTTTATCTTTACGTTACCTTCTTATTAACTTTAGTGAGCATTTCAAATGCAATCACATCATATGCAATACACTTGCAATTCATAGTTTGTACTATAAAACCTATTGCCTAATAAATGCAACATAAAATGCAAACACATTTTGCTAATCATAATTTGTATTCTAACACTTATTGCATAACAAATGCAACATATAACGAAATCACATTTTGCAAATTATAACTTTTATTTTAAAACTTATTGCACAATAAATGCAACTTATTGCATAGCAAATGCATCATGAAACTTATAACTTAAACTGTAAAACATTATGCATTGTCATAATGCAAAACACACTTTCAATACTTTGAAAATCATAACTTAAACTTTTAAAAAACGTTATGCATATCAATATGCAAATAAACCTTTAACATAACGATTGCAAATCTTTTCTTGAACTTTAAAACTTTTTGCATAAATAATGCAAACATACTTTAAAAGAAACTTGCATAATAATTGCAAACTCATTTGCAAATTATATAAATAAGCATTTAAAAATCATTTATATCATGCTGTAGGTGAGATTTGAAACTTACCCGAACTATACTCTAGCGTTCTCTATTCCGTTCCTTTTCCTTCCATTAGTCGGCCTCTATGTCCTAATCAAACGACAACCGACTTATTAGTTAACTTCCTTTATTATCAATCCACTCGATTGATAATAAAACGCAAACATTAAGCATTCTTTCTTTTTAACTTGACTAGTATACTTTTGTTTACCGTTGTCTTTACTTAACCTTATAAACCATCGGTTTACCTTTTCTTCACTTAACTTTGTAACCCACCGGGGTTACTTTTCCTTTTAACCTCGTAATCCATCGGTTTACCTCTCGTTTACTTAAACATCCCTTATTAAATCTCTGATCTCACATGAAGGTTACGTTACTTATCGTATTACGAAACATTTTTTGTCTAATAACGTTATGCTAAATCGGAGTGTTCGACTCCGTTCTAGCCGTTTCCTTAATAATGACAATTTTACCCTTAACGGGTTTTTCGTCAACCTTGTAACGTTATAAAACTCATTCTCACATAAAACAGTGTAACAATAACTAATCATGCATTTCATAAATTTCTATGAAAGCATCTAAAACAATTTATTTCAAAACAGTTCATACTGTAGGCGAGATTCCTACTTACTTGAACTCCAAGCTAAGTAGATCCAGTTGTATCTCGCTGCATCTATAGTATGTGAAGCATCATCTGTAGTGCTCCTCAAGCAACCATAAATAGCCAGGAATGCTTTTTGGGGATCATACATTCTTGAAACTGTCATTCTGGACTCCGATACTACTGTTTGAATCGCCTCGATCCACGTGTAGTCGGTACTGAATGATTTTCACCAAAGTAGAATTAGCTCAAACGGAGGTCACCATTGTGTTCAGAGCATCGAAACAAGTCAGGAAGTGGTCTCGGATCTTCGATCGGAGGTCTGGATCATAAAATTCTAATTTGGCCTTTGACCGGTCAATGCGGTTGGCGGTTGGCTCCATTGGGGGCTGAGCTCGAGCCTACCCCCCCTAATTCGGCCCTCCTGAGTCCATTGGTGGGGTCAATTTCACCCAATTTGGCCTCTAACATAGCAAATCGAAGACGAAATTCTTGGCTAACACCGACGGCTCCGATCTCCTATCTCCGGCGGAGATACCGTGAAATTGAGCTGGGCATTTTATTCCCCGTGGCCCTCTGAGTATTTCCCATATGGTGGGGCAGCTCAACAACGCGTGGAACAGCGGCTCCACCTAGCCCCACGGTGGTGCACGACGGAGATGCCGTTCTCCGTCAATCCGCGACAGTTGCCTACAATTGAGGTGTCGGGAAGCCTCATCATGCAGGCCTGGACATTTCCCCTCGTCCAATTTAGGATGAGGCTACCAGGAACGTCGTGATCGGTGGCTGTCGCGACGGTGCACGACGGCGGAGGTAGAACTCCGACCAGCAGCGGCTGGGTTACGAAATTAGGCGAGGGGTTTCACTCCCCGTCGCCGTCTGAGTCGAACGGTGGCGGTGGTGTTCCTCACCGCCGCCGTGAGCTGCGGTTCCGTGTGGCAACGACACGGCGGAGACAGGTAACTCCGACGAAGCTTTTTCAGCCAAAATTGAGCTAAAAAATTGGTACCATCCTGTTCCTCTCCTCACGCTGAGTCCATAGACACCAAGATCACGTCGATTGGTGGTCGGACGACAGAGAAATGACGTCGGGAAGAAATGGGTTTCACCGCCACTTTGGGCGGCGCGTGAGCCTCCCTCCGGTGGCTTTTTGGGTGGCATGACACCTCGTTGGACTTAGCTCGTCGAGAGCTTCCCATTGGTGCGGGAGGTGTTGAAAAAGGATGTCGGAATCTCGAACGAGATTTGAGGAGAGAGAGAGAATTCTAGAGAGAGAAAGTAGAGAGAGAAAGAGCCGAGTCATGAGAGATTTTTCTGATTTTTCTTTTTTTTTTCTTTTCTTTTCTTTTATAAAAGTATAAAAAGAAATTGTGGTCCACACAATCTAATTATTATACTGCATTGCTCTAATACTGTATAATTTTTCATGTTATTATACAGTATTTTTTATTAAACTGTACTTTGTCTTAATATAATCTATAATTTAATGCATTTTTAATGCATTAGAAATCTCGGGTATTACATACATTACATTTGATTTTTTTAGATTCGATTCATATTGATCTCATTGGCTGTCATTAGTATTGTTTGGTTTCGACATAACTTGAGGTAGATCATTTTTTTTTTTTTTTGTAGCGAAAGTAGATTTACATTATCTTAAAGCAGATTTACTGATCGAGTATTGCTAGAAAATGCTGTGAAATTCATTATTTTTGATGAGTATATGTAGTTCTATATAATATGTTTGCTGATGATTGATGGATATATGGGTGTTCTATATATGATTTTTTTTTTTGTTTTTTTGTAAGAACCAAAAGCAATTTCAATCTTTTCACGATAAACTCGTTTACGGTCTGAATTCTAAAAGGTTGACTCACTAAAGAAATTGAGTGACTTGGAATTTGGACTCGATTGTTTTTTTTTTTTTTTTGGGTAATATACTTAATTTGAGACATTATTGCATAAATGTGGAGTTTTTTGGTTTTAGTAGAAGGTTTTGTGTGATCTATTTAAATGATTTTTGAAATATAAATGAAGGTGGCTTTATACTTGTAATGGCTTATTTATTGTTTATGTGATTTGTGGAGCATACATTTGATTTTAGCATAGGTTTTTGTGTTATTTATGCAAATGATTTGCGCAATATAAACCAAGTAACTTTAATGTTAGGAAGAAAGATGTGTTTGTAGATAGACTAGGTTTGTTTGGCCCCCTTTTTTTTGTATGTTTTCATATTTGGTTGTTGAACATTGTGCAACAGTAGCCGATAGTGAGTTGTGAACTGTAGCATAAATTTTTCATTTGATAAAAGTTCAATCCACATTGGAAAATGCTTTTAGGTATTGAAAATGTATTAGTTGCAAATTTTAATGTCTCTTGGCAGAGGACTTGTTTATTGTTGATCCTAGTATGAAGTTCTTTGTTTAAAAAAATGGCGTCCAATAACTATGTGCTTTTTTGCTGTAACAGGTCAGGAAGGTAGTATTCAATGTAAAATCAATTGGTTAGTTTTTGAGTTAATGTGTTTTTGGATTCAATGTAAAATCAATTGACTTTGATTTTTGTTACCAAACATGTTTGTTGAAAGCTTCCTGTTTTCTTTGATCAGGTGGTTTCTGTGTGTTTGCTAGTGTTGGTGAAGGAATTCGTGAGGGTAATTACTTGTACAAGGAAATGATTGAGAGTGGTCTATATAGTTTATAAATGCTGTCCTTAGATTAAACATTTCAATTTCGGGTATAGATTTGATATTTGAGATGAAAATTGCATATTCTTTTCATTTTATTTTGTAATTTCGTCATAGGATTTTTGGATTTCCATTTCAAGTTGCAATCATTTGTATTTGTTGTTTCATCTGCTTTTTTTTTTTTCTTAACTGTAAAACCTAGTGGATTGTAGGACATAATCTAGCAGGTTTTGCAACGAAATTTGGCAGGTTTCGATGACGAACGTAGTTAGTACTTTTTTGTTTCAAAGAAAATATGTTGGAATCTGGTAGTTTCCTACAGATTCTAGTCCGTCATCCCGTACGGTGATTGGAAGTAGTTGGTGCTTATTTATTTCAAAGAAAATATATTGAAATTTGGTAGGTTCCACAATATGACATTTCGCACAAGCGATTAAAGGCGGTTGGTGCTTCTTTGTTAGACTTTACTTTGGAACTTACAAGATTCCAATCCGACATCCACTCCAACGATCGAATATAGTTGGTGTTTCTTTAAAGTATGTTGGAATCTTGCAAATTCCACTTTGGAACCTACTAGATTCCAATCTGACACCTGTGTTGGTGACCAAAAGTAATTAGTGTTTTTTTTTGTTTCAAAGAAAATATGTTGGAATTTGGTAGACTATATTTTGAAACCTACCAGACTCTAATACGACACCCCGCTCTGTCAACTAGAGGCGATTGATGTTTCTTTGTTTCAAAAAAAAATATGTTAGAATTTGTTAGGTTTTACTACTAGGTTATAATTCGGCACCCCGTGCTAACGACTGAAGTAATCGACCATATGAGGAAGTGAGAATGGAGAGCAATTTGAATTTTTAATAAATCAGCCTTTTTTAATTAAAGAAGGAAGTATAACTTAGACTTTTAATAAATCACCAATTTCTAATAAAGAGACAGTTTTAATAAGTGATTTGTTGAATGGCTTTTTTAATAAATTGGTGCATTTGGGGGCATGTATGTTTTTTTTTTCCTCTTAACTTTACCTAATATTTACTTCTTTTATCTATTATTTACCTCATATTTTACCATGTAAATAAATGTACCTATATTTACTTAGTAAACCCAAACCAAGTAAATAAGGTTACCTAATATTTAATTAAGTGAATTCATTATTTACAAAAAAATGTACTCTGTAAATTTATTAATTTAATATTTGTGGATTGATTTACTTAATAAATACAATATTTACCAATTTATATACCTAGTAAATACATTATTTATCTAATATTAACAATACTACGAGCCAATTCTTTTATTTTTTTAAGTTTATTCTTGAAAACTTTATTAATTTTATTCTAAATAATATGTGTCATAGTTTTGATTTTTGTAAATATTATGCTTCCTACAAATTAGGTTATTTTATTTATTTTTATTAGGTTCTTTGTAAACACATATTATTGTGATGAGAATCCTAAATTTAACCTTATAAGTAACTTTTCTTTTCTTCTAAACAGCTTAAAAACAACTCTAACCTATCAAATTATTCAAAATTTAACATCAGATTTTCAAAGAAAATTTTTTTCATCACCATGAAGTTAAAACCTCTTACTCACGAAACTATGGGGCCTCAGTTTAATATATAAAATATACTTTTAAAATTTTAAAATTAGATTTTATTATTTTGTTAGTAATAATATTATATCAGAATTTGCTACATGCCCTTCATTGAAAATTATTTCATGTTCCAAGCATCTGTATGTGACACGTGAGAAAATTGAAAACAAGACACAGAAGAAACAAAACAAAAGTTCAGAGTATTGGTTGTGAGGCTGACTGGGTGAGCAATACGTGGCAAGTGAAATAGTGCTTCTCAACTAGAAGCACGATATACAGGTAACCGTCTGAGTCTGTCAAATCTAGTAGCCAAAAGTAATCAGATCTTAAAATAAAGCAACAGTTAATACCTGGAAATGCCGGTATACCGGGGGTAGAGAGATTTTGTCAAGGCATTGAAGATTGTTAATTGCAACAAACGTCTTCTCTCTCTCTCTCTCTCCGAAACTTCTCTTCTTTTTCTTCTTCCATTCTTTGAAGGTTCCAAGGAAGACATTGTCTGCAATATTCTTTCGTCCTTAAACCCCGAATGGTAACTCTCTTTCTCTCTCCTTGTATTCCTGATCCTTAAACCCCGAATGGTAACTCTCTTTCTCTCTCCTTGTATTCCTGATAAATATCTATCTCTTCGGCTTTTCTATTATAAATCTAAAATATTGTTACTAAGAAAATCCCATTTGATCTCTACTTTTCTTGTTTTCCTTTCTTCGAACAAAAACCCATCTTTTTTTTTTTTTTTATGTCAAAATCGTCATACCCAGGAAGGTTTAACACTTCTCGTCCCTTCTCTTTGCTTTCTTTTTTTCCTTTTTTTTTTCCCATTGTTGCCAACCTATTTCAATTCAGGTTCTTCTAGTGCATTAGATTTATTAACACTGTTTAAGCCCTTATGATCTTTATGAACAATTTGTTTATGCAATTCTTGTTGTGAAGAACCTTACTTTAGTGATCACCAATGGAAAATTATGGTTCTTCAAATTCATACCCATATCAAAATTCATATACATACCCTCATAATACTCCCCCTAATCCTAATCCTCCACAGTACCCACCTCCCAATTCAGATCCGTATCCACCAGCTCCAGCTCCATGCCCATATCCATACCCATATCCATACCCATACAATTCTGCCTATTCTTTCCCATCTCAAACATACCCACAACCACCATTTTCAACCTCACATTCAGGCCCTTTAGATTACCACCATCCTCCAACTTCCCATTCTTCCCCTCTTCTGTATCCATACCCCTATCCAGCTCCTCCCATAGCATATAGTTCTCCTCAGCCAACCCTCCAACAACATGGCAGTTTTCAATATGGCTCATCATCAGGCCATTATCACTATGAGCAATCCGGTGCAAATTACCCCTATGTTGAAGTCCCACCACCCCAAGTCCCTGCTCGTGCGAATAGTTTCTCGAATTATCATAGGCAAGAGAGTTATAGTCATGTTGGATTCGGGAGTTCTGCACATCATGATGTCGATACTGAATCAGTCTCTTCAACAACCCCTTCTGTTTACCCTCCTCTGGATGATCTTTTGAGCAATGTGCATTTGTCCAATAATCAACCAACAGCCCCTGCATCGCCGCCGGCACCTGCAGTGCTAACGAGTTCGCCCCAAGGTGCTAGATATGATAGGCATGGGGAGTTTTATGGATATCCCAATAGCTCATTTTCAAGTAACTGGGAAGGTTCTTATTCTGATCAGGTGGATTCACCTATACATTCTGTGTATTCCCATTCGGGCTCGTTCAATGGGTTGCAACATAGTCAGACCTTGCAAATTGTGCCGCAGCAGCATAAAGGGTCCTTAAAGGTATTGCTTTTACATGGTGTGTTGGATATTTGGGTCTATGAAGCAAAAAACCTCCCGAACATGGACATGTTTCACAAAACTTTGGGGGATATGTTTGCAAGGTTACCAGGGAACGTGACCAACAAAATTGAAGGGCACATGAAGAATAAGATTACAAGTGATCCGTATGTATCAATTTCAGTGTCCAATGCTGTAATTGGGAGGACTTATGTGATTAGCAATAGTGAAGATCCCATTTGGGAGCAGCACTTCAATGTTCCGGTAGCACATTATGCTGCTGAAGTGCACTTTGTCGTTAAAGACAGTGATGTTGTTGGGTCACAACTTATAGGAGTTGTGGCAATTCCAGTAGAGCAGATATACTCAGGAGCAAGGGTTGAGGGGGTTTACCCTATCTTGAATGCTAGTGGGAAGCCTTGCAAGCCTGGAGCGGTTTTGAGACTTTCAATTCAGTACTTACCAATGGAGAAGTTGAGCATATACCATTCTGGAGTCGGGGCAGGCCCTGATTATTACGGAGTTCCTGGGACGTATTTCCCCCTTAGGAAAGGCGGAAGAGTTACGCTTTATCAAGATGCCCATGTTCCGGACAGGTGCCTTCCGGAATTGAGACTTGATGGGGGCTTCTCATACGTGCATGGGAAGTGTTGGCAAGACATTTTCGATGCCATACGTCAAGCCCGGCGTTTAATATACATAACTGGGTGGTCAGTGTGGCATAATGTTAAACTGGTCCGAGATGCTAGTCATGCATCAAATTTCAGCCTAGGGGATATTTTGAGGTCCAAGTCTCAAGAAGGAGTGAGAGTGTTGCTGCTTATTTGGGATGACCCCACTTCAAGGAGTATTTTAGGTTATCAAATCGTAAGTACCTTGTCTTTTTTTTTGTTTTAGATCGTTGAATTGCTCATCTATTACTGGTATATATTTATTATGGCCATTTGAAAATAGTAGTTCTTTACGTTTCATGCTTTTAGAACTTGTTTACTTGTTTTAGATCATCATAAGAGCGTCACATTTTTGTTTTGAATGAAAAAAAAATGCTAATAATTGGCCATAGTGATTCGTGATAATGGAAGCAACTTAGTTCATTTACTTAGATCAAGAAAATTGTGGAGAAAACAGAGTTCAATAACAAAGTGTGCTGGACAACGTGGACGTGATATGTTTATTGACCATTATAAATCGAATATCCATTTTTAGATCATGCGTATGCAGCGGAACAATTAAAGGAAAAGAACACTCAAAGGAATTGTATAGAACCGCGAAACTTCTTAATCTAGAGAACTTGGGGTTTAAAAATACAAACATAGCCTAGATACAGGAAACTAAATCAAATGGGAAACTTAGCAAATTACAACGAAAATACTAAATATGAAACAAAGAAATCTGAAATTAGTAAACTCCAAAAATAAAAACTCTAAAATAGGAAATCTAAAACAGGGAACGTAGAAAAGGAAACTATTGATTATTGCATGTCCTACAATACATATTCACTAACTTATTTATTTTTGTTATCTTTCTAAGGAGATTTATCGAGTTTAGTATCCTTTGCATTTTTATCTATTTGCTCATCCGAAACTTTTTTGTTTTATAATTATTTTGGGAATTTTAATCCTTGTATTTTCTATACAGACTTGCTTCTTTTAGTTGTATTTATTCTTTGAAATATAAATTCAGGATGGAATCATGCAAACTCATGATGAGGAAACTCGGCGATTTTTCAAGCACTCATCAGTGCAAGTTCTACTCTGTCCCCGCAGTGCTGGAAAACGACACAGTTGGATGAAGAAAAGGGTTAGGAAAAACTAATCAATCTTTATTTTCTAGTTTTTTTTCCCCCTTTTCAAAGACATCAGTGCCTAAAGTTGTGAAAACCTCAACAGAAAAATGCTTATAGTGGCCTACATCTTTTGTTTATTATTTATGCTTCTTTTGGCTAATTTCCCATGCTTATATCATGTGAGATGTAGGCTTTACTGCATTCAGCTTCCTGAAAATATGGAAATACAAATATACATAGTTGTGTCGCCATGTCACCTTTTAACAACGGATATTAGCCGGCTTCTAGGTTCCATGAAGCAGAGTTAGAAAAATAAGCATGTGTTGGAATTTTGTTATTGCATTACTTTGTCTACTTTTAGTCTTTGATGCGAAAACTTGCATTGTTTTTTTTCATTACTTTTGAATTCTCAGGAAGTTGAGACAATTTATACACACCATCAGAAAACTGTAATTGTTGACACTGAGGCTGGGAACAACGGAAGAAAAATCATAGCTTTTGTCGGAGGACTCGATTTATGTGATGGGCGATACGATACCCCCCATCATCCTTTGTTTAGGACGCTGCAAACAGTGCACAAGGATGATTATCACAACCCTACTTTCACTGTAGGTGCTAAACCCTTTTATTTCCTTTACAATGGAACATTTTTGGTAGCTATATGCACCGGCACTTGACATGCTATTTGTACGGCAGCAAAAAACAAAAAAAACAAAAACACAAAACAAAACAAAAAATGTTAGGATCCTTCTAATAAATTTGAAACACCTGTATCAAAATATTTAAGGCCTTTTGCTAGAATCAGGAGTGATGCCTGTTAGGGATTTCTAAAAACATTTACAATGATTGTTGTTTTGTAAGTTCTTGGGGGGGGTTATGAATTTACACTAAGTGTACTTTTTAGTTCAGCAGAAGGGACCACCACTTAGGAATTTTACATGAGAGGATAAAATGATTTCTTTATTTGATTTTTGTTGAGCTTTAAGACATTTAACCATTTGTTAACTTGGAGTCTGGATAGATGAATCATCCATGTGCTAAAAAAAGAATTTAAAAGAGTTGTGAACAACTTAAATGAATGAATGAATGAATGGCCTTCTGAAAAATTAAAAATATACTTTAGTATTTATCTGCTTGAATTGTGACCTCAATTAGGCTACTATTCCTGGGTGTCCAAGAGAGCCATGGCATGACTTGCACTCTAGGATTGATGGTCCTGCAGCTTATGATGTTTTGACAAATTTTGAAGAGCGGTGGTTAAAGGCTTCAAAACCACATGGAATGTCAAAATTGAAGAGGAGCTTATATGATGATGCTTTACTCAGGCTAGAAAGGATTCCAGACATCATCGGATTGTCTGATGCTACTTGCACCAGTGAGAACGACCCCGAAAATTGGCATGTTCAGGTGGTGTCATCTTAGCCTGTTTGGCATTAGTTGGTTCTAACCAATTTTTCAGTTAAAAACAGTATAAAACTTTCACATACTACAATAAAAGCAACAAAGTTGCCACAATGTAAAGCTTTCATTGTGCTATAGTGTTTGCAGTTTTAACTAATGGTTCTAATTACTATGCCAAACACCATGTTAATAAAACGCAGCTGTAGGTGTTAATCTTCCCAAACCTGAAAAGAGGAATGATTTATTTGTTAATATACCTTGTCGTACAACATAAACTATCTCTGTTACTGCATCTTATTGTTTGTTTTATAATGCAGATATTTCGTTCAATTGACTCAAACTCTGTTAAACAATTTCCTAAGGATCCAAAAGATGCCACAAGCAGGGTACGAGAAAATTGACAGATAAAATCTCTATTTTCTATTTTGTTTTTGAGACTCACTTTATGTCTGGGGTATGGTTGATGATTGATCCTCTCCTCAACAGAATCTGGTGTGTGGAAAGAATGTGCTGATAGACATGAGTATACATACAGCATATGTGAAGGCCATTCGTGCAGCCCAGCATTACATTTATATAGAAAATCAATACTTCATTGGGTCCTCTTACAATTGGAGTTCGTATAAAGACTTAGGTGAGAAAGATCATCTTTCGTGTGAAGGGACCGCAAATTGTGGTTATGAGATGTTGAAAACTTTGTGTCATTTGTTATGAGTAGGTGTAATGCTTTGTTTTTTTAATTGCATTTGTGCTTAATTGATCTTGCAGTGAACATGAAATCTAGAATGCATATGAAATTTTGAAGTTGAATTGGGGTTAGTATTAATGCACTAAAAAAATGTCTCTGAATATTGGGTCCTTCATCCGATAAAGCATATATACGTATAAGAGCTATTTATGGAACTTGATTGCAGTGTATAAGAAAAGGTATGATAAAGTTTATGCTTAATGACAGAACAGTCTTTCCTGTCCTCCATGAGATTTTGAAATTTTCTTTTATTGTGTAAATTTTAAAAAATTTAAATTGTCCCCAATAAATTAAGAAAATTATACTTAATGCCCCACTCGAAAGAAAATCATATGTGTCGTCCACTTTGTAATAGAGAATCTAAATGCACCTTGTTTCTTTTGTGTTTTATATTGTGTTCCCATTGGAAAAAATTCCTGGCTCCGTTTGTTACTTTTTACTAATCATTTTGTCTCTGTGAACTTGATTACTGGATTATTATGGAATTGTCTTTTTGATTATTTTTACTGGACAAGAATGTGGCAACGAAGGGATTCTTAACACTTTCATTCTTCAGGTGCTAATAATTTGATCCCAATGGAAATTGCCCTTAAGATTGCGGATAAAATTAGAGCAAATGAGAGGTTTGCTGCCTATATTGTTATCCCGATGTGGCCAGAGGGTGTGCCAACTGGTGCTGCTACACAACGGATTCTATTTTGGCAGGTGCCTGCACAGTTACTATCTTGTTTGTTAAAATCCGTGACTACCGTATGATTTCTCAAAAGTCTGCATCAGGCATGCACATTTCGAAGTAGCTCTAGGAATGAAAGGATTCAATTGCTTACCATGATTTTGGCTGGTCTGCTTTATAGGAGATATATCTGTCCCAAGGAAGTATACGAAAAGTTTATTTGTTTGTGCGTGCTATGAACTTTTTGGAGCACTATTATATAGTTTAGAGTGTGATATATGTTTAATTTCTCAAATTATCAAAATTTGGAGAATTTTGAGGTTATTTTGCTTAATGCTTATATTTATGCTTTCCTTGTTTCAACTTTAAAGTAGCAGTTTAAATTCACATGGAGAGAAGAATACCTGTTAAAATCGGAATCAAATAATGAATAGTACAGAAAATTGCAAAACCAATGGGCTCAACAAATTGCACACAAAGCAAATTGTATTCTTTGAACATTTCCTCTTTTTTCTGTAGTCCATAGACTGTAAGTTGACTTCTGTATTTTCGTTTTGCATATCTTAAATCTTATTGGTTATTTCAGCACAAGACAATGCAAATGATGTACGAGACAATTTACAAGGCTCTTGTGGAAGCTGGGCTTGAGGGTGCCTACGCGCCACAAGACTATTTAAACTTCTTCTGTCTCGGTAACCGTGAGGCCGTAGATGGAGATGACACAGTTACCACTGGAAGCCCTACTGCAGCAAATACTCCCCAGGTGTCTTTCTTCATCCTTTAAATTGACTAATTCCATCAACAGTTATTTTTCCGCCCACTTATTCTTGTATGTGGAACTCGAAAGACCCACTAGCCAATGGTAAAGGCCCTTTTGAATTTCTGTTTTGTTAAGAATAGAAAAACTAGAAGAAAAGAAAGAAAAAATGGGATCAAATGTGTGAGGGTGATTGAAAGCAAGTCTAATTAGTTTTAACGAATGGGATCAAAGGCACCAAAACTATCGAGAATCTTCTGTAGATGTGCATGCTAATTTCTTATGTTATGCTTCTGCTATTTCCAGGTGTGTTTTTACCATGAATTTGCATGTGAATGTCTCCTCTTATGTTTTCAGGCACTAAGCCAGAAAAGCCGAAGATTTATGATTTATGTTCACTCAAAAGGCATGATAGTTGATGACGAGTACGTAATATTGGGTTCTGCCAACATCAACCAGCGTTCCATGGAAGGAACGAGAGACACAGAAATAGCAATGGGAGCCTACCAACCTCATCATACCTGGGCAAGAAAACTCCGCAACCCTTGTGGTCAGGTAGCTTTCTAAATGGGCAACAAGTGCCCTGCTGCTTTTTATTTAACGAATGAATTTATCCTGCAAACTGATTCGTCTCAGAATTTCTCCTTTCTTGGCATTCAAATACTGAAAATTTCCATTGTTAATATATTCATGAAGTCTAGTGGTTGTGTACCGTGTACTATGGTTTTGTTTCCATGGCAGTTGAACTTGGATGCACTAACAAATTTTTTAGAGTGGACTGAATTAGTGCCATTCCAAGAACAAGAACGTTTAAATGCGTATTTTAGCAGCAAATAAAATTCTTAATTACGAAACCATCTTCATATATCAAACAAGTCAGAAAACGGCATAATAACACCTTTGGATTAATCTATCGCTAAGCGTTAAAGTATATGCATGAAATGTTGTCTTGCAGATTTATGGCTATAGGATGTCATTATGGGCAGAGCATTTGGGAATTATTGAGGACTGTTTCACACAACCAGAGAGCCTTGATTGTGTAAGAAGAGTGAGATCAATGGGGGAGAACAACTGGAAACAATTTGCTGCAGAAGATGTAACAGAGATGAGAGGCCATCTACTCAAGTACCCTGTTGAGGTCGATCGAAAAGGCAAAGTGAAGCCCCTTCCTGGTCATGAAAGTTTTCCAGATGTCGGGGGGAATATAGTTGGTTCATTCATTGCTATTCAGGAAAATCTCACTATATGATGCTGCTATTCATTACTGGCTAATTAAAGGAATGTAATTTTTTTTCTTTTTTTTTTTAAAAAAAAAATTTCCCCCGGATTATAGGAAAATAACAAGAGAAATGCAGTTATAGCTTACATTTTTGGATTTCTTTTTTTTTTTTCTTGGGTTTCCTCAGAAAAACGAGGATCATGTGTCGCTTTTTTTGTCATCTTGCGTAGCATAAAAGAATTACAGCTATCAGCCTTGTACATTTATAACCTTTACTGTGTGTACATGTGCACGAATAATAAAAGGTGCTGTATATAATAGGGTTTTTTTGTTGTGTTAGAGTGATTCATAAATTCTCTCTTCAGATTTTGAGAGTAAAAACCTTGGCTACAAATAGTTTTCTTCGAATACGGAAAAGGGATACACATCTCTCAGAGAATCAAGTTTTAGCGAGACAGCAATTTATATGGACATCGTCAGTAAATGGTTACAACTGTCCAAGTTCTGAAAATGAACGACAAAACCAAAAAAATTCTGGTGTATTAAAGAGATCAGAATCAGCTTCTATCTTCCATCCATGTCCTCTAAAAGATGTATTGGATGCCGTGAGTCCCAAGGAATAATTCATGGACAATGAGAACGGCCAAAGTAAAACTACTAGACACCTGAACTTAAAAACACTTCAGGATCAATCTCTATAAATAAATAAAATATAAATAAAAAGAAAAGAAAAGAAATGGATCTAAAAGCTTCATCTCTTCTGAATTCTATTCTCTTACCCGGGATGTTTACAAGTTTTGCACGGCGAGAGTTTGGATCCACTTCTACTCTGAGGCCAAGTCCAGAAATCTCGGGCGTTTCAACAGATCCTTGAAGCTCCAGTTCGGCCACAACTCGTTGGTTCTCTGCATTACCTTCTAGCAAATTCCTCACAGACCAAACGCCCCACTCCCTCAAGAATGGATTGTCCTCATCTGTAACACACTGCTGTAAGAGCAACATAATTCCATTCTCCTGTCTAATCTCTTCTTGCACCTCCTTTCTACCATATGAACAATTTCCAATCACAGCAACAATGTCCCTTCTGAATCCTTTGTAAGGGCAGGGCTTTGATGAGCAGGAACTTCCCTCTTCATTTTCTCCCCATTTCATGGCCTTCCTGATTATTGCTGGAGGCTCAAGCTCTCGGAGCAAACTTAAAAGCAGTTTAACAAGTCCAGATGATAGCAGCATACTGACAGCATTCACTCGGTCATCCTCGGAGTCTCTTGGACCCTCCCAGGAACAAATATCTCTCAAAATCGTAAGCGAGTATCCAAGAATGTCCATGGAAATGGAGCCTGTCGGAAGTCCAGATTTCGTTTTTGTGCCAGAACTAATAACCCCAATCGATGACTTGAATATTTCAAGAACACATGAGGTGAAATCATTCGGAATGGTGATCTCTTCAATTCGCTCATTCAATATATCCGATACCATTCTCAAAAGAAAAGCTTGTTCTGATGAAAATAAAATATCTCCAACCTCAACAGCTTTAGTTTTTGCAAGGCTTAACTCAGAAAAGAGGGGAGCAAAGTAAAGTTGTTCTAAGCATGTTCTTGAAAGGAGCAACTTCAACCAATCTTCTCCAAATCCAACTGGTAAAGCACCCAAAAAAGAAAATTACTCAAAGGATGCATAACTAAAGCAGAAAATGGATGATAATAAATTTAAAAAAAAATTCAAGAAAAAAAATATTGGGTCTCACCTGCAGCAGTAGTTCTTATAATTTCCCTTGTAATGGGCAACCCACAGCCACTGCAGATCTCGGTAAGCAGCTCAGGATTCATATCACAACAAGTATATATGATCATGCACAATGGATCACAAACCTCCCTACTATGGAGCCTTGCAAGAGCAAGAAACTCTTGTGGGAAAAATTGCCGCCAGATTTCATGCTGATGTTCTTCGCCAGCCAAGGAAACATTAGCAAGAACTTGCAATCCAATTCGGATGATTCCATAATCTGCTTCGGAACAAAGCCTTGCCAACCTTAAAACATTCAAAACTGCTCCAACTCCATTTTGTTCAACAAATAAATGCTGATTTGCCACCTCACCCGCACAAAGATTTCTTAGAAGCCTCAATGACAAAACCAGAAGATCACGACCTAAAGGATAAGGAAGGGATTGAACTAGCTGAATAATTATGGGAAGAATACGCCTAGAGGCAAGGTCTGTGCGACCATCTGAGGTTCTGGAAACTTCTATAAGTGACTCCAAGGACTTTTCCAAGGTGGATGAGTTTGAAGCACTACATAATATGTGGATAACATCTTCTTCCACACACAACTCCAGCAATGATGTATCTTCCATTGCTCTCAACCCAACAAAGACTTAACAAACTTGTCCCTCAATTTCCTTTATAAACTGAAAACAACTGAAAAACCAAATTGCTACCAAATAGTTCTCCTTCCTTAAGTTCTCTATTTGGAAAATGGGGCTTTTGATTCCAGCTCTAGAAAGACAAATACCCTGTTAGGCAATGCTGAAACAAGTATTGTTATAATTTGTCTTCTATCAGAGAGAGTGCTTGTGGGTGTTAAGTTAGTAACTGCCAAAAAATAAATAAAACAAAATTATTAGTTTGTGTGTTAAGCTAGTAATATTTCCAATAAATCCCAAAAGCATGATTATGGTGTTATCTACGGAGTAGTATTATATAAACTAAAATTTCTTGACTAATATCAGATTATCCTTTGCTAGATAAAAAGGACCCGAAAGTAATGCATTTGCTAAGCCCTAGGAATCGATACCATATAAAATATTCCGAAATTGTTTAGGACCACAAAAAAATTGCCACACCAAGAAAAATTCACATAATTGCACACAAGACATACGTAGTTTTACACAAAAGCAAACCATAAACTAGCTTGATTGTTCAGAGAGAAATGTTGCAGCACACCAATAGAAAATTAAATAAAGAACACAGCTTTAAAGAGAAATAGAGAGTATGATTTCGCATTTGTTAAAGAGAGAAATTTACAATGACAAAGAGAGTGGAAGAGAGAGAGAAAAAAATCCTCTTCAGAACCAGGGCCTGATCGTGATTCTTCCCCAAGGGTTGAATCTTCGTCTTCGAGTGGGCCTCTTTGGCAAAATCGCTGACGAGGAGCGACGAAGGATCCGGACTGCCGCTAGGGTCGAACCTGGCTCTTGGGCAGAGCTTCTTGGAGCAGTACTTCTACCAGAAGACTAAGGGATTGAAGGCATGGTGGAGGAAAGAGAACAGCTGAGCAAGAAGAGAGCGGCGTTGGTGCGGTAGAGGCAGGTCGTGGTCGTCGGAGTTGGCGGAGGGGAAGAACCCAGAAGGAGAGGAAGGGGAGGTGGGTTGTAAATAATATTCTTGATAAGGTTATTTTAGTCTTTTTAAGAATAATCCAAGATAGAATTTTTCACATTTTCCCCACAATTATGTTATTTATGTTATTTTAGCCCATGACTTTTAAAACATATTACTTAATCTTTCAAACTTTGTTGTGTTGGTAAGTATCTTTTTTCATCCAACTCCATCAGGTTTTGGACAGTTTTTTACAAAATATTTTTATATTTCCTCTCAAACTAGGTCACTTATGTTATTTTATCTCTTAACTTTCAAAATGTGTTACTATGTCCCTTTAATTTTTATTTTTTAACAAATAACCTCCTTCCATCTAATTCTATTCTACTAATAAACTGATTTGTTTTTCTTATAACTTTATCAAATCTTCACGTTAAAGCAATCCTTATACCTACAACTTGCATATGAATATTTTTTTACATATGCCAATCAAATACAAATACAAAAAAAAAAAAAAAAACAAAAGGAAGTTCTTTACAAGAAATTAAAATTATTTATTCTTTAAAAATAAAACTTCAAGAGCTCTTTCTTTTAAGGAATTTTGTTATACTTTTTTTTTTCTCTTTAAGCTCTTTTATGTGGTTGGAATGGTCCGTTGCAAAAAATAAATTTCCTTGAACTCTTTTTTATTTAATCTATTTTTTCCCCTCAAACTCTTTTTTTATGTTTGGGTATTTTCGTCTAAAAATAGAAGAAAAAAATTAGGGTATATAGTGATACATTCTAAAGGAGGGACAAAGTAATATAAGTGATATAGTTTGGGGAGAGAATATAAAAATATTTAGTAAAAAACCATCCAAAAACTAACGGAGTAGGATAGAAGGGGAAAACTTGCTAACGGAACAAGTTTGAGGAGATTAAGTGGTAAATTTTAAAAGTCAAGGGGCCAAGTGACATAGTTTAGGGGAAAATATAAAAATAATCCTCAAGATAATACACTATGGATTCTGTCATTACGTAACGTCGTTCAATCAATTAATTTATTTTGCCCAAAAGTTTTAGGGATGTCGATAAGGCAGCGACACCAATTCTTGTTGGGGCTCTTTAGAGATGTACCATAGATGTTGAGCTTAGATTAATTTATGCTACTAAAAAAATAATTGCAGAGAGTGTCACAGCCACATCATTCATTATATTTGAAATACTAGATATACCCTTAAAATATAGTTGGTGTTTGACCATAATAATACCAGCATCCGACAGTGATACCAGATGGTAACCACCATGATACCGATATCTAACCACGATACTAACTAATATTCAACTATGATGTTGGTGTTAGACTGGTATTAGCAGCACCACCCATGTCGAAATACTTAGAAAGTACCAAAAAAAAACATAAAAATCCATCAAATAACAAAAAAAATACACCATAAATCACAAAAGAATTTCAAATAAAAAAATAAAAACGAACACCATTTTTAATTTTCAAGTGATGGAGGCGAAACAGGGAAGAGGAGCCCTCTGGTTGCAAATCTTAGTAAGGAAATCATAGAGGGGTTTGTAGATCTTCATGCTACCACTAAGGTAGGAGCTTCATCTACGTTGATCATCACAATGCAAGGGGAGATCTACAGAGGTCTCTGACGCAATCTCTGAGTGGCTCTGAAGGATCTAGTAGGCATGAGGGCAAAGAGGGTTCTTTGACGAATCGAACAGGTGGCACGAGATCAAAAAGGGCCGAACGAAGTTTGATGTTGCAATTGGGGAAGGGGAAGAGGCAGGCGACATGGAGTTTTTTTTTTTTTGGGGGGGTGGGGGGGGGGGTGGGTGGGTTGGGGGGTGGCTAGTCAACGATGATGGTTGGAGTAGGGAGTAAGAGAGAAGACGGAGGGGGAGAATATGATTGACTGGGAAAAAAATTTAATCAAGAAAACCCTAATGTATTTGAGGGTAGGGCACTTAAGTCTTTTTTTAAAGTTTGTAGTGCCACATAAAAGCTAATGTGGTGTTTGGCAGGGTGGTGTGAACCATTGGTTGTAATCATTTTTATAGTTAGAACCAACTTTGTAGGTTAGAACCATAATTGAAGTTGTAACTGGTGTTTGGCAATGTTCTAATATTTGTGGTGTGAACCATTTATGGTTGAAACTAATATTTGAATGTTTTTGTAGTTGAAACCACAAGCTGAATATTTGTGATTTTTTTCTATGTATTATATATCATGAAAAAAATAATTAATGTTTTAATTATAAAAGAATGGGATGATTTTTCATTGTGATGTTGTCAATTAATTTTTCTCATTTTTTGCATAGCCATTGATATACTTTGTACCATATTTTAAAAAAAAAATATGAAAAACCCTGAAAAATTAGACCAAAATATTTAGGTTTATGAACATTTGTAAACGAAAATCCATTGTTGAAGATGTTCCAGGCCCTGAACCAAAGTTCATTACTTAATTGATTATTTCCACCTTGACAATACATAATTAGCATTTTTCCCTTCAGGCCTAATATCTTATTCTTTGCCTTCGACGATCTTCCTACATTTGCTAGGCCAAAGCATCCCTATATTCTTGCATCATCTCTCCACCTCGTTGTTCATTTATAGATGCATGGTCACCTAGTCTTTTGTCGATATCATCCCGACCATCATCGTCGAACTCAGTGTTCCTTTCCTGTAACACCAACACTAGAACAACATCATTGTCAAAGTGGTGTAAAAGGCTATCATCTTCCCCATGAAACTCGTCGTCATTGTCTTCATTCTCGATGTATATGCCGATGAAATTATAGATCACTGCACAAGCAATTGGAATCAATGCTTGCTTCTCAATTGTGTAGCTACTCATTTGCTTTAAAACTTTGAAGCGTGCCCATCCTCACACCAAATGTTCTTTCAATGCAATTCCTTAACGATGAATGTTTGAAGTTAAAGTGCTCCTCTAGTGAATTAAAACCAGCGTCGTGTTTCATGTATTCTTGCAAATGATAAGTGGTTCGTCGGTACGGTGTAAGCATATAGCTTCGAGTTGCATATCTAGAATCTGCTAAATAGTACTTCCCTACAAACAATAATAAAGCAAATGTGTTGTTAAAAATATTATGTATGCATGAAATCACAATATTGTGAACGACATAACGCACAACAATACCTTTCGGTGGAATTGGAAATGCATGATGTTGCATCGCATCTTGCAACACACGTGAATCATGTGTAGATCCCTCCCATCTAGACAACATGTATGTAAACTATATATCAAACATTAAATGACAAGGCCCTCTTTCAATTTTGATATTTTTCTTGGTCAGATGATGGCAGTACACATGGAACATGTGTACCATCAATTGCACCTATACATGACTAAAGAAAACAAGGATTAGTACCATTGTGGTATTTTGTTATACTAAATATGGTTGTTAGAAAGTGTTCACACTTACATCGAAGTAATTTGAATACTTTTCTCGATTGTCTCGAATAAGCTTTGGTGTTTTGTTGTAGTTTGGGGGTACAATGAATCGATATCGTAATGAACATATTGCCATAAAACCTCGGAGAAGCATCAAGATATTGTTTCCCTGAGTGTTGCCAATGATCCTGTGCTTCTCGGTTCGATATGGCATGGCACACAATATGCAAAAATATCATAAGTATCTCATTAAGGTTGATCTTGTTAGAGGACCACAAGGTTTTGTATTCTTCTAAGATTTAACTCAAGGCTAAAAATTAGTTGCGTGTCATTCTCACTTTACTGTACAACGGTCTTTCATGATCGTTAAGTAATTCTGTCACTTGCTTTTTTCTTGTTAATATTGACTTGTGCATAAGGCATCTTTGTGGCCTATTATCCCGCCGTCGTTGTGCAAGATAAACAACAACGAGTGCAAGTAAATCATCATCATCTACACCTAGCCTGCCTTCGCCATTATTCCAGATTGTAGAGATACAAAATCTTGTATTTATCATGGACAACTATTTTTGAAAAAAAAAAAATAGACAAATGCATTAAACATTGTAGTTTTAAAATGCTAGAACAATATGCCGATCAATACAGTATTAGCAAATGTTAGTAGTCCAACTAATTTCAAATCATCTCGCTTACAAATAATTAATAAAACTATAGTCAACAATGCAGAAATAAATGAGAAAATTAAACAATGTCTCAAAATAGAATCCATAGAATGAAAATTAAACAACGCTGGTTAGTACACATGAAAAACTACTTGGACATATACTTTTCAATTAACAGTCTACGATCATCATCATTATCCTTCTCTAAAAACATTGTCTGCAATCCAATGTCATCTTTAGTACCATTTGCAGCCTCAGTTTCTCACAGCCCGTGTATCCCATTTTCTGTAAGAATATGGATGCACTTGGCGAACTGAGCATTAGGCTTCGTTTTTGTATCTACGATTGTTAGACATGTATGTCCTAAGAAGTAAAAATGTAATACGTTTCTGGAGACATTTTTATCAATAAAGAATTTATTCTTTTATGTATACCAAATCTTGTCCTCTTTACATTCATATTTGTTGAATGTATGTTAAGCAAACAGTAGTCTGAGACTGTCAGTCTAAACCTTAAGAATTGGACATATGATGGACTGATTATGCGAAAGACACGATTCTTAAGGTGACAGTCTAAAACATATGATCCACAATCGAGAGAATAAAGTTGGGCGCTTTATTCATGTAAAGATTGTTATGTTGTCTATATTTCTTTTGGGAGATGGTTTGCCTTGACCATCGGAGTTGGACTCCGTGAATAGAAACATTGGCACATTGTCATAGGTGACGATGTGTTGGATCGGGACATAAAGTGAATTGATTTGGATTAATAATTCTGTCTTGGCAAATCGATTCACTTTAGACAGTCATTCGTATTGTATCTTAATCCTGAGATGAATAGTGGTCCCGTTGTCTCGACTTGTGTCTTTTGATGTACCAATGGGTGACTCCCACATCTCTATAGTGGTATGCATGCCGGTACGTTGGAGGCATGACTCTTGATAGCGTAGACTTATTATTCATAGATATGGAATCCATAGCTCCTCTTTAGGAGTAATGATATCCTCTTATATGCGTTGTCCTGTAATTGGAAAACTGGAGCGCTCAACCATTTGGATACATAGGTGTAACCGAATGGTATACTATTTTTGGATGGTAAGTTTTCTAATGGTGAGACAATGGAACGTAAGATAAAAATAATCGGGAAGGTAAGACAGAACTTGTCCTTAAGCCGATTATGGATGATCATATGGGGATGCGATACACTATGATATGTCATGGAGACTTAGCTACACGAGCTTCGTAATTCTATAAAGTTCGAGAGTGCAGCTCTAAGCTTTTAGTGGAGTAGCATTGGAGTTGATAATTGTGTAATGTATATCTGGGATATTGGGTTTCATAATTATCATGAGCTTGAACTTTATAGGTCCATTTTGGTCCCCTTTGCTAGCTCACAAAGTCCTGTAACGACACGGCGTGCTTTTCCAATAATTGGTGACTTATGTCAGATTTATCAGATTGGTTTAAAAATTTGTAAGAATCAAATAATTCATGTCTGTTTATCAGTTGAATTAATTTTGTAAGAAATTAGTTCAAAATAAACTTGTTGAATTATTGCGATCAGATAATTCTTGTCTGTTTATCGGTTGTTTTAATTTTGGACAAATTAGAACAAGATAAACTTGTAGAATTATTGTGAATTGATTTATTTTCTTAGAGATTATCTTGATAAAGTTTGTTTTGATAAGATAACTTCTCTATTGGGTTATTTGAATCAAAACTGAGACTTTATCCTTTAGAATCTCGGGTGGAAAATAAAACATTCGCGAAGATTTTTTCTCGGGAGTTTGGCTTGCCGAATGATGTCTTCGGCCTGTCGATGGGGCCTGTTCGGCCTACTGATCAGGCTGTTCGGCCTGTCGATCAGCGAGAGATTAGATTACGCGTTTTCACATGGATCTTCTCAGATATTGATCCGAACTTGATTCTGTTTCGAGTTTTTGAGACCTAATCTGATATGGACTGACCCCAGGACCAATAGCTATAAAAAGGAAGTAAGTCTTATGATTTACTAAGATCAGTCGAGAGATTAAGAGTGATACTCTTCTAGTGAGCATCACAAAACTCCCTAAGAGCTTTTGTTCACAAATCACGAACACTAGCTTTGGGTTCTCTTTATTGGTTGGAAGGAGAGTCACCGGTGGAAGAGCTGTACGTGTGAGCCCACACTCACTCCGGTTGTGGATAGAGAATAGCAAAGAAGACCAGTTGGTTGAGGCTCTTCTAGAACGTTACTTCTCTACACAGGTTGCGGAGGTTCTTCGGCACACTGAGGTTAGTAAGATCTGTCTAATTGATACATATAACATGTCAAACTTGTGTTTTGAAAATTACTCTGATGAAAAATTTTAAAAATTCCGCTGCGCACTTTGTTTCCAACAATTGGTATCAGAGCCGAGGTTTTTACATAAATTTGCAAGTTTGTGATCATGTTATATGCATAAATTTTGTGATCTTAATCTCTCCTATGCTTGAATTGAATTTTATAGAGAGATGGCACTCTAGGTTTCTATATAATATATATGTTGTCATGGATTATGTGGTGAATGTTTATTAATTAATTATGGTTGATTAAATCGTTGTTTAATTATTTATTAATTAATTAATACCGGTTATGGTTCCTTAGAGGTTAGAATGTGTATCTAGGTTTTTCATGTAATTAGATGGCGGACTATCATCTCCGTCTAGGAATTGTTATTTAATTTTTAATTTGTAAGAATTTTGTAATTAAATAATTATTCGGAGAAGACGGAACGAGAAGTCGGATCTTAACGATTGATGATGGCGCCTCCAGGTATTTCCTAAGTCTCTAATTTTATGTTTTTGAATTGTTGAAAATAAAATTGATGAATTGCATTAAAATTGTATTTTCTAGAATGAGGGTTTTCTGCTCGTTCGACATACAGGACCTCACAGTTCGGCAAGCCGAAGGTCACAGATCGGCAGGCCGGACGTGCGGTCCAGCAAGCCAATAGTGGGGCAGAAATTTGGGTGCTCTGCCGGCAGGCCAAACCTTCATGATTGGCAAGCCGATCACCTAGATCGGCCTGCCGACCGAGAGCTGCCAAGTGTCCAGAAAAAGTGCAATTTTTTCCGATGCAGTTTTAATTTTATTTTTGGGACGATTCTAAGAAACATTAAATTTGGATATGACCAAAAATATGAAGTATTCAATTCATACGGGATTGAAGACTTGAAGATGGATATTACATGAAGAAGGATATAGCTTGAGGATTCAAGGATGAAGAATCGATAAATGTCTCGATTATTCTCTTGTAATCTTAGTTTTCTATTCCCTAGGGTGGAACCATAATATTACGGTTATTATTATTTTGCTTATAGCTTTGCTTGATTACTTTGCTTGTCTGCATTATAATATGATTTACCATGTATATTGATAACATGTCATATAGGATAGGGAGTGCCGCTCATATTAAATTTGTTCATGCATAATTTTAAAATAAAACCTTGACTTCAAAAGATTGAGTGGGAGAAGGTTTTCGAAGAGAGGACCTAAGGCCTCCATCGTTGGTCCATAGGAAGAACATGGTGGTCCCGACCCCTAGGAAGGGATTTCTATCATGTACCAGATTGGATCTCTAAAAGGATAAGGTATTTTAGTATGATTTATGGTTGGACACCCCCAAGTGGTGATTATAAATCATGGATAAAATATTGAAATGGTGGTTATACACTCACGTTAATTTTATTATTAACCTCCCCTAGGAGCTCTGTTAATAAAATTAATGGTCAAAGAAACGATTATTAGTATATGCTGGATCATACGGGTCCTGGTTGGTATATATTAATCAGGAGGGGATCCGTGTTCCTGATTGAATTTGGCATGACTCCCTTAGGAGCTTGTTGAATTATGAGTTGGGAATTATTGTTGTAAGGTTGTGATATTTTCAAGGTTTTGACACATAAACATATTTGTATATTTTTACATGATTGTGTTATCTTGCTAAACTATTATTATATGTTTGCTTATATTTGGTATATGATTGTTTATTGTAGATTGAAAATGTCTAAAAACGCTTTATCTTCGATACTTGACAAAAACCAATTAACCGGTGAGAATTATAACGATTGGAAATGGAACCTGGACATCGTCCTATCCTTTGAGAAACTGAAATATGTACTGACAACCCCTTGTCCTCCCGAGCCTACGAGAGACTCAAGTAATGAGCAATTCCAAGCGTACGACCGCTGGAAAGATGCTAATGATCAGGCTCGCTGCTATGTTATGGCTAGCATGAACAACGTGGTGCAGGCTCAACATCAAGGTTATGAGACTGTGAAGCAGATCTTGGATAATCTTGAGGACATGTTTGGAGGCCAGGCCATAACAAAGCGGCAAGGGGTGTTTCAAAAACTCTTAAACTATAGACAGAGACTGGGGACATCTGTAAAGGAGCACATGATGTTGGTCATGGGTTACCTCACTGAGGCTCAAACCAATGGAGCCGACATCGATGCTAAAACTCAGATGACTATGGTCTTTGAGACTCTATCTAAGGAATTTATTCCGTTTAGAGCTACTTTTAATTTAAGCAATAGACGGGATATGACCTTGACAGAACTGATGAAACAGTTACAGGACTACTGATCAGGGAGTCTCTTGCTGGTGATGAGGCCAACATGGTAGCTGCTTCTGGTTCCAGTCCTAACTCTGGGAATGGAAAGAAGCAACGGGCCAAGAATAGGAAGTCTTCTATTCCTGCTGCTACCAAGAGCAAGAACAAGAAGAAGAAGAACCCAAAGAAGCTTAAGTGCTTCTTCTGTGATAAGGTCGGGCATATAAAGAAGCATTGCAAGGACTTCCATTCCAAGGGAGGTAGGTGTGATCTTCTATATTTAGAAACTTTTTTGGTTGAGGAATCCAGTGACATCTGGGTCATAGATTCCAGTGCAACTAATCATGTTTGTGTGTCTCTGCAGGGATTCAAAGAAATGAGAAGTCTGCTATGTGAAGACTTAACGCTTCGGATGGGCGATGGATCCTTGGTCTCAGTGGAAGCAGTGGGAGATGTCCATCTTTATTTTGATAATTATAGGAATTTAATTTTGCGAGATTGTTTTTATGTTCCTAAATTTAAAAGGAATTTAATTTCTGTATCTTCTTTATTTAAAGACTCCTACGTGGTATCTTTTAATGAAAAAGTGATGATTCGTAAAAACAAATCTTTTATCTGTTCTGGATGGATACAAAATAATCTATATTTTATCAAACCTAAGATGGACTTATTGCTTAATGCTGAGATAAATGATAATGACTCAAAAAGACTTAAAACTTCTCACTCTAATAAGACTTATCTTTGGCATTTGCGCCTTGGCCATATTAACTTGAACAGGATTCAAAGGTTCGTAAGGGATGGACCTTTAAGTAACTTAAAGGTGGAATCTATACCTCAATGTGAGTCTTGTTTGGGGGGTAAAATTACGAAAAGGCCATACGGGTCTAAGGGCAATAGGGCCGCAGGGGTTCTAGAACTTGTGCATAGTGATGTTTGCGGACCGATGAACATCCGGGCACGAGGAGGGTATGAGTACTTCGTCACTTTTATTGACAATTACTCAAGATATGGGTATGTGTACCTAATGCACCACAAAAGCGAAACTTATGATATGTTCAGGGAGTTTCAAGCTGAAGTGGAAAAGCAATTGGGTAGACCCATAAAGGCACTTCGATCTGATCGAGGTGGGGAATACCTTTCTGATGAGTTCTTGGGACACTTGTTAGAGAATGAGATTTTATCCCATTTGACTACGCCGGGCACTCCGCAGCAGAATGGCGTAGCGGAGAGAAGGAATAGGACTTTGTTGGACATGATTAGGTCCATGATGAGTTATTCATCATTACCTTTATCCTTTTGGGGATATGCATTACAAACCGCATGTTATCTTTTGAACAATGTGCCTTCAAAATCGGTCCCTAAAACTCCTCACGAGTTGTGGACAAGACGGAAGACATCCTTAAACCATATTCGCATATGGGGATGTCTGACTCATGTCCTGTTTAAGGATTCGAATAAGTTGGAAGCACGTTCAGAAGTTTGCGTGTTTGTAGGATATCCAAAAGGGACTAAAGGGGGTTATTTTTATAACCCAAAGGAAAATAAAGTCATGGTTTCAACTAATGCAACTTTCCTTGAGGAGAGTTACATGGACGACTTTAAACCTCGAAGCAAAGTGGTGCTTGAGGAGTTAAGGGGTGATTCGTTCACTCCGGAGGTTCCGAATGAAACCATTCCTATCGATGTAGAAAAACCAAACAAACCTGAACAACAACCTCAGGGGCTTCGGCGTAGTGGGAGGATCAGGCGTCAACCTGAAAGATATATGTTCAATGGGGAGGTCTTCTTGGCTGAACCAGATGAACATGACAGGGATCCTTATACTTACGCAGAAGCTATGGAGGATGTTGATTCAGGACTCTGGACAAAGGCCATGAACATAGAGATGAAGTCTATGGAGACTAATCGGGTCTGGGAGCTTGTGGATCTTCCCGAAGGGGTAAAACCCATAGGGTGTAAGTGGATCTACAAGAGGAAAAGAGGAGTGGATGGAAAGGTCGAAACCTTTAAGGCTAGACTGGTAGCTAAAGGTTATACGCAAAAGGAAGGAATCGATTATGAGGAAACCTTTTCTCCTGTAGCCATGCTTAAGTCCATCCGGATTCTCTTGTCCATAGCTGCCTCTCTCGACTACGAGATTTGGCATATGGATGTCAAGACGGCTTTTCTGAATGGCTATCTTGATGAGTCCATTTATATGGAACAACCAGACAGGTTCAAGGTCGCGGGTTAAGAAGGTAAGGTTTGTAAGCTGCTAATGTCTATTTATGGACTTAAGCAGGCTTCTCGTTCTTGGAACATAAGATTTGATCAAGTGATCAAGACTTTTGGGTTCTCACAAAATGTGGATGAACCATGTGTTTACAAACACATTAAGGATGAGAATGTGGTTTTTCTACTGCTCTATGTAGATTACATTCTGCTAATTGGCAATGACGTTGGGGCGTTGTCATCGGTCAAATTATGGTTGACCAAGCAGTTTGACATGAAGGACTTAGGTGAGGCTAATTTTGTTCTTGGTATCCAGATCTTTCGGGATAGGAAGAACAAAATGATAGTTTTGTCTTAGGCTGGCTACATAGATAAAATTCTCAGGAGGTTTGAAATGCAGGATTCCAAGAAAGGTGGGCAACCATCTAGGTCTGGAATTACTCTTTCTAAGAAAGACTCTCCAAAGTCTTATGAAGAAAGAGAATACATGAAGAAGGTGCCTTATGCTTCGGCAATGGGTAGTCTCATGTATGCCATACTTTGCACACGACCGGATATTAGCTATACGGTAGGGATTGTAAGTTGATTTCAGGCAGATCCAGGACCGAACCATTGGGTTGTGGTAAAACATATTTTCAAGTAACTGAGAAGGACTCGAGGGTATATGCTTGTGTATTCGGGTGAGGATTTAACTCTTCTAGGATACACTGATTTAGATTTTCAATCCTGTCTGGATTCTAGGAAATCGACTTCGGGGTTTGTGTTTACTCTGGGTGGCGGTGCCATCAGTTGGAGAAGTGCGAAGCAAGATTGCACTTCGGATTCAATGATGGAGGCCGAGTATGTGGCGGCTAGTGATGCTTCGAAAGAAGCAGTGTGGCTCCGCAAGTTCCTTGGGGATCTTGAGGTAGTTCCTGGTATGGATAAAGCGGTATCACTGTATAGTGATAACAGTGCAGCGGTAGCTAATGCTAAGGAACCAAGATTTCACAAGAAGAGTAAGCATATTGATCAGAAGTATCATGTGATAAAGGACTTCGTTGAGGGCCGGCATGTCACGGCGTGCAAGATTGCGTTAGAGGACAATTTAGCTGATCCATTCACGAAGACACTTACTGGGAGAGTCTTAAAAAGGCATGTGGAAGCTATGGGGATGCGAAATTTGTTGTATTTACTCACTTAGTGCAAGTGGGAGATTGTTAGACATGTATGCCCTAAGGAGTGAAAATGTAATACGTTTTTGGAGACATTTTTATCAATAAAGAATTTATTCTTTTATATATACCAAATCTTGTCCTCTTTATGTTTATATTTGTTGAATGTATGATAAGCAAACAGTAGTCTGAGACTGTCAGTCTAAACCTTAAGAATTGGGCATATGATGGACTGATTATGCGGAAGACACGATTCTTAAGGTGACGGTCTAAAACATATGATCCGCAATCGAGGGAATGAAGTTGGGCGCTTTATTCATGTAAAGATTGTTATGTTGTCTATATCCCTTTTGGGAGATGGTTTGTCTTGACCATCGGAGTTGGACTTCGTGAATGGAAACATTGGCACGTTTTCATAGGTGACGATGTGTTGGATCGAGACATAAAGTGAATTGATTTGGATTAATAATTCTATCTTGGCAAATCGATTCACTTTAGACAGTCATTTGTATTGTATCTTAATCCTGAGATGAATAGTGGGCCCGTTGTCTCGACTTGTGTCTTTTGATGTACAAATGGGTGACTCCTACATCTCTATAGTGGTATGGATGCCGGTACGTTGGAGGCATGACTCGTGATAGCGTAGACTTGTTATTCATAGATATGGAATCCATAGCTCCTCTTTAGGAGTAATGATATCCTCTTATATGTGTTGTCCTGTAATTGGAAAACTGGAGCGCTCAACCATTTGGATACATAGGTGTAACCGAATGGTATATTATCTTTGGATGGTAAGTTTTCTAATGGTGAGACAATGGAACGTAAGATAAAATAATCGGGAAGGTAAGACAGAACTTGTCCTTAAGCCGATTATGAATGATCATATGGGGATGCGATACACTATGATATGTCATGGAGACTTAGCTACACGAGCTTCGTAATTCTATAAAGTTCGAGAGTGCATCTCTAAGCTTTTAGTGGAGTAGCGTTCGAGTTGATAATTGTGAAATGTATATCTGGGATATTGGGTTTCATAATTATCATGAGCTTGAACTTTATAGGTCCATTTTGGTCCCCTTTGCTAGCTCACAAAGTCCTGTAACGACACGGCGTGCTTTTCTAATAATTGGTGACTTATGTCAGATTTATCAGATTGGTTTAAAAATTTGTAAGAATCAAATAATTCATGTCTGTTTATCGGTTGAATTAATTTTGTAAGAAATTAGTTCAAAATAAACTTGTTGAATTATTGCGATCAGATAATTCTTGTCTGTTTATCGGTTGTTTTAATTTTGGACAAATTAGAACAAGATAAACTTGTAGAATTATTGTGAATTGATTTATTTTCTTAGAGATTATCTTGATAAAGTTTGTTTTGATAAGATAACTTCTCTATTGGGTTATTTGAATCAAAACTGAGACTTTATCCTTTAGAATCTCGGGTGGAAAATAAAACATTCGCGGAGATTTTTTCTCGGGAGTTTGGCTTGCCGAATGATGTCTTCGGCCTGTCGATGGGGCCTGTTCGGCCTACTGATCAGGCTGTTCGGCCTGTCGATCAGCGAGAGATTAGATTACGCGTTTTCACATGGATCTTATTAGATATTGATCCGAACTTGATTCTGTTTCGAGTTTTTGAGACCTAATCTGATATGGACTGACCCTAGGACCAATAGCTATAAAAAGGGAATAAGTCTTATGATTTACTAAGATCAGTCGAGAGATTAAGAGTGATACTCTTCTAGTGAGCATCAAAAAACTCCCTAAGAGCTTTTGTTCACAAATCACGAACACTAGCTTTGGGTTCTCTCTATTGGTTGGAAGGAGAGTCACCGGTGGAAGAGCTGTACATGTGAGCCCACACTCACTCCGGTTGTGGATAGAGAATAGCAAAGAAGACCAGTTGGTTGAGGCTCTTCTAGAACGTTACTTCTCTACACAGGTTGCGGAGGTTCTTCGGCACACTGAGGTTAGTAAGATCTGTCTAATTTATACATATAACATGTCAAACTTGTGTTTTGGAAATTACACTGATGAAAAATTTTAAAAATTCCGCTGCACACTTTGTTTCCAACAACGATAGCCTACGCCATTATCTTCAGCCAATTCTCCCCCTTGTCAGCTTCCTTTACCTTCCTCTTGCCCTTGCCAACACTTTGCGAGCTTGAATCAATTCCTCCAGTGCTAATAGAAGAGGTTGAGTGCAAGCGATTCAGTCGACTCCTAACATCATTCACCACATCATCAATGTGGTGTTCTTCTTGCCCAAGAGTGTCCGTATAGTTATCATTCTTAGAAAAGTGCTCAACTACCGATGCATGCGATGAAGTAGTACAAAACGCCGACAAACCTGAAGCTATAGAACGAGCAAAAATAGAATCCAATGTCGTGAAAGATGGATATCCATCTTTATTGATGTACCTTGCCGCTTTTGGATTACTCTAGCAAGTAAAATTAAAAAAGAAAAAAATTATATTAAATCAACTATTTTGGATGTTTGTAAAATAATTATCCACCTATAAACATAGCATGCTCTATATACTTTAATTAGTTCAAGACGATGCTCTGTAGAGAAATCAAACTCACCACTCTTAGGGTTGATCCCTAAACCTATCCCACCATCCAAAGTCTTAAGAAATGCCCATTCTTTCTGTAGGTTCTCTTTCTTATGTTTAATTTGGGTTGGCATTACACGATAATTGAAATGTGTTGTCAAGTACGCTGCCCAACTGTCACATAGTTTCTTATTAAGTTTACATTCTCCCCTTTGTTTGACAAGGTCCTAAAGGAGACCAATCAGTAATTTTGTCATCTTCGTAGTCCAAGCAATGGAATCCTGCTTACTCCTAGGCATTTTCTTTTATATGATAACTAATTAATTTGTAGGTATAGCGAATTAAAATATATTACTTTAATGTAACAAGGGAAATATATGTTGGAAAAACAGTACGCAGCGAAAATTTAAAAATTTTTTAATCAGAGTATTTTTCAAAACACAAGTTTAACGTGCTATAGGCATAAATTAACCAGATCTTACTAACCTTGTATGCTGAAGAGCTCCTACAGTCTATGAAGAGAAGGTTATTCCAAAAGAGCCTCAACCAACTGGTCTTCTTTGTTATTTTCTATCCACGATCGATATGTGTGTGGGCACACCTCATACAACTCTTCCCGATGACTCTCCTTCTAACCAATTGAAAAATATCTAGAACTATCGTTCGCAATTTGTGAACAATAGCTCTTAAGGGCAGTTGTAGAGACTCACATAATAGAGTGCTCACTCTTGATCACTCAACTGATCTAAATAACTGTAAAGTCTCACTCCCTATCTATAGAGGTTGGACCCAAGGGTTAGTCCTTATCAGAGAAGGCCTCAAAAATTTGAATCTGATCAATGTCTGATAAAATCGTGTAAAAACACATGATCAGATTATCATTCGAACGACAAGCCAAACTGGCAAATTGGCCTGCCGAACTTACTCCATCAGCGAGCCAAACTTGAATATTGGCCTGCCAAACTTACGATAAATGATCCCTATGAATCTTTTTATTTCACACTCGAGATTCTTTGGATAAAGCCTTAGTTTTAATTCAAATAACCCAATAAAGAAGTTATCTAATTAAAACAGCCATATCTAGATAATCTCTAGGAAAATAAATATTTTGGATAATTCAACAAGTTTATCTTGAATTAACTTACACAAAATTAATTCAATCGATAAATAAAAATGAATTATCTGATCCTATCAAATTTCAGCCAATCTAATAATTTAACATAAGTCACAAATTTATTAAAAAACACGTCATTTCATTACAGGATTTATTATGAGCTAGCAAAGGGGACCTGATGGACCTATATAGTTCAAGCTCCTGATAATTATAAAACCCAATATCCCAAATATATGTTTCATAATTATCAACTCTAACGCTACTCTACTAAAAGCTTAGAGCTGCACTCTCGAATTATATAAAATTACAAAGCCCGAATAACTAAGTATCCATGACATATCATAATGTATCGTATCCACATAGGATATACATAATCGGCTTAAGGATAAATTCTATCGTACCTTCCAATTATTTTTCTCTTACGTTCGATTATGCCACGATCGAAAAACTTACCATCCAATGACAGTATACCATTCGATTACACCTATGTATCCAAATGCTTGAGCGCTCTAGTTTTCCAATTATAAGAAAACGCATATAAGAGGATATCATCGACTCCTAAAGAGGAGTTATGGATTTCATATCTATGAATAACGGGTCTATCTATTAATAGTCATGTCCCCAATATACTAGCATGCGTACCAACATATATTGTAGATGTCACCCTTTGACACATCAAAAGATATAAGTCAAGACAATGGGCCCACTATTTATCTCAGGATTAAGATACAACACCTATGATTGCCTAAAGTGAATTAATTTGCTGAGATAGAATTATTAATCCAAATCATTTATACTCTATGTCCCGATCCAATACATCGTCACCTATGACAATGCACCAATATTTCTATTCGCGGAGTCCACCTTTGATGGCCAAGACAAACTATCTCCCATTAGGGATATAGACAACATAACAATCTTTGCATGATTAAAGCGTCCAACTTTATTCCCTCGATTGCAGATCTCATAATTTAGACCGTCACCTTTAGAATTATGTCTTCCGCATAATCTGTCCATCATATGCCTAATTCTAAAGGTTTAGATTGACAGTCTTAGACTTTTGTTTGCTTATCATACATCCAACAAATATGAACATAAAGAGAACAACAATTTGATATATGTGCAATAAATAAACTCTTTATTAATAAAAATGTCTCTAAAAACATATTACATTTTTACTCTTTAAGGCATATATGTCTAACAATCTCCCACTTGCACTAAGTGAATAAATATGACAAATCTCGTATCTTCATAGCTTCCACATGCTTCTCGAAGACTCTCGCAGCTAGTGTCTTCGTGAATGGATCAGCTAAATTGTCCTCAGATATGGTTTTACATACAACAACTTGCCCGCCCTCAACAAAGTCCTTTATCACATGATACTTTTGGTTAATATGCTTACTCTTCCTGTGAAATCTTAGTTTCTTAGCATTAGCTATAGCTGCAATGTTATCACAATACAGCGATACTACCTTATCCATACCAAGAATTACCTCAAGATTCCCAAGAAACTTGCAGAGCCACGCTGCTTCTTTTGAAGCATCACTGGTTGCCATATACTTGGCCTCCATTGTTGAATCTGAAGTGCAATCTTGCTTGACACTTCTCCAAACAAAGGCACCACTGTCCAAAGTAAACACAAAACTAGTAGTCCATCTTCTCGAATCTATACAAGATTGAAAATCCGAGTCAGTATATCCTAGAGGTGTTAAATCCTCACCCAAAAATACAAGCATATACTCTCGAGTCCTTATCAGGTACTTGAAAATATGCTTAATTGCAACCCAATGGTTTGGTCCTGGATCCGATTGAGATCGACTTACTATCCTGACCACATGACTAATATCCGGTCGTGTGCAAAGCATAGCATACATGAGACTACCCACTACCGAAGCATAAAGCACCTTCTTCATGTATTCTCTTTCTTCATTAGACTTTGGTGAGTCTTTCTTAAAAATAGTAATTTCAGACCTAAATGATTGACCACATTTCTTGGAATCCTGCATTGCATACCTTTTGAGAATTTTATCTATGTACTTTGCTTGGGATAAAGCTATCATTCTATTCTTCCTATCTCGAAAGATCTGGATATCGAGAACAAAATTAGCTTCACCTAAGTCTTTCTTGTCAAACTACTTGGTCAACCATAATTTGACCAATGACAACGCCTCAATGTCATCACCAAGTAGCAGAATGTCATCTACATAGAGCAGTAGAAAAATCACCCTCCCATCCTTAATGTGTTTGTAAACACATGGTTCATCCATCATTTTGTATGAACCTATAAGTCTTGATCACTTGATCAAATCTTATGTTCCAAGAATGGGAAGACTACTTAAGTCCATAAATTGACTTTATCAGCTTACAAACCTTACCCTCCTGACCCTTAGCCTTGAACCCATATGGCTATACCATATATATGTACTCATCAAGACAGCCGTTCAGAAAGGCCATCTTTACATCCATCTACCAAATCTCATAGTCAAGAGTGATAGCTATAGACAAGAGAATGCAGATGGACTCAAGCATAACTACAGGCAAAAAGGTTTCCTTTTAATCAATTCCTTCCTTTTGTGTGTATCCCTTAGCTACCAGTCTAGGCTTATAAGTTTTGACTTTCCTATCCACTCCTCTTTTTCTCTTATAGATCTACCTACACCCTATGGGTTTTACCCCTTTGGGAAAATCCACAAGTTCCTAGACCCGATTAGTTTCCATAGCTTTATCTTTGTGTTCATGGCTTCTGTCCAGAGTTTCAAATCAACATCCTCCATAGCCTCTTTATAAGTGTAAGGATCCCTGTCATGTTCAACCAGTTTAGTCAAAAAGGCTTCACCATTGAACACATACTTCTCGGGTTGATGCTCGATCCTCCCATTACGCCAAAGCCCCTTAGGTTGTTGTTCGGTTGGTTTTTCTACACTAATTGGAACAGTTTCATTCGAAACCCCTAGAGTGATCAAATCATTCTATGAATCCTTGAGCATCACTTTGCTTTGAGGCTTAAAGTCATCTATGTAACTTTCCTTAAGGAATGTTGCATTAGTTGAAACCACGACTTTATTTTCCTTTGGGTTATAGAAATAACCCCTTTAGTTCCTTTTGAATATCCTATAAACACACAAACTTCTAAACGTGATTCCAACTTATTCGCTTCCTTAAACAGGACATGAGTCAGACATCCCCATATGCCAATATGGTTTAAGGATGTCCTTTTCCCTGTCTACAACTCGTAAGGAGTTTTAGGAACCGATTTTGAAGGCACATTGTTCAAAAGATAACATGCAATCTGTGGTGCATATCCCCAAAATGATAAAGACAATGTGAATAACTCATCATGGACCTAACCATGTCCAACAAAGTCCTATGCCTTCTCTCAGCCACGCCATTCTGCTATAGGGTAGTTGGCATAGTTAAATGGGATAAAATCCCATTCTCTAATAAGTGTTCTAAGAACTTATCAAAAAGGTATTCACCACCTAGGTCAAATCGAAATGCCTTTATGGGTCTACCTAATTGCTTTTCCACTTTAGCCCAAAACTCCCTAAACTTGTCATAAGTTTTGCTTTTATGGTGTATTAGGTACAGATACCTATATTTTGAGTAATCATCAATAAAAGTAATGAAATACTTATACCCTCCTTGTGCCTGGATGTTTATAGGTCCACAAATATCTCTATGCACAAGTTATAGAGCCCCTTCGGCCCTAATACCCATAGACCTATATGGTCTTTTGGTCATTTTACCCTCCCAACAAGATTCACATTGTGGTATATATTCTACCTTTAAGTGACTTAAAGGTCCATCTTTTACCAACCTTTAAATCATATTCAGGTTAATATGACGTAGTTGCAAATGCCAAAGATAAGTCTTATTAGAGTAAGAAATTTTAAGTCTTTTAAAGTTATTATCATTAATCTCAGTGTTAAACAGTAAGTCCATCTTAAGTTTGTTAAAATATAGATTATTTTGCATCCATCCATCATAGATAAAAGATTTGTTTTTATAAATCACCACTTTATTATTAAAAGAAACTACATAAGAGTCTTTAAATAAACAAGCTATAGAAATTAAATTCCTTTTAAGTTTAGGAACATAAAAACAATCTCGTACAATTAAACTCCTATAATTATCAAAACAAAGATGGACGTCTCCCACTACTTCAGGCAACACTAAGGATCCATTGCCCATGTAAAGCGTGAAGTCTTCATACAACAGACTTTTCATTTCTTTGAACTCTTGTAGAGAAAGACAAACATGATTAGTTGCTCCAGAATCTATGACCCAGGTGTCACTAGATTCCTTAACCAAACAAGTTTCAATAACCAGAAGATCACACCTACCTCCTCGGGAAAAGAAGTCCTTGCAATTCTTCTTGATGTGCCTGACCTTCCAGCAAAAAAAGCACTTGAGCTTCTTCAAGTTCTTCTTTTTCTTTTTCTTGTTCTTGCCATTTGTAGGAATAGAATGCTTTCTGTTCTTAACTCGTTGCTTCTTTCTATTCCCAGAGTTAGGATTGGAATCAGAGGCAGCTGCCAAGTTGGCCTCACCACCAGGAGGAGTTTTCCTGATCAAATTTTTGAACTCCTATAACTGCTTCATTAGCTCAGTCAAGGTCATATCTGGTTTATTGCTTAAATTAAATGAAGCTCTAAATGAGATAAACTCCTTAGATAGAGTCTCAAAGACCATAGTCATCTGTGTTTCAGCATCAATGTCAGCCCCATTGGTTTGAGCCTCAATGGGATAACCCACGACCAATATCATACGCTCCTTTATAGTTGTCCCTAGCCTTCGCATGTAGTTTAGAAGTTTTCAATGTGCCCTTTGCCATTTTGTTAGGGCCTGGCCTCCAAGCATGTCTTCAAGATTATCCAAGATTTGCTTTGTAGTCTCATAATCTTCATGTTGAGCCTACAGCGTGTTATTCATGCTGGCCATAACATAACAACGAGCCTGATTGTTAACATATTTCCAGCGATCATATGCTTGGATTTTCTCATTATTGAAATTTCCCGTAGGCTCGAGAGGACACGGTGTTGTTAGCATAAATTTAAGTTTTTTAAAGGATAGGACGATATTTAGGTTCCATTTTCAATCATTAAAATTCTCACTGGTTAATTAGATTTTGTCAAGTATCGATAATAAAGCGTTTTTAGACATCTACAATAAAGAATCATGTACCAAACATAAGCAAACATACCATAATAATTTAGAAAGGTAACATAATCAAGTAAAAATACAAGTGTGTTTATGTGTCAAAACGTTGAAAATATCACAACCTTACAACGATAATTCCCAACACATAATTCAACAAGCCATCTGTAACGCCGCTAAGTGAGGGTTAACAGTTTTAAATAAATGAAATAAAGATAAAAAATTTAAAATAAAACATCAAAAGAAATTTTCGTGGGGCTTAAATGAAAACTCTCAAATTCAAAATTAAAAAAAAACATAAACAACAAATAAACTATAGTTTAATGTAGTACCTTAAATTGTAATAATAAAAAACTGTCATCATCATCATTCCAACCCTCAACACATCTTAATACAGTTATGGAAAGTAACAAATGATGCTTACATTATCATGAAGTACATTCTTTGATAAATGAAACAATTCCAATGTAATACAGCTACATAGCTTCCTCAATTATATTTCTTGTCACCACTTCACACACTGTGAGTCTTGAAAAGATGAAAATATAGGGGAAAGAATGACAACATGCTCAGTAGGGAAAACCATTACTCACCTTAAGGTTTTATTCATTACCACATTAAACCTGCATGGTTATTAGTTTTCATCATTATCTAGATTATGAGATTTATCATGATCGCATTCCATGGATACCATAGTTAATCATTACCAAGTTTCATACATATACAAATATACAATTATTATAATTCATCATTTTTCTTAGGTATCGACATTCAATACAGTATCACTCAACTCATCAAAACCGAAGTGGGTGTGCTTGACCACCCTCTAAACATTCTAAGGGTGTTCCGGTGAGGAGATATCAAGCCCCGAGTCCACACCAAGTCGATTCCTGTACAGTGCATTCTGGGATTTTTTACCCAAGGGAGCGTCATCACCTCCCCCTATTTTACCTTTTAGGGTATTCGTACCCAAGGATGTAACCGCCGCCCTCTTCACGTCTTACCATTCCGCTATAATCATTCCTTATAAATAGAGTTAGTTTCCCTAACCATGCTTCTCAATTTACAACAACATATGTCAAATCAATCAAATCATTCATTATATATAGAGTTAGTTTTCCTAACCATGCTTCTCAATTTACAACAACATATGTGAAATCAATATATTCCTCACTGTACAATACAAGATGAGTTCATGTCAGTCTCATATGTAATATAATAGCAGTTCAACATACATATATATATATTGCAATAAAATAACCGATTTTAATTCTATAAAAACCTCACAAAAGATGAGTAATGGATTCTCTAACTCTTGTAAAATACCATGCTGAGAACTTTCAGCTCACAATACTAAGTTTACCACATAAGCTTTAAGTACTTTGTTATCCTACGACGTATAAAATAACCATACTTTAACTCAATTCCTAATCCATAATCATACTGATTACCATCTATTCTTATTAGTGTACGTTAATCATTTATATGAGATTCTTGGAAAATTTTGTAACACAAAATGATGAAAAACATATGAGTTTGGAATGCTCGATCATCCTATCGATCATTGTTTTCAGCCTAGCGACCAAAACTGCTATTTTTAGACTCTCTGTCAGCCTGTCGATTTTTGTTCATCGGCCTGCTGGTACTATTCACTAGGTATTGTTTATCGGTATTGTTCATCCGACCTGTCGATACTGTTCATCTGGCCTGCCGACAAAACAATTTTTTGGAAATTTTAGATTTTTATTTTCAAAGATTTCAAACTTTAAAACTCAATCGGATTCTTTTTAACAATTTTTAAGTTATAGAAAATGCATAAAAACCGTGGATTAACACATTTAAACACATATAGATTATTCCTTTCAAAATTTTCATGCTCAACAAACAAATCTAAACCCAAAAATCAAAACTTTTTAAAACTAGCTCTAAAACTCATTTTAAGCCAAGATCTATAGAAATCAAGCTTCAAGAACATTGTATAATTACCTACAAACATCAAGAACATGTTTTTTTTTTTTTTTTTCACAATTCTCATGCCAAAATACAACTTAAAATCAAAGTTAAAGTTTTAAAAATCTAACCTCAATACTTAGCTTAAAAGTCTTGAAAATGCTTGGGCCTCTTCAAACTTTAAAATTTGTGAAGAATCGTTCGTAGGATTTTGTAAAAGAAATTCTTGAACTTTTCTTTGGTTCTTTCTCTGATCTTTATGGCTGCCTTAGAGAGAGTTTTTGTTGTGTGTTTCATGTCACAATGAAAGAGGAAGGAGAAGATAGAAGAAAGAAGTAAGAAGAAGAAACGTGAGAGAAGAAGATTGAGAGACTGAAAAGACAACAAATCATTGAAGGGAGGAAACATGGTAGTTCAGGGTAGGTAGCATTTTGGAGGTAGATATCGGTAGATGGCATTTTGGAAGTAGAGAGGGTAGGTATACCATAGTCTCCTTCGGAGACTTTAGATCATATAATGCCAAATGGTATTTTCATAATTAATTAGAAGTTCCAAGGACATTTTGGTCAATATACTAAATAGGTATAGGAAATTTTAGGAAATTTAAAAATAAATAGAAATAAATATTATGAAATAGATTTTAAATGAAACAAATTTTTAATTGGCACACTAATAATTAATTTAATTACCATAATACCCGTTAGGAAAATAACGAGTGTCACAGCTCTACCCACTTAAAGAAATTTCATCCTCAAAATTCCAAATCTAACTATACTAGTAAAAATTACAATTCCGTAGTGATTCCCCTTTCGTTTATACACCGTCAGTGTTATTTGTCCCCAAATGCAGCTTACTATATCTCCTTTCATATGTTTGGGATATCAATCTTACTCTAAATATTAAATCCCTTAACAAGAGTATTTCTAGCAGGTTCCAACTTACAACACCATGTTATGGTTTAGGAATTTGATAAGAAAAAAAAACACATGCTGATCATACCATTTTTCTAGTCCTTTACCATCCATGGACTGTGATTCACGATTGCATTAAGGAGATTGCCAGAGAAATTCTATATACTTCATCTTTGGGTTCCTTTTTCTTTTTAAGTAAAGAAAAGTCAAAGATGGTTGATTTCACCTTCCAACTAATAAACTAAAACATAATCATAAAATATATATATAATGCAAGTGCTTCTATTCAAAATCAGACATTAAACTTATACATAGAGATATTAGAGGGAATCTCGTAATTATAGCCAATTTGACAAATTTTTCATTAAACAACTACCTTTATAACACACAAACATTTCACCCACATAACACACTCATATTTTCTATAGAGTATCCTCATAATTAACTTTGGTACTTCCACAAAACATTAATAGAATACTACACATTACAAACATGATACAGATACGCTTCGAGAGTACAAGGCACTCCGTATGCCAGCTATCCATATCATGCATGCTTATATAATACATAAACATTGATAAACAAAAGATCGGACCTTAAGTGGGATGCGTTTTGAGAGCATCAAGTACTCTGTACCACCAGCCATCCCGGCATTAGAGTCGATGAATCTAAAAGTTTTAACAATAGCATAAGGGAAACGGTTATTCATAACACATGAAATATAGACATGCATGCCATTGGTGAAACCAAAAGATTATAGATGGAGATTCAAATCAATTGGCTGCTCCTGGCTTTCCCTATCCCATTCAAGCTTGGATGTTGCAGTGTCGAATTCTAGATGTATGATTTGCATCTTATCTAGCAATTCCTCAGCTATTGAAGTAGTAATAAAGATTTGTCTCTCTAATTCTACAATAATGTTTTCTTCCACAACTTAATCTAGAAATTTCAAAAAACCATCATAAAAACCATTTACATTCAAAAGTTCCAAGGGTGGTTTGGAATGAAAGCCCAATAATTTCTTACAAGCAACTACGAATATTTTCTCAAGGGTACCTAAACCACCAGGTAATGCTATAAAAGCATCAGAATTATCGATAATGGCTTTAAGACACCTAGGGATGCTCTTGACTTCTTTTTTCTTACCTATGGTTTCCTTACAAAGGTTTCCTTTAACTAGAATACGAGGCCAAATCCCTACAATTGTGGCATCATAAGACCTAGCTGCTAGCGTTATATTTTCTATCATTTTTATACTACCACCCCTATAGATTATGTCAATCTTCCTGCATGTTAGGACTTATCCTAAGTGTTTTGCAGCTTCTAAATAGGCTTTATCTTTTCTAAGGCTGAAACCACAAAAGACACAGACATGCTTTATTTTCTTGGTGGACTGAGAGGTCGACATATTTGGTTTATATTAGTGATTACTTTATGTCTACTCCATTTACACTCAGGGTTCTTCATGAGATTTTAAAGGCGAGGGATGCGCAAAAAGGACTAAAGAGACAAACAAGTAGGTAATGAAAAGGTAATCCAAAGATTTAAACAAAATCTTGTGCAGGTAAGAAAATAAGATAAGGTGATTGATGGTTTATGGAAAATCTGATTTACTTTTTGAAAAAGATTAAACTCTAATCGTATAACTTTTGACAATTGAGAATAGTTTGATAGAAGACACTCTTAACACAACTGTAGACCTTTTGACAAATGCACACCGAATCTAGAAAATCCTTATAAACGACAAATATTATAGAACTTTTGAAATTTGAGACACAAATTTTCCAAATATCTGGATAAGTTTTAAAATTTTCAAACATGTTATAGCACTACATGTGAAGTGTTTGATAGGATAATATATTTTCTTATATATATATTAAAGAAAAACATAAATCAAATAAGACACTAACATTTACCATATTAATCTAACAACCGCAATTATTCTAGACACAGAAGCAAATATTTTGATAAAAGAAGGACATAGATTATTGAATACTAACTAAAATGATTTCAAACAACAAAGACTAAACAACCTTTATAGAGCAATGACTTATTCCCCATCCAGTTTTCTTTTGGCTTAGCAAACAAGATCTAGAAATACCATATTCTTGAGGTGTTGTCTTTCTTCATGGAATTTAGGCCAGAGTTTAAAAATAGCTCCTTGAACATATCCATTAGGGTGACCGTGAAGAGGAGGATAGATGCTATCCAAGTTCTCATTTGAAAGTCCATCCCTACAAAACCTTATTTTATCCTCTCTATTCATAGACATATAAGCAGGTGAAGTACATTTACCATTACAATTTTGTCTTCCACATTTGTTACAAGTGACTGCAATAGTACGAGCTCTTCTCTTCGTCGCACTACGACTAGTATCTATTTCTGGTAAACCGTCATCTTGACTGAAGTCACTCGGATAGATCTCCCCCTCTATCAACATTCTCACATCACAAAAAACGCATAAAAATCTACAACCGAGTGATCCTAGCCTTGTATTTCTTTCTGAGAATCTTTTGAGAGAGTGATAGGAAATACTTTCTTAGGTGTTGGTACTTTGGGTCCATGATAAGATGAAAGAAAAGTAGATAAAAAGGAAAAATAGAGATAGTAAGTTGTAGAATTCTAGAATTCCTTCTTCCTTTAGAGAGAAAAGGAAGAAGTTCTAGAGAAAAATGAGAGGATTTGTGATTTAGAGAGAGAGAATAACAAATTAAGAGAGAGAGTGAGCTCGGAGAATTAAACTCTTATGCACAGTAGACGTATATGTAGACAATGATTAAACCACTATAGATGACACGTATAGAGGCCACGTGGGAGAGACAGTGTGAATCAAATTAATTCAGGATTTGGAATAGGCCTAAATGTTCTAAGCTGAAATGGGTTAGGTTGTTTCGGGCCTTAACGAGTTAAATAACAAACATAAAATTGAAAACCAACTTGTACATATCTTAAGCCCAATTCAAAGCCTACTAAAAATAAAATTAACTATGAACAACAAGTCTAATTTAACGATAATTAGGGATCTTCCTGAATGGTATTCAAATCATTCCATTACAACATAATCCTCTAGTAACTCAAATAATTTGTTTTAATCAAAACCTTATTGAACAATACATACACTCATATGTTATCCTTAATACTCAACATTTGTCAATGAATTCATCATCATTACTACTAAGGGTTTAGAATATGACAAACCTTGAAATCAATACGATTTACGTCTTCCAACATAGACCATATCAATGAGCAAAGACCTTTGATATTACTACTTAAGAACATCTACAATCTCCACAATTCCACTTATACAATATTTAATTTCCTCATGTAACAAAACCTCAGGTAACCAAAAGATTCATATCTAAACATCTGGAAGTTAAACCTCTCATGGTAAATATCTGTAACACCCCAAAATTTATTTAATGTTAATGTAAAATAAATGATAAATTAGTGTGCCATAATTAATGTTTCAACATTAATTTGATAATTGGGTTGGATTTAGAATTTTCGTTATTTTGTTAAATTGGTGAATTCAAATGATTTCTCATTGTTTTAAAATGATGTTTTGAGTTTTAAAACATAACAATTTGTAAAATGTTAAAAATACTCCATTTTACAAAACCGTGGGCAGCACATGGTTTTTTCACAGTAAAACCGCCCACCGATTTTCTCTATTTATTCTCTCTCTTCCTCCTCTCTCCTCACACTCTCACGTCTCACTCTCTCTCTCTCTCTCTTGATCTCTCTCGGTCTCTCATTTCTCTCTCTATCTCTCTCACAAATTTTTGAAACAAATTCGAATCCAAGCTTCGGATTAGCAAGGAGGAAGCTCGGGGATGTGATTTGGCAACCAAGGACGCAGATTGAAGCTTCGATTCGAGGTTAGTTTTGAAATTTCTAAACTTTTTTTCAAAATTTTCAATTTTGTACATTTTTGAAATCTAGGTTTGTTTGAGCTTAGAAAACCTTGGATTTGAGTTAAATGAACTTAGAACAACTAGAATCTAAGCTTAGATTGAAGAAAAACGGATTGGATTCAAGATTTTTCATTTTTCTCCCTATTTTTCCATTTTTGGATTTTTGAGATTTTTGAATTTAAATCTTGTTTAAATGAGTCCAAATGTGTTCTAATATGTTTTTCTATCAACTATAATTGTTTTCTATGCCCGAGATTTGAGAAAAACAGGTTAGAATCAAGATTTTGTGTTTTGGGAAATTGGGAAACCCGTGGCTGAATTTTTTGGATTTTCCTAGTTCGGCAGGCCGGACCACGTGTTCGGCAGGCCAGAATAGGGATCGGCAGGCCGGTGTTCTTCAGTCCGACAGGCCAAACCTTGGGATGTTCGACCGACCGAACTTTGCTTTCGGCAGGCCGAACTATGCAGTTCGGGTTCGGCCGGCCGAAGCAGGGAGTTTGGCAGGATGGCCGAGGCATGGAAAATTTTGTGATTTTCGCCCGTTTTCACTGTTTTGAACCCTGATTTAAATTCCAACTTTATAGGATGATTTTAAAGGTACAAATTGCACACTAGGACATCATGAAATGGTTTAGTAACATAGAATGTCTCAAACTAGATATTGATCGACTTAGTTTGTATCTAGGATCGTTCGTGGTTCCGCGGAGCTAACGTATAGCAGACCGAGATTACAGTGTGGGGCACCGGCACGAGTATTGAGGTAGGACTTCTACCCTATTTCTTTGGTAGCCTGGTTTTGAAATGATTTGGCTTTGAAAAGGATTTCTATTAAATGTTTTCAACAGTTGTTTGAAAATAAATTTATCGATTATATTTTAATATACCGTGATCTGAAATGAACTTCATAATGAATGTAAATGACAACACTCGGTAATTGGGTTTTGAATGATGATGATAATAAACACATAGGCATGATGCCATATCAGAGATCGGGTCGTGTAGCAATCGACCTTGGGGGCAGGTCCCGAAACCCAATTGGGCCACTACGGTGGTGATATTATTATGGTTTGCCTAGGAAAGAAAATGATATTACTGGTTGTGCGAGTAAACTGTTTTGGGTAAGAATGGTTTTACTCATATTTACTTATTTATTCATTTAAGGTTTCTTTAGAATGTTCCTGAATAATGAAATGCTTCTTTAAATTAAATTATTTTATTAAAACTTAGTCCTACTAAGTCTTTCGCTCACATTTTATTTGTTTTTAAATTTTCCCCCCCTCTAGGTGGTTTTCCATTTAGGTTTGGAGAGGATTCTTCGGACCGAACTCAGGAGCAATAGAAGAATTAATTTATCTTTTGTATCATTTAATCAAGGCATGTAAGATTTTAACTTTATTTGTATCTAGACTGTGATTGTATTTATGATATTGTCAGTACCATGTGTGTGCACAAGTTGTGGGTCTGTGGGACCCATACTCATGGTTTTACTATTTTATTATTATTCGTTTAATGATTTCAACTGCGTAATGTATATGAACTCTTTATAAGGTGTTGTTTTTAATGAACCCCACATTTTATATTTAATCAAAGCCCTAAACTCAAGATTTTTAATTAAATTCTCCTTTAATCAATTTATATAATCCGCCACGTCACCACCCGTACTTTGGGGCGTGACAAAATGGTATCAGAGCTCAAGGTTATGAACCTTGGGAATTGTGCACACATAAGTTTGACAATGAAATACCTCTGACAGTCCAAATTTGTTTTCAGAAGTGAGAGAATGGCACCTAGACATCGTTCGACGGCTGACGCCGAGTTCGGGAATGATGAGAGCATGATGAGGTCTATGTTTGCGGCTTTTCGGCAGATGGCAGCCAGGGCTAGACCAGGAGATTCTGATGTTGGTAGCCAGCATGCGTACTTTAAGGAATTCTGGCGGGCGTCAGTTCTGACTTTTGATGGCAATGGGGATCCGCAGTTAACAGAGTATTGGTTAGATTCGGTCTTGAAGCATTTGGATACTCTTGGTGTGCCTGAGGAGTATCATGTGGAGTTTGCTGTGTATAAGCTTAAGGGTGGCGCTAATACTTGGTGGAAGCAGGCTAAGCGTCTGGAGCGCGGTGGTGATATAAGTTGGGACAGGTTCGAGGAGCTGTTCTATGATCGATATTTTCCGCAGGGGTATAGGGATTAGAAGGCAGCTGAGTTCTACAGGTTGCAGCAAGGTGATCTATCAGTTCGGGAGCATGAGGCAAGGTTTAATGAGTTGGCTAGGTTTGCTCCATCAGCGGTGGCATCGAAGCGTGAAAAGTGTATTAAGTTTTAGGAAGGGCTCAAGGCTCCTATTTGGCGGCAGTTGGTTGCTCTACGGCTTAGGAGTTTTGGAGAGCTTGTGTCGTCGGTGATCTCCGTGGAGAATGATTATGTGCAGTATTGTAAGGACCGAGCCAAGGCTTCAGGAGGACCGTAGAGAAGTGGCAGGAAGAGCACAAGTAGTCGTCCAGCTCTGGGGAAGAACAAGCAAGGTGGTGCGACCAGTGGTAGCAGCAGTTCGTCTGGCAGCGGGCGTAGCAACCCCTATAGCTTTCATTGTCATTTCTGTCAGCAGCCCGAACACATCAAGAGGAATTGCCCGATCAGGAGTGCTCGTCTTGGATCTCAGACCGGGGAGGATGCCAGTCGCCAGTCGTCAGTCTCAGTCTCAGCCTTAGACCCTACCTCCGCCTCCGTAGTACCCACAGTTGCAGTATCCCCAGTTCTCTCCTCAGCAATTCTCATATCCGGCACGGGGGCAGCAGCTGCAGCATTTTCAGCGCAGTGTCCCTCCATATCGAGCGTCGAGTATAGGTAGTGTGCAGTCGTCTCCATCCCAGCAGCATCGGCAGAATAATCCAAGACCCAGCAATGTTGGTAGAGGAAAAGGAAAGGCTCCAGTGAAGGTTCATGCTATGGCATCTAGAGGGTCAGATTCTCAGACTGGTAACACGGTTGTCGATGGTATGATCCTAGTTTCTAGATCTTTAGCTCGTGTTTTATTCGATACTGGTGCCTCTCATTCTCTCATTTTGAGTTCTTTTGTACATGCCTTGGGATTAGAGATAGAAGAGTTTAATGAACCCCTAGTTATAACTTCTCCCTTGGGGCGGGTGTGTGTAAATTGTATGTGTAAATCTTGTAAAATAAAGATTGGGGATGAGATTTTGAAAAGTGATTTGATTATACTCCCCATGAGCTCCTATGATGTAATTCTAGGGATGGACTGGTTGTCCAAGTATAGTGCAGTTGTGGACTGCCAACTTAGAAAAGTGACCCTAGTGTCTGATAGGGGGACGATGATCACTTACCAGGGTGGTGGTGATTGGTTAATGAGTGAGCGTCTCATGAAGTCGTGTCTAGGAAGGCGAAGGAATCTAGGTTGTTGTGCTTTTCTTGTCAACCTAGATTGTGAGCCCTATGCTTCGAGTGGCAGTGTAGCGATTCCGGTGGTTGATGAGTTCGAGGATGTCTTCCCCGACGAGTTGCCAGGATTACCACCGCATCGGGAGATTGAGTTTGGTATCGAGTTGTTTCCAAGGACAGCACCGATTTCTATGACACCTTATCAGATGGCGCCGGTAGAAATGAAAGAATTGAGGAAGCAACTTCAGGAGCTTGCTGATAAAGGGCATATTCAGAATAGCACATCTCCGTGGGGAGCACCAGTTTTGTTTGCTAAGAAGCATGATGAGACTCTCAGGTTGTGTGTGGATTATCGGCAGCTGAATCGTGTTACGGTGAAGAACAAATATCCCTTGCCTAGGATTGATGAGTTGTTTGATCAGTTGGGAGGTTCGCGGTACTTCTCAAAGATTGATTTGCGGTCGGGTTATCATCAGCTCAGGATTAAGGAAGAGGATATTCCCAAGACAGCTTTTAGGACTCGGTATGGGCACTTTGAGTTTCTGGTTATGTCGTTTGGGTTGACGAATGCTCCGGCAGCTTTCATGGATTTGATGAACAGGATATTTAGGCCGTATTTGGATCAGTTCGTGATCGTGTTCATCGATGATATTCTTGTGTATTCTAAGACTTGGGAGGAGCATGAGCAGCATCTTCAGATCGTGCTTCAGACTCTGCGGGAGCACCAGTTGTATGCTAAGAGGGAAAAGTGTGAGTTTTGGTTGACTGAGGTCAAGTTTCTAGGTCATGTTATCTCGGAGCATGGTTTTTTTGTGGATCTGTCCAAGATTAAAGCTATATTGGAGTGGGAACGACCAAGGAATATAGCGGAGATTCACAGCTTCTTAGGTCTTGCTGGATATTATAGGAAATTTGTAAATGATTTTTCAAAGATTGCAGCTCCGTTGACGAGATTGATCAAGAAAAACGTCAGGTTTGAGTGGAATGAAGATTGTGAGCTTGCTTTTCAGGAATTGAAGAAACGGCTGACTTCAGCTCCAGTGTTAGTTATTCCTAGCAGTGACAAGCCGTATGAGGTTTATGTGGATGCTTCAGGGCGTGGACTTGGATGCGTGTTGATGCAGCATGGACGTGTAGTTGCGTATGGATCGAGACAGCTACGACCTCACGAGCGAAATTATCCTACTCATGATTTAGAGCTCGCAGCGATGATTCATGCGCTAAAGATTTGGAGGTGTTATTTGTATGGAGCGTCGTTTCAGGTCTTCTCCGATCACAAGAGTTTGAGGTATTTGTTCACTCAGAGGGATCTTAACTTGAGGCAGCGTAGGTGGATCGAGTATATGGAGGATTATGATTTCGCATTGTAGTATCATCCCAGGAAAGCTAATGTGGTCGCAGATGCGCTTAGCAGGAAGTCTTCAGGGATTCTCGCATGTTTGGCTTTTGAGGAATGGAGTAGGGATGCGACAGTGAGCGAGTTTAGGCTACGTTATCATGAAGACTGTGATCGCATTTTGGTGTATCATGTGGAAGCGACTCCAGCTCTTGTTCGGATGGTGAAGCAAAGTTAGTGGCAGGATCGGCATTTGCAGGGGATTTGGTCACGGATTCAGAATGGGGAACAGTTCGAGGAATGGAGCATACATGTAGATGGGTCGTTGTATTTTTGGGAGCGTCTTGCAGTTCCAGCTATCGCCGAAGTGATGAAAGCCGTTTTGGACGAAGCTCATAGGTCTCAGTTCGCTATTCATCCGGGGAGCACAAAGATGTATTGTGATTTGAAGAGGAAGTATTGGTGCAGAGGCATGAAGAAAGATGTTCGAGAGTACGTGGCCAAGTGTTCGATGTGTCTTCAGGTGAAAGCCGAGCATCAGAAGCCTGCAGGTCAGGTTCAGCTGCTTCCTATTCCAGGGTGGAAATGGGAGCATGTGACGATGGATTTTCTCACAGGTTTGTCGAGGACGGAGCAGCGGCATGATGCAGTTTGGGTCGTGGTCGACAGGTTGACAAAATCGGTGCATTTCATTCCGTTTAGGTTGACGTGTTAGAGGAAGGTTCTCGGGGAGTTGTATCTGTATAACATTGTGAGGTTGCATGGGGTTCCTTTGTCCATCACCTCTGATCGAGACACCAGGTTTAATGCTAAGTACTGGAGGAGTTTTCAGGAGGCTGTAGGTACGGATTTAAACTTCAGTACGGCGTTTCGTCCTCAGACTGATGGGCAGTCTGAGCGCGTTATTCAGATTCTCGAGGATATGTCGCGTGCCTGTGCGTTGGACTTCAGCGGAAATTGGAAGCAATGTTTGCATATGGCAGAGTTCGCGTACAACAATAGTTATCAGGCGAGTATTGGTATGGCACCATTTGAAGCGTTGTATGGGCGACCGTGTCGGTCACCTGTGTGCTGGGCCGAGCCAGAAGATAGGGTTATTCTTGGGCTGGATGAGATCCGTGATAGCAACGAGAAAGTCGCGGTGATTCGAGATCGATTGAGAGCAGCTCAGAGTCGACAGAAGAGTTACGCAGATAGGAGACGTAGACCCTTAGAGTTCGCGGTTGGAGATTTTGTTCTCTTGAGGGTATCGCCTCGTAAGGGAACTATGCGGTTCGGAGTGAGTGGGAAGCTCGCGCCGAGGTATATTGGGCCGTTCGAGATCACTCAGCGTGTTGGTGTGGTCGCTTATCGGCTTGATCTTCCGCTCGAACTTTCTCATGTTCACGATGTGTTTCATGTGTCGATGCTTAGGAAGTGTCCACCTGAGCAGGGTAAGATAGTTTCATTTCGCGATGTGCAGGTTCAGGAAGATACGACGTATGAAGAAGTGCCGATTCAGATTATCGACCGAAAAGTGATTAGTTTGCGTCGTCGTGAGATACTGTTGGAAAAGGTCGTATGGCCGCATCATGGGGTTGATGAAGCCACTTGGGAACTAGAGTCGAGTATGCGGGAATCGTATCCGCATTTGTTTTGTTTCTAAGATGAGATGTAAATTTCAACGGTGAAATTTCTTTTAGGGGTGGAGAGTTGTAACACCCTGAAATTTATTTAATGTTAATGTAAAATAAATGATGAATTAGTGTGCCATAATTAATGTTTCAACATTAATTTGATAATTGGGTTGGATTTAGAATTTTGGTTATTTTGTTAAATTGGTGAATTCAAATGATTTCTCATTGTTTTAAAATGATGTTTTGAGTTTTAAAACATAACAATTTGTAAAATATTAAAAATACTTCGTTTTACAAAACTGTAGGCAGCACATGGTTTTCACACAGTAAAACCGCCCACCGATTTTCTCTATTTATTCTCTCTCTTCCTCCTCTCTCCTCACACTCTCACGTCTCACACTCTCTCTCTCTCTTGATCTCTCTCGGTCTCTCATTTCTCTCTCTATCTCTCTCACAAATTTTTGAAACAAATTTGAATCCAAGCTTCGGGTTAGCAAGGAGGAAGCTCGGGGACGTGATTTGGCAACCGAAGACACGGATTGAAGCTTCGATTCGAGGTTAGTTTTGAAATTTCTAAAACTTTTTCCAAAATTTTCAATTTTGTACATTTTTGAAATCTAGGTTTGTTTGAGCTTAGAAAACCTTGGATTTGAGTTAAATGAACTTATAACAACTAGAATCTAAGCTTAGATTGAAGAAAAACGGATTGGATTCAAGATTTTTCATTTTTCTCCCTATTTTCTCATTTTTGGATTTTTGAGATTTTTGAATTTAAATCTTGTTTAAATGAGTCCAAATGTGTTCTAATATGTTTTTCTATCAACTATAATTGTTTTCTATGCCCGGGATTTGAGAAAAACAGGTTAGAATCAAGATTTTGTGTTTTGGGAAATTGGGAAACCGGTGGCTGAATTTCTGGGTTTTCCCAGTTCAGTAGGCCGGACCACGTGTTCAACAGGCCGAAATAGGGATCGGCAGGCCGGTGTTCTTCAGTCCGGCAGGCCGAACCTTGGGATGTTCGGCCGACCAAACTTTGCTTCCGACAGGCCGAACTGCACCGAAGCAGGGAGTTCAGCAGGCCGGCCGAGGCATGGAAAATTTTGTGATTTTCACCCGTTTTCACTGTTTTGAACCCTGATTTAAATTCCAACATTATAGGATGATTTTAAAGGTACAAATGGCACACTAGGACATCATGAAATGGTTTAGTAACATAGAATGTCTCGAACTAGATATTGATCGTCTTAGTTTGTATCTAGGATCGTTCGTGGTTCTGTGGAGCTAACGTATAGCGGACCGGGATTACGATGTGGGGCACCGGCACAAGTATTGAGGTAGAACTTCTACCCTATTTCTTTGGTAGCCTGGTTTTGAAATGATTTGGCTTTGAAAATGATTTCTATTAAAATATTTTCAACGGTTGTTTGAAAATGAATTTATCAGTTATATTTTAATATACCGTGATCTGAAATGAACTTCATAATGAATGTAAATGACAACACTCGGTAATTGGGTTTTGAATGATGATGATAATAAACACATAGGCATGATGCCATATCAGAGATCGGGTCGTGTAGCGATCGACCTTAGGGGCAAGTTTTGAAACCCAGCTGGGCCACTACGGTGGTGATGTTATTATGGTTTGCCTAGGAAAGAAAATGATATTACTGGTTGTGCGAGTAAACTGTTTTTGGTAAGAACGGTTTTACTCATATTTACGTATTTATTCATTTATTCATTTATTCATTTAAGGTTTCTTTAGAATGTTCCTGAATAATGAAATGCTTCTTTAAATTAAATTATTTTATTAAAACTTAGTCCTACTGAGTCTTTCGCTCACATTTTATTTGTTTTTAAATTTTCCCCCCCTCTAGGTGGTTTTCCATTTAGGTTTGGAGAGGATTCTTCAGACCGAACTCAGGAGTAATAGAAGAATTAATTTATCTTTTGTATCATTTAATCAAGGCATGTAAGATTTTAACTTTATTTATATCTGGACTGTGATTGTATTTATGATATTGTCAGTACCATGTGTGTGCACAAGTTGTGGGTCTGTGGGACCCATACTCGCGGTTTTACTATTTTATTATTATTCGTTAATGATTTCAACTGCCTAATGTATATGAACTCTTTATAAGGTATTGTTTTTAATGAACCCCACATTTTATATTTAATCAAAGCCCTAAACTCAAGATTTTTAATTAAATTCTCCTTTAATCAATTTAAATAATCCGTCACGTCACCTCCCGTACTCCGGGGCGTGACAATATCCAAAATTATTACAGGTGCCTTAAATATTATGATGTACCTAAGGAAAGTCCTATTGGTCATTTTCACATTGCATCTATTCATAAAGATTCACTGATACACTTAAATACAATGTACACAACAAAATATTCCAACCTTGAAACTCAATCATTCTTTGCCTTTACATAATCTCAACATACCAAAAGACTAGCGTTTATCTCTCTCAAGATTCAATACCATGAATTCCTAACTTATCTCATATTGCTCAAGTTAATGGAACCTCTAAGAAAATTTATCGAGACTTAAGCACTCTGTCAAGTACACGCATAATCACTACATATGTTTAAATCAATTATGTAGAATTTAACACATCTATGCCAAACTTTAAAATCAACAACTCAAACCTTATATTTCTTATTATTTTTCACAAGATAAAAGGCTCTTAAATCCTCATATCTATATGAATTTCTCATCATTACATACGAATTAGAAATGCTTATAGATCCTAGCATTATACGAATCTATTATAAGCATTCTACATATAAACTCATTCCTTATAATTATTATTCCCACATAACCATTAATACTTTTATTCCATATAATCATCGTAGTCACATAACCGTTAATATTTCCATTCAGGGCCTTTCCATGTTACATCTCCTTGGACTGTATAAATCAACCTGAAGGTTCATTTTGATGATGACATTAAAAATTCAACTTCAAAACCATCTCGAAAACAAATTTTTAAAGTGATGCTACAATCCCTAGGATAACCGAACCTAGGCTTTGATATGAAAAATTCTGTAACACGCCTAAGTGGGGGTTAAAGTTTTAAATAAATTAAATAAAGATAAAAAATTTAAAATAAAACATCAAAAGAAATTTACCTCGGACTTAAATGAAAACTCTCAAATTCAAAATAGAAAAAACATAAACAACAAATAAACCATAGTTTAATGTAGCACCTTAAATTTTAATAATATAAAACTGTCATTATCATCATTCCAACCCTCAACACATCTTAATACAGTCATAGAAAGTAACAAACGATGCTTACATTATCATGAAGGACATTCTTTGATAAATGAAACAATTCCAATATAATATAGCAACATAGCTTCCTCAACTATATTTCTTGTCAACACCTCACATACTGCGAGTCCTAAAAAGATGAAAATATAGGGGAATGAGTGACAACATGCTCGTAAGAAAAACTATTACTCACCTTAAGGTTTTATTCATTACCACATTAAACCTTCATGGTCAGTTAGTTTTCATCATTATCCAAATCATGAGATTTATTATGATCATATTCCGTGGGTATTATGGTTAATCATTACCAAGTTTCATACATATACATATATACAATTATTACAATTTATCATTATTCCTAGGTATCCACATTCAATAGAGTATCACTCAACTCATCGAAACCTAAGTGGGCGCACTTAACCACCCTCCAAACATTCCAAGGGTGTTTCAGTGAGGGGACATCAAGCCCCAAGTCCTCACCAAATCGATTCTTGTACAGTGTATTCTAGGACTTTGGACCCAAGGGAGCGTCATCACCTCCCCTATTTTACCTTTTAGGGTATTCATGCCCAAGGACATAACCATTATCCTCTTCATGACTTACCATTCCTCTATAATCATTCATTATTTATAGAGTCAGTTTTCCTAACTATGCTTCTCAATTTACAACAACATATGTCAAATCAATATATTCTTTGCTGTACAAAATCGAACGAGTTCATGTCAGTCTCATATGTAATATAATAGCAATTCAACATACATATATATATATATATTGCAATAAAATAACCAATTTTAATTCCATAAAAACCTCATAAAAGATGAGTAATAGATTCCCTACTTCTTGGCAAATACCATGCTGAGAACTTCTAGCTCACAATACCAAATTTACCACGTAAGCTCCAAGTACTTTGTTATCCTACGACGTATAAAATAACCATACTTTAACTCAATTCCTAATCCATAATCATACCGATTACCATCTATTCTTATTAGTGTGCCATAATCATTTCTATAAGATCCTTGGAACATTTTGTAACACAAAACGATGAAAAACATATAAGTTTGGACTGCCTGGTTGACCTACTGACCAAAACTGTTATTTTTAGACTCTTTGCGGCCTGTCGATTGCTGTTCATCGACCTGTCGGTACTGTTCACTAGGTACTGTTCATTCGACCTGCCGGTACTGTTCATCCGGCTTGTCGACAAAGCAATTTTCTGGAAATTCCAGATTTTTATTTTCAAGGATTTCAAACTTTAAAACTCAATCCGATTCTTTTTAACAATTTTTAAGTTATAGAAAATGCATAAAAACCATGGATTAACACATTTACACACATATAGATTATTCCTTACAAAATTTTCATGCTCAACAAATAAATCTAAACCCAAAAATCAAAAATTTTTAAAACTAGCTCTAAAACTCAATTTAAGCTAAGATCTATAGAAATCAAGCTTCAAAAATGTTGTATAATTACCTACCAACATCAAGAACATGTTTTTTTCACAATTCTCATGCCAAAATACAACTTAAAATCAAAGTTAAAGTTTTAAAAATCTAACCTCAAAACTTAGCTTAAAAGTCTTAGAAATGCTTGGGCCTCTTCGAACTTTAAAATTTGTGAAGAATAGTTTGTAGGATTTTGAAGTCTTGAACTTTTCTTTGGTTCTTTCTCTGATTTTTATGGCTGCCTAAGAGAGAGTTTTTGCTGTGTGTTTTGTGTCAAAATGAAAGAGGAAGGAGAAGATAGAAGTAAGAAGAAGAAACGTGAGAGAAGAAGATTGAGAGGCTGAAAAGAAAACAAATCATTGAAGGGAGGAAACATGGTAGTTGAGGGTAGCTAGCATTTTGGAGATAGATGTGGGCAGATGGCATTTTGGAAGTAGAGAGGGTAGGTAGACCATAGTCTCCTTCGGAGACTTTAGATCATATAATGTCAAATGGAATTTTCGTAATTAATTAGACGATCCATGAACATTTTGGTCAATATACTAAATCGGTATAAGAAATTTTAGGAATTTAAAAATAAATAGAAATAAATATTATGAAATAGATTTTAAATGAAACAAATTTTTAATTGGCACATTAATAATTAATTTAATTACTATAATACCTGTTAGGAAAATAACGGGTGTCACACCATCTAGAGGAGACTTGCCAAACTCAATTAGGAACATGGATCCCCTCTTGATTAATATATGCCATCCAGAGCCCGTATGATCAACATATATTAATAATCATTTCTTTAGCCATTAATTTTATTAATAGAGTTCCTAGGGGAGGTTAATAATAAAATTAAGTTGAGTGTATAACCATCATTTCAATATTTTGTCCATGATTTATAATCAACACCTAGGGGTGTGCAACAATAATTCATGCCAAAATACCTTATCCTCTCGGAGATCCAACCCGATACAGAATGAAGTCCCTTCCTAGGGTCGGAACCACCTTGTGCTACCTATGGACCAACGATGTAGGCCATAAGTCCTCTCTTCAAAAACCTTCTCCCACTCAATCTTTTGAAATCAAGGTTTTATTTTTAAAAACATGCATGAACAATGTTTAATGAGCAGCACTCCCTATTCTATATGACGCATTATCAACATACATAGTAAATCATATTATAATGCAGACAAGCAAAGCAATATGCAAAGCTACAAGCAAAATAATAATATATAGACATAATGTTATAGCTCTACCCTAGAGATAAGAAATCAAAGATTACAAGCAATCAAATCGTAACATATTATTGATATTTCATCCTTGAATCTTCAAATTGTATCCTTCTTCACGTATTATCCATCTTCAAGTCTTCAATCCCACATAGATTGAATACTCCATATTTTTGGTCATATCCAAATTTAATGTTTCTTAGAATTCTCCCAAAAATAAAATCAAAACTGCACCAAAAAACACACACCTTTTTTGAAAAATCCACAGCTCTTTGTCAGCATATCGATCTGTGTAATCAGTTTGCCGGTCATGACCCTTTGGCCTGTCGAACCTTACAATTTGGCCTGCCGGTCATGGCAGATCGACCTGCCAAACTTGAAAGTTTGGCCTATCGCTAGAGCTGTCAGAATTCTACCCCGCGGACGGCCTACCGATCCTAGAGGTTTGGCCTTTCGAACTGCGACCATCGGCCTACTGAACTTGTTGTCCAAGCAGAAACCACGACTTCCAAAAAATACAGTTTTAATGCAGCTTTTCAATCTTATTTTCAACAATTCAAAAACATAAAATTAGAGACTCAAGAAATACCTGTGGAATGCTATCATCTATCTTCTAGATCCGTCTTCTTTTAATGATTATTTAATTACAAAATTCATACAAATTAAAATCAAATATAATTCTTAGACGATGATGATAGACCGCCATCTAATTACATGAAAAACCTAGATACACATTCTAACCTCTAAGGAACCATAATCGACACAAATTAATTAATTAATGAATAATTAAATTATAATTTAATCAACCATAATTAATTAATAAACATTCACCAATAATTCCATGGCAACATAAATATATCAAAGCCCTATAGTGCTAACTCTCTAAAAAAATTAAATTCAAGCATAGGAGGATCAAGATCACATAATTTATTCATATAGCATGATCACAAACTCGTAAATTTATGTAAAAACCATGTCTCTAATACCAATTGATGGAAAAACAATATGCAACAGAATTTAAAATTTTTTTCATCAGAGTATTTTTCAAAACACAAGTTTGACATGCTATATGCATAAATTAACCAAATCTTACTAACCCTGTATGCCAAAGAGCTCCTACAATCTGTGAAGAGAAAGGCCTTCCTAAAGAGTCTTAATCAACTGATCTTCTTTGCTATTCTCTATCCACGATTGGTATGTGTGTGGGCATACCTCGTACATCTCTTCCCTAGTGACTCTCCTTCCAACCAATTGAGAAATACCCAAAATAATCGTTCGTGATTTGTGAATAATAACTCTTCAGGGGAGTTTTAGAGACTTACAGAATAGAGTGCTCACTCTTGATCTCTCAACTAATCTAAATAACTATGAAGTCTCACTCCCTATTTATAGAGGTTGGACCCAAGGGTTAATCCTTATCAAATAAGGCCTTGAAAATTTGAATCTAGATTAATATCTGATAAAATCACGTAAAAATATGTGATCAAATTATCGTTCGGTTGGCAGGCCAAACTGGTAAATCGGCCTGCCGAACTTACTCCATCGATAGGCTGAACTTGAATATTGGCCTACCGAACTTATGATAAATGATCCTTGTGAATCTTTTATTTCCCACCGAAGATTCTTTAGATAAGGCCTCAGTTTTAATTCAAATAGCCCAATAGAGAAGTTATCTGATTAAAACAACCATATCTAGATAATCTCTAGGAAAATAAATATTTCAGATAATTCAATAAGTTTATCTTGAATTAATTTATACAAAATTAATTCAATTGATAAACAGACATGAATTATCTGATCCTATCGAATTTCAGCCAAACTAATAATTTAACATAAGTCACCAGTTTATTGGAAAAGCATGCCGTATCGTTACAAGATTTATTATGAGCTAGCAAAGGGGACCTGATGGACCTATATAGTTCAAGCTCTCGATAATTATAAAACCCAATATCCTATATATATGTTTCATAATTATCAACTTTAATGCTACTCCATTAAAAGCTTAGAGCTACACTCTCAAACTATATAAAATTATGATCTTGAATTAATTTATACAAAATTAATTCAATCGATAAACAGACATGAATTATCTGATCTTATCGAATTTCAGCCAAACTAATAATTTAACATAAGTCACCAGTTTATTGGAAAAGCATGCCGTATCGTTACAAGATTTGTTATGAGCTAGCAAAGGGGACCTGATGGACCTATATAGTTCAAGCTCTCGATAATTATAAAACCCAATATCCTATATATATGTTTCATAATTATCAACTTTAATGCTACTCCATTAAAAGCTTAGAGCTACACTCTCAAACTATATAAAATTATGAAGCCCAAATAGCTAAGTATTCATAACATATCGTAAAGTATCATATCCCCATAGGATATCCATAATCGGCTTAAGGATAAATTCTGTCTTACCTTTCCAATTATTTTTTTCTTACTGTTCTATTATCTCACCATCGTAAAACTTACCATCCAATGATAGTATACCATTTGGTTACACCTATGTATCCAAATGATTGAGCTCTTTTGTTTTCACATTATAGGATAATGCTTATAAGAGGAAATCATCGACTTCTAAAAAGGTGTTATAGATTCCGTAGATATGAATAATAAGTCTACGCTATCAAGAGTTATGTCTCCAACATACCAGAATGCATACCAATATATATTGTGGATGTCACCCTTTGGCACATCAAAAGATATAAGTCAAGATAATGGGCCCACTATTCATCTCAAGATTAAGATACAACACATATGATTGTCTAAAGTAAATTGATTTGCTGAGACGAAATTATTAATCCAAATCAACTACACTTTATGTCCGATCCAATACATTGCCACCTATGACAACACACCAATATTTTCATTCATGAAGTCCACCTCCGATGGCTAAGACAAACCATCTTTCGTTAGAGATATAGATAATATAACAATCTTTACATGAATAAAGCTCCAAACTTTATTGTCTCGATTGCGGATCTCATAATTTAGAATGTCACCTTTAGAATTATGTCTTTCACATAATCTGTCTAGCATATGCCTGATTCTAAAGGTTTAAACTGACAGTCTTAGACTTTTGTTTTCTTATCATACATCTAACAAATATGAACATAAAGAGGACAACAATTTGGTATATGTTTAATAAATAAACTCTTTATTGATAAAAACGTCTTCAAAACATATTACATTTTTAATCCTTAGGACATACATGTTTAAAAATATAGAGAAAACAAATTTTATAGGCCCAAAAGCACAAGTATGAGCAAACATCCTTTGTGCTAGTTCAAATCTTCTCGGCACTAGATGCTACCATGGTGAACATTATTAGGTCATACACTGCAGATAAACACAGGAAAGAGGACTTAAGATATGATACAAAGAAGACCTACCTATAGACCAACTGTACAGCGACAACAAAGCTCTGAGGGACACAAACACAAGCGACAAATCTGAGGGACACAAACACAAGCGACAAACAATATAACTCAAAAATGCCAACAATCATCACAGCCTGTAACCTTTACCTATAGCATATTAGAAACCTTCTTGTGGCAGCCATGTAGATAGTGGATCTACAATCAAATATGAAAATATTAATTTGGATTGTTTTTATTTTGTCTAAGGAACTTGGGCCCTCAAATCACCGTTAATTGGACCTACTAGCTCAAGTAAATGTGCAAGATCAAATTGTAATGGACAAAATAAAATAATGCTGTAAAAATAAAGAATTTATTGTTGTTCACTCTGTTAAAAGAACTACTTCCAAAGTATTTCACTAGAATATGATTTCTGGGTACAGATTACAAGAGAGCAAAAAAAAAAGAAGAAAATTCAATTCGGCAGAGTTTTTGTATGCTTTTTTCTATATCCCCCACAACAAGGAAGCTATCCCTTTATATAGAGCAGGAATGAGACACCACCTCCAACCGTTTGACGGAGTGGAGTGGTGCGTTGTAGGTAACCCAATAGTGGGACACATGGCGACCTGTAATATGCTACAAGAATCATGCTTTCCCCACATTTTGGTTCATGATCAGACGTGTAACCATCCACCAGTTCGTGTTGATAACTGTCAACTCGTGGCCATCGATCAAGTCAGACACTTAGAGAGGAGTCTAATTTACCTTCAACAATCAATGCAATATGAATACAAGCAAGATCGAGCCAATCGAATGAAACAAATTCAATTCGCACATCTCACGTCGATTGACTCAATTCGATCTATTCGACCTGTATTACCACTATGGGCCGCCTGGGCCTATGGACAATTTGGGCCTAACAAAATTGTACCCCAACAGTTAGCCTCCCACTCCTTAGTAGATATAATCGACTACGGAAGTGATTAGAGGTCGAGCTCGAATCATTACGACGCGTCTCCTTGATTGAAAATTTGCATCCATACTTGAATCATTACCCTTTCTCGGGAAATCACGATACTCAAGTACTTATAACACATGTCACAACGTGATTAGAAGGCTCTAAAATATCTCTACAACATTGACGTATGCATTTGATTTGAAAGGACACCGCCTCGGTTTGAGCAGGAATTCAAAAAGATGCAAAACCCTAGCCCTTAGATCAGATGGTTTTGAATTGATCTCGGCCGTCGATTAGACACCTTTAGGTAGTATATAACATACTTTTTCTCTCTCCTCTTCATTTTGCCTCTTCCTTTTTGAACTCACGACGATTTTCTTTTATTTTCTCAAAGTTTTCTAGCGATTTTCAAGCAAGATTTCTCTCTTTTCTTCTTATTTTCTTGCAATTTTCTTTCCATAACCTTATTTCTCTTTCAATTTTGAGCTTTTTGATACCATTTTCATGCCAATTTTTGAGAAAATCTACGATTCCCTGGCCTGTTTATCTATCGCGACTTTAGAACTTTACAAATTGCCGAGATTTTTTAGATTCATAGGATCCTCTAGACCATAGATCTTCAAAGCCCTAAATCTCCTTTGAAAAACTTGTTTTCATAAAAATGTTAAAAGCAATCTCCATTGACTCGAGCACAAGCAGTGGCGAGGACCCCTGGTCGAGACGAAATGATTCTTCAATAGTCTATAATCAAATCAAGTTCTTGAGTTAGTGGCGCTGGGACCAGCCAAGAGGTAGCGAACCCAGGGGAAGAGCGAAACCAGCCAGCGGATCCATCAAAAAGAGTCGACTAAATCAAATCACTTTAAAAAAGGAAGTACATTTCTCCCACTAAAGGAGTATCCTTTTTTACAAAGAATCTAGAGTCCATCTTAACTGAGGGGGATTTACTGGTGATTAGGTCGAAGTATGGAATCCCATCCTTGGTCGAAATGCGTTTGCCTTATTCGGGGGAACAAGCAGATACACAAAACGACAACTGGTTTTGTGTATACACCAAATGGTTTGAGCTTGGCCTTCAGCTGCCAATTCCAAAATTTATGATTGAGATCGTCGGCCACTTCGACATCTCCATGACTTAACTCATGCCGAACGGGGTCTGACTACTTATTGCCCTTATGGTACTAATAGAGGAGGCTGGCATCGACTTCGACATATACGAATTTCTCCAATGATACTATTTGAAGCCAAACAGCAAAAGTATGGGTCGTTTCTATTTCATATACCAGTAGTTGAAGCAACTCATCATAGAATTTGTTAACGCAGACAGACATTAGAAAGAGAGATACTTCTTCTTGTCGATAAACTGTGATTCTCTTGAACTCACTGCTCGACTTCGCTTTTGGTTTGCTTTTGGTCACATTGGTAAGCATCGAGACTTGCGTTTATTTCAAGCAGTAATTCCAACCAATCTTAAATGCTGTCTTTTTTTTTGCAGATTATGAGCTGAATTATCCAGCTCCATTGGGTGAAAGGTTCCAAAAGAGGTTGAACCCACTGCTCGCTTTAAAGGGACGGACTTGGACTAAAATCTCGCAACCCGATCAACTTGGAAAGTCGTTAGTTTGGAAGCACTTCAAAGATATCCCAACAGGTATTCCTATTCGATTTCCAAAACGAGTCGATTGGGTTTTTGTATGCCACAGTGTACTTAAACGGCTGTACGGTCCATCCAAATATATTACTCCTCTATCTGACGAAGACATTCTTCTTGCAGAAGTCGCACTATCAGCCATGAGGGTAACACTGCCTTCAGTTGGTGAGATGAGGAGGAAGAAAGCTATGGATAAAGTAGTGAAGAAAAAGAGGATCGACACCAGCGAGCCTTCGATCCAAAAGGAGACAGGCCCTCCAATCGATTCGTCTGATCTTCCTCCACCTCCTTTCGCCATATAGCCCCCAGCTTCGAAGAAAAGGAAAGGGACGGAGCCTTTCGCTCCAGCCAAAGATGTCAAAGCATGGGTTCTTGACAAAACCCTTCATGTCACAGAGGACATCAGCATCACCCAAGACAAGGAAGCAACGACAAGAGCAGCTATAAATTTTTATTCGACAAGGATGTAGAGCTTCTAGGTGGGAAGCCATTTTCTTATGTGTATAATGAATTGGCTATGGCTATAGGATAGGTAAATCATAAAATCATTTTCATATGGTCCAAGTTCGTTTAAGTCAATTCATACTGAACTTTTCCTATCATATAGGCTCTTCTGCTCCACAATATCTTTGCAAACAAAGCTACTCACAAGTATGAGCAGGAGCTACTAAAAAACAAGGAGCTTAGAGAAAAACTCCGAAAGGCCGAGTCCGAAAGGGACGACAAGAAGCGAGAACTCGACGAAGCAATCGATGCTCTTACCAGGTCAAATGAGAGGGTGTTGAACTTGGGCAGTAGCCTTTGTATAGCTGAGAATAAGATCACCGACCTAAAGAAAACAGTAGAAAGTAAGGAAAAAGACATAGAAGATATCAAGGAACAGTTGCTTGAAGTCCATAGCACTTCCTCCTTTAAGGCACGGCTTAAAGCTTTAATGGAGTTCAAGTTAGGCAAACTCAGCGCTGAGACTATCGATGAGGAGATTAAGGAACTGAGGGAGCTGCTATCCCCAGATGACTCTGACATTCAGGTTGTCGAAGAAAGTGAGTCAATTCGTGGAGACATCCCAATTAAACCTTCTATTCTTGAGACCAGGAGCGATGTACCGACGTCGGGTAGTGAAGTCGTTGAGGCCCCCACCATCGAATCCACCAGGGAAAAAATAGTTCCAACCATGGAAGGGGGATATACGTAAGGCAATTGGTTTCATTGTTTTTTTGTTTCTTCATATTTGGACAATCTTTACTTTTATTTGCTCAATTTGTATTGAACAGCTTTATATTTGAACCGAATTTAGAATCAAATTTTGGTTCGCATCAATCCAGCCTTAGATTATTCATGCTTTATAGTATGTGATTGGCGATCAAGAACTTGTTCAATCTCAATAAAGAAATTAAAAGCCATCAAGCTAATAAGTGATAAATTGATTAGCATGCTAGAGAGATGCCATGAAATGATAAAATCATTACGACAGTTTTTCAAGAAGGATCAATGTAAATCGACTGAGCCATTATGACGTTGTATATCAAACTCTTAAAGAGTTGATCGAGCCATGTATTGGCATGGACAATGGAGATAATGATATGAGATCAAACTCTAAGAGAATTGATCGAATTTAGTGTTGGATTGAGCCATGAAGATAGCGATATGAGATCGAACTCTAGGAAAGTTGATCGAATCCACATTGGTGTTAAGCCTTGATGGCGACATAAGTTTGTTCGAGAGGATGGGCTTGGATAGAATTGATCGTGTCCAAAAACCGGCTAACTATGGTGTCATGTATAAATTGGACCAATTTGATCGAGTCTCAAACTTGATCCATGAAGATGGCATTTCATGAGTAAATTTGGATCAAGTTGATCGAGTCCAAAGTTGAGCCATGAAGATGGCATTGCAAGATTATGTTTGGATCGAGCTGGTCGAGTCTGAAGTAGAACCATGAAGATGGCAATGCGAGATAGTGTTTGGATCGAGCTGGTCGAGTTTGAAGTTGAGCCATGAAGATGGTGATGCGAGATAGTGTTTGGATCGAGCTGGTCGAGTCCGAAGTTGATCCATAAAGAGGGCAAGCAGAAATCAATGACTTGACTCGAGAACAGCTTATTGGTAATCTTAGGAAAATAAAATTTGAATTAATAAAGTGGCTACACTTGTTTATATAGTTCACGAGCTTCCTACATACCCATGTCTAGGGATCAAGCCGAATGTAGTTCAATTATACAGGTCAAAATTAAGAAAATGAAATTTGGAAGTGTTAAACATAATACTTCCTTAAACGATTTGCATTCCAGCTTTTGCTAATGACCGATCCATCTAGCTTCTCCAACTTGTATACCCCATCTTGAACGACAAACCGAACTCGATAAAGACCTTCCTAGTTAGCCGCTAATTTTCCAACGTAAGCTTCTTTCGTATTTTGAAAAACTTTTTGGAGTACAAGTTCGCCCTTCTAGAACTTCCTAACTTTCACTTTCTAGTTGTAGTACCTGGCGGCTGCTCTTGGTAACGTCCGAGGTGATAGAAGGCATTATCTCTCTTTTTATCTATCAAAGCCAATGCATCATGCATCATTTCATCATTCTTTACTTCATTTAAAAGCGAGTAATCAACCCAAAGATCTCAAGCGACTACCTCCGTAGGAATGACAGCTTCTATTCCATAGATGAGAGAAAAAGGGGATTCGCCAGTTGCCCTTCTCGATGTTGTTCGATAGGCCCAAAGCACCATAGGGAGCTTCTCGACCCAACAACCTTTCCTGGCTTTTTGTTTCTTCTTCAAGTTCTTCACAATCGTCTTGTTCGTCGCTTTCGCTTGGCCATTTCCTTGCAAATACCTTAGTGTGGAGAAACTTAGAACAATGCCCCAGTCATGACAGAACTTCTTGAAGGACGAGGAAATGAATTGAGAGCCATTATTGGTGACGATCTCCCTTGGCACTCAGAACCGATATATAATATTCCTTCAAATGAATCTTTTGACATCTCACTCTTTAGCGTCTGCAAATGCTTCAACTTCGGCCCATTTAGAGAAATAGTCTGTAAGGATGAGGAGGTACTTAACTTGCCCAAGAGCAGGAGGAAACGGCCCGACCACGTCTATTGAATACTTCATGAACGGGTACGACGAACTAACCGAAGAGAGTTCCTCAGCAAGTTGGTCAATGGTAGGCATGTGTCTCTAGCAACTATCACATTTTCGAGTGAAGTTTTCACAATTGCTCTGCATTATTGGCCAATAGAACCCTTACCTTTTAACTTTATTACATAATGATCTTCCTCCTGAGTGATTGCCACACAAGCCTTCATGTATTTCGTGGATGACTTTCTCTACTTCATCTTCCCTAAGGCAACATCTTCCCTAAGGCAACAGAGATAAGGACCTGTAAAAGAGCACCTGTAAAGCTTCTCGTCGATCATGTGGTATCTTGTGGCTTGAACTTTGATCTTCTTGGCTATCTGTTTGTCTTCAGGTAACCATCCGTCAAGTATGTACATCTCAATGGGCGTCCTCCAATCGTCCCTTGGGTCCATATAATTCGACTCCTCGGCCAACTCAATGCTCGAATTGTTAATCGGTTCCAAAGGAATTATTCTTCTCTCATCAACTTTGACTAAAGATCCCAAATTAGCAAGTGCATTAGCTTTAGAGTTCTGTTCTCGCAGGATGTGCTTCACTTTGAAATGATCGAACTATGCCTTGAGCTTGCTAACCAACTTTACGTATAAAAGCATCTTCTCATCTCGGGCTTCATAGTCTTCGTTTATCTAGGTTAATGATCAAAGCAGAGTCACTTTCCATAACAAGTTCAAAAGCTCCTAGCGTGGTAGCAAGCCTTATACCAGCAACCATAGTCTCATATTTGGCTTCATTGTTCGTGGCATTGAATTCTAATCTAAAACTCTACTCAATTTCCTCACCAGTTGGTGACTTCAATAGCACTCCCACTCCTAATCCCTTTTCATTGCTGGATCTGTCGACTTGCACGACCCATTGCTTCGATCCCAACTCGTCCGGTCTGTATGTCAATTTAACAACAAAGTTTGTGAGCACCTATGCCTTTAGCACCATCCAAGGTCTGTATTTGATGTCGCACTCTATCAACTTAATGGCCCATTTCGTCAGTCTTCTTAAGACATCTGGTTTGTGCAGGATAGCTTGCATCGGGTAAGATGACAACACCATAATAGTGTGGCCTTGAAAGTACGAACGGAGCTTTTGAGTGGACACGACGAGTACAAGGGCGAGCTTTTCAACAATAGAGTACCGTATTTCGACATCCAACATTGTATGACTTATGAAGAAAACTGGTTTTTGGATCGCATCTTCCTCTCGGACTAGGGCTGAACTCACTGCAGTTTCTAAAATCGCCAAGTACAGATAGAGTGGCTCTTTGTCTTTAGGCTTCCATAGGATTGATGGAGGGGTCAAATATCTCTTCAATTCCTGGAATGCTTCTTCACATCGTTCATTCCATGTGAACTTCGTGTTTTTTCTTGAGCAATTAGAAAAACGGAAGGCATTTGTCCGACAATCGTGCTATGAATCGACTTAAGGCCATGACTCGTCCAGTGATCGTCTGTATCTCACGCTTGCTTCTTTGAGATGGTATTAATTGGAAGGCTTTAATCTGGTCTACGTTCACTTCAATTCCATGCTTCGTCACGAGGTACCCAGGAACATACCACTTGCAAACCCAAAGGTGCACTTCTTTGGATTGGAGAACGTCGAAGCATTCTTGCAGGTGTTGAAGATAGAGGTGGGCCTGCAAAGACTTGACCAACATGTCATCAATGTAAACTTCCATGTTCTTATCGATCTGATGTTCGAACATCATGTTGACCAACCTTTGATAAGTAGCTCCTGCATTCTTCAATCCAAAGGGCATAACTTTGAAATAGAAAATCCCCTGCTTAGTGATAAATGTAGTCTTTTATTTGGTCCTCTAGGTGTAGGAGAATCTAGTTGTATCTAGAAAATGCATCGAGAAAGCTCAAGACTTCGTTACCGGCTGTTGCATTGACGAGCCGATCAACGTGAGGCAACAGGTAACTGTCTTTCGGGCACACTTTGTTTAGATCTATAAAATCAATGCACATATGCCACTTTCCATTTTTCTTCTTGATGATCACCATGTTTGCAAGCCAATCTGGGTACTGTACTGGATGAATAAACCCAGCCTCAAGCAGTCTGCTGACTTTGTCTTTCACAAAGTTGTTTCGTTCAACCCCAACCTTTCTTTTTTGTCGCACAAGTTTGTGGTCAGGGTTGACATTGAGTCGATGCAAAATAATGCTGGGATCGATTCTTGGCATATTTGCATGAGACCATATGAAACAATCATTGTTAGCTTTAAGAAAATCAATTATTTGGGATTTTACCCTAGCACCAAGTTGTGACCCGATCTTCATAGTATGTCTTTTGTCTTTTGGATTGATTTGAACTTTGTCAAACTGGTTCAAAACCGATTCAGTCTTGATTACTTGATCCATTCTGCAAACTTGTCTATAAATGCTATAAAGCCTTCTTTTGCTTCAGAGCCGTGGCATAATAGCTCTGTACTGCCTCCTGGCTTCCTCAAATCTCTCTGATCCCTCACTTCATCAAAAACCTGATCATCTGGTGGTATGTTGATGGGACAACCTTCATAACATGTATCCAAGGCCGCCTGAGAATGATGTTATACCCGAAGGACAGACCACAACAAGAAAACTCTTCAGCTTGTTTTCACCCACTGCATAAACTGGGAGTTTGATTCTCCCAATGGCTGTTGTCAATTTGCCATTGAAGCCTACCAATGACGCGGCAGATTTCTCAACCTTTTCTTCGCCAATTTCTATCTCCTTCAACGTCGAGAGGGATAAGACGTTGGCTGAACTTCCATTGTCTACCAATATTTTGCCAATTTTGCAGTTCACGATGTTGAGCTTCACAACCAAAGCATCGTTATGTGAAGTGTCGAGCCTGAATGCTTCGTCACTATGAAATGAAATAGTGTGCTCACTATACTCATCAGTTGTCAAACTAGGAGAAGCTTGGCTCGTTCTTCGCTGGTGAGCTTTCATCTGGTTAGTGGAATTGCCACTAAAAATAGAGCCCCTACAAATGGCTCCAATAACTTTTTAGACCGATGGTGGTGATGGCATCTTCTCTTGTGCTCACGATCCTTCTATCCTCCTTGCTCTCTGTCGAGGCCGTAGACTTTTCTTCCTTGTTCAGATAGATACTCCCATAAATGCCCTTTTTTAGGCAATTCAACAATTTCTGACCGCAAAGCTTTGCCAAATGTCTTGTATCTTGATGGAACTCACAGTACTTTGACTGATCATGGGAACGGCTTGGTGCCATTTTGCCCAACCACCTTACGTAGTCTTTTCCCACTGATTGCGTAACTAGTTTCGCTAGAGATATGTTTAGAACATACTTTGGTGGCGACAGTGGCCTACTCCTTGATCAAGGCTTCTCTTCTTTTTTTTTCCATTCCCTTTTTGGTGGAGTCCTCGTTCGTCTTTGATCAATCCTCAGCTTCCGCTGTCCTTCTCCCCACCTAGCCTAATCTTGACTTCTTGCTAGTTCCTGCTCGCATCTCTCATTTTCTTCTTCTAGATCGATCCATCCTTTCGCTCTATTCAAGGCTTCCTAGATAGTCTGAGGATAATCCAAACATATGCTGCTTTTGAGAGAGGATTTGTGGCTGGAGCCCCTTCTTCAGTGTTTCTTTAGCGGTTCCATCCTCCAAATTCAAAATCTCAGAAAGTGTCTTGCTGAATCTCTTGATATATGCTTGCAGAGATTCGCTTGGATTCTGTACGACTGACCACAAATCTTTGATCGTCTTGCTGGTCTTTATGTGCATCAAGTAAGCCTTGACGAACAAGTTCGCAAGGTCTTTGAAGCTGTCGATCGATCCGGTAAGTAAATTGCTAAACCATCGAAGTGTTGGTCCTTTAAGAGAATGAACAAACAACTTGCACATCATCTCATCCAAAATTGAGTCCGATATGCTCGTCACACTGACCACGTTTTTATAGTACAATAGGTGGTCCTTGGGATCTGACGTCCCATTAAGGCGAGCAAACAAAAGGTTTCCATATTTCAGAGGGACTACCGAAGCAATTCTTGTGTAAATGGGGCTTCTCAAATGTTCTTCGAGATATCATCGAGTGCTGGAGTCTTGCTCGTTGCCTTTGAGACCTTCTAATTGATTTTCTCCTCGATGAGCTTTGTGTTTTGTTCGAGCATCTCCTTTATCATTTGTTGAATGGACTAGAAGTTAGTAGAGGCAACATCAGAGTGACTTCATATCGGACTGTCGGTTCGATTGCTTCCTGTTCTTCATGCCCTTCTTCATTTCTTTTGTTCGTTTCTCAGCAAGGATTCGTCGTTGTAGTTGCTACAGCTGATGCCGTCAGGTTTGCTACTGTAGTTATTAGAGTTGTTGTGAAAGAAGCTACTGGTGTCGGTGTTGAGTGAGTGTAAAGGGGTTGCATCCTCCTAATGGGGCTATAAGAGGTTGGCTATTTGGCTAGCTTTGGTGTCTAAAACTGCCATTGTGCTGCCGTCGTTGCTGAAAACAATGAATATCTGTAGTATGGGTAATAATATGACAAAGAGGCCATCTAAGAGTGTTGATAACTAATTTGACTTCTCAGGGTCAAGTTTTCACTACTGAGTTGTTCCAGTCTCTTGTCTCCCTCTTGGGAGTGTGCTGCTTGCTCTTGGAGCATTTTTTTTAGAGTCTCAATTTCTGCCGTAAAAGATTCCATTTGATGGTTTTCTTGGGTTGTTTTAATCCTTACACTTGGAATTTCTGATGGGTGTTGGTTGTCAGAATTGCCATCCATTTGCAGTAGAGCTAGAGATCTTGGAATTGATGATCTGAATGCCCCACGATAGGCGTCAAACTGTAGACGGTGAATCTACAATCAAATATGAAAATATTAATTTAGATTGTTTGTATTTTGTCCAAAGAACTTGGGCCCTCAAATCACCGTTAATTGGACCTACTAACTCAAGTAAATGTGCAAGATCAAATTGTAATGGACAAAATAAAATAATGCTTTAAAAATAAAAGTACCACACGTAGAATTTATAATGGTTCACTCTATTAAAAGAGCTACGTCCACTATATTTCACTAGGATATGATTTCTAGGTACAGATTACAAGAGAGGAAAAAGAAAAGATGAGAATTCAATTCAGTAGAGTTTCAGTATGCTTTTTTCTATATCTCCTACAACAAGGAAGCTATCCCTTTATATAAAGCAGGCATGAAACGCTACATCTAACCGTCTGATGGAGTGGAGTGGTGCATTGTAGGTAACTGTAATAGTGGGACACATGGCGACCTGTAATATGCTACAAGAATCGTGTTTTCCCTACTTTTCGATTCATGATCAGACGTGTAACCACCTGCCAGTTCGTGTTGATAACTATCAACTCGTACTGATTGATCCGGTCAGACACTTAAAGAGGAGTCTAATTTACCTTCAACAATCGATGCAATATGAATACAAGCAAGATCGAGCCGACCAAATGAAACGAATTTGATTCGCACATCTTATGTTGATTGACTCAATTCGATCTATTCGACCCGTATTACCACTATAGGCCGCCTGGGCCTATGGACTATTTGGGCCTAACAAAATTGTACCCCAACAAGCCACGCATCCAAAGCAAATCATTTCACTTTTTCACGACAGAATCCAGAATCATGACAAGAACATGAGATGGGGAAAAAACACATATATGAAATAGAAATTAGGCTACAACAAGTAAATATGGCACTGCTTTAATGAACCACTGCAAAACAAAATTCAGAAGGATAATAGAAATGACAATTAACAAAGACAACAGCATGCAGCGATGATCAACATTAAAAACGACAGAATTTGGGAATTGAAGTCCCACACACTTGCAGTAAGAAAACAACAGTAAGGTAGAAGTGAAGAAAACGTGTTTACAGCAACATACCAGAAACGACAGAATGCAGAGATGACCAACAACTAAAAACCATAGAATTTACCAATTGAAGTACCACACATTTGTAGTAACAAAACGACAGTAAGGGAGAGGTGAAGAAAACGTATTTACAGCAACATACCAAAAACGACAGAATGCAAAGATGACCAACAACTAAAAATGATAGAATTCACCAATTGAAGTCCCACACATTTGTAGTAACAAAATGATAGAATTTGGGAATTGAAGCCCAACACATTTGTAGTAAAAAAACGACAGCATACCAGAGACGTCAACAAAAACGTGTTTATAGCAACATACTAGAGACAACAACATGTAGAGATCATATTTGTAGTAACAAAACGACAGTAAGGGAGAAGTGTATGACAAGCAGCACATATGTCCAACCTTAACCAAATATTAGAGCGCAACGAGCACAAAAAAGTGCACAAACTATACTCCATTGCAAATGTATTCACAAAACACAGTGAGCAGAGGAACAAAGAGGGAGATAATTCAGCATATCGAATCAGCAAGTAAGAAGACAATGATCGTAGGAAAATTGAAACCATGAGTAACAATCAGAGGTAGGTCATAAAATCAGTAATTGCATGAGTACAAAATGGAAAAGTACCAACTTAAAACTAGTGGAGGAGAGTGAGGTCTCCTTAAGCAACCCAAAATCGGTGATGGTGTTTTTTTGCCAAGAGAGGGTTTTCTGCTGCTGTAACAAGGAGGAGATTTTTCTCCCTTGGAAATGCTACTTTGGGGGGCCGCCAGAGGTTCTTTTTTGTTGGCGTTTACATGCTGAGGGTTCCACCAATGAAGGAGAAAGAGTTATGGATGCTTGAGCACGAGGCCGTAAAACGGAAGCCATGATTAGAAAAAGGGTGGTGCTAAAATTTTAATTGAATAGAACAGTGAAATCGGTGAACGCAACAATTTTTGGGGTTTTACTTCTACGAGTATTTCATGGATAGAGGTTGGAATAACTGGATAAATAGGGCACAAATTAGGGTTTCCGTATAAGAAGAAGAAACCAAAAAATTAGCAAAAGGGGTAAATCTCAGAGAGGGGTTTTTGTCATCGAAGCAGATGAACCCACAAAAAATTAGAGGAAGAGGTATAACTCAGAGAGGGGTATTTTCTCTTCAGAGAACATGAACCAAAAAATCAAAGATAAGGGGTAGAACTTGAAGAGGGGTTTTTGTCTTCGGAGAAGATGAACCAAAAATTACAACGAAAAGGGTAGAACTAATGCCGCATTTTTTTCTTCAGAGAAGATGACCCAAAAAAATTAGAGAAAGGCGGAGAACTTAGATAGACGTCAGAAGAATTGAAGAATCGAAAAGCAAAGATTACAATACCAATAGTGATTGCGTTTGTCACAAGGGATGATTTTTCTCTTCGAAGCAGATGAACCGAGAGAAGGTAGAGATCGATCTTTGTGGGTTATTTCAGGGGCAACGACTGAGAAGAAGAGAGAATATTTGAGATCGATCTTTGTGGGTTTTTTCAAATGTTGGAGTTAAGAAGAGAGAACTGATGCAATGAACTAGAACTGACGCAATGAACTGATGCAATGAGAGAAGAGATGAAATTAGGGTTGGAACAGAGAACGGAGGTGCCGACTGAGAATGGAACCGAGAAGATAAGATTTTTTAGGGTTAGAACCAAGTAACTAACCGTTGGGTTCAACCGCTGGGTTTGGACCAATAGTGGGCCAAACAGCAGTGATCAGTTATAACTAAACTGATCAGTTTGGACCAACAAGCCAAACAGCTACTAAAAGTTTCTCTCTATGGCAGAAATCGATTCCCATCTAATTTGTGTGACATAGAGCCTAATAATATCTTTAAAATTTGCTGTTTCTGTTCAAATCTCTAGTCTTAAACCGTTGGATCTAATAAGAATGTTTTCTTTTATTTTTTTATATCAAATATAATTGTAATTAAAATAAAGGTCTAGCTCCCATGAATGCTAAAAAATTATTTACCAGCACAATACTGAAAGAAAAAGAAACTAGTTTTTTCAGAATAAGTATTAAATTATTTACAGCGCTCTTCCACGAAAATATAAAAGACAGAGAAAAAAGAAAACAGAAAAAACTAGTTTCGAACAATGCTAGCATGATGTAATGTTTCATTTACAAAACCAAATTATTCTGCCGAGCGGTAAAAGGGCAAATACTAATTTGCATCAGTCGTATAAAAGCTGGTTCTGCAATGTACAATCCATTTATCAACCACCCTTCTTGTTGAATAAGAAGCTGTTACATAACCAAAAACAACGAGTACCCCACCAGAAGCAGCCCACTTGTCGGACTTAAATGGAAAACATAGAACCCACACCAGCATCAACAGCTTCTCAACCTGCTGGAAACGTGTCCACATCCCAACCCAAAACGCCAACTCCCATGCCATCCCTGTCGGCCCCGTGGGGACCACCGCACGATATCAGCCGCCTCGACTCCAAAACGGTCCCGCAGGCCTCACCACGCCCTCTCTTGGGGCCCGCGCCCACCAGCATATGACCCTCACTGTCGAGCATGCCCCCACAGTCTTTCTTTTCTTTTTATTTATTTATTTATTTTTTTCCACGGTCGATGAACTAGCACGAAAGAGAAAAGAAGAGAACGCTCCCTTGAGTCTTTTGACTCTTATTCTTTAATTTTCAAAGGCTTGACCCACCATTCACGTGGGCACGTGCTTCGCACCCCTCTGTGCCTGTGCACCTCTAGATTTTCCCTCTTTCGCCCACTGAAAAATGTGAAAATACAAAATTTACAGCAAATACCCAAAAAAAAATATGGCGGCTTTTCTTCTTCGTCCCTCTCATTTTCATCTATGAGTCGTGCTTTTTTTTTTGTTTCCTATCAATGTTTCGAAGAGCGAGACATGAACTGAAGCTCCTTCTTATCGTATATCTCGAGTGAGAAGTCTCTGAGCATCGCCGTCGTCGTAGTCGTCGTCGTGGCGGCGGCGGCGGAGGAAGAACCAGAAGTGCTGATCGAAGCCGTCATTGACGACGGAGACGTTGAATTTGGCGGCTTAGAGAACTGTAGCTGAACGGGAGTGCCGAAATTCGCGATGGAGGAGACGAAAGAGGAGATCGGCCTCGCCGAGATGTTGATCAGCGGCATGAAAATGTGCAGCTGAGCAGCCGCCACAAGGAAAGCCGCCCCCGGAACGACACCGTTCGACGATATGGCCCACACCGGAACGAGGCCTTGAGGAGAAACAGTTTGGTACTGGTGGTGGTGTTGCTTCTACGGTGACGTATACAGACCCGCCGAGACCGAAACGCCAGTCGTTTGCTTTAACGTTTACGTCGATGTACATGCTGTTGACTGGTCTTTTGAGCTTCCTTTTGTCGTTCGGGTCGTCGGAAGGGTTCCGTTGACCGACATGGCGATGGCGGGAACGGTGCCGGTGCCGGTGCCGGCGATGATGTCTGGGTCGGCGTGTTCGTGAAGCCACTGAATGGTCTCGCCGTCGGACTTGTGGCCGAGCTCGCGTGTCAGCTGGAATATCCTGGCGGCGCAAGTCACCGGCATTCGGATCCTCCGGCGATGCCCCTCCACCTTTCGGTGCCGGTCCTTCGTTGAAGCCCTCTTCACCTGTCCAGACACGATCTCCAACGCCGTCGCCTCCTTAGGCTCTTCCTTCGCCTCCTTAAGTGCCGTCGTTTCGCTGCCGTCGTTAGTTGGTCCGTACAACGTGGTTTCCTTCCCTCTGCTTCGAGCTTTTGAAGCGTAGCCATGTTTTAAAAAAAAAAAACAACGAAAAAAGAAGACAAAATGAAAACGAAGAATTGGAAAAAGAGGGAACGATGACACATGAGAAAGGAAAGGGATAAAAGGAGTGGGATTTATATAAGGTGGATGGTTTGCGTGGGGCCTGGTGATTCTTGATGGGTTAAAATCTAGGGGTTGTTGCCGAATCACGTAACGTTATTGGGCCTAAGATTATGCCACGTGGACGTTGATCTGAGTTAGATATATCTCGCCTGTTTTGCGTCGTTGGTCAACGGCGGTGACGAGTCCAATTAGAAGGAACGGTCCAGACTCCACTTGATTATAATTTTCTGTCTGAAAAGAAGAAAATGAAGGATTTTCCACAAAAATATTATGATGTGTATATGGTAATATAATATTAGTAATTGATGTTGCATTTTTCCAGCTTAAAAAAGAAAAAACGATGAGAGAAAAATCTGTGGTTTCAACGTGGCAGTTTCTCAAAATGAATAAGAAAGAAAAAGTAATTTTTGTGCATGCTTGGTACCATCATTGAAACTTATGTTTCAACGGTTTAAAATGTAAAATTCACATATGTTATAGAATAATATAAAGCTCTTATATATTTTAATGTTTAAATTTTAATTTATAGTTTTTTAACTATATTGTCAAATGCTCTCATTTTTGTATATATTTGTGGCCTCGACACAAGTACTAGATAGTGTTGAAATTGTAACATCGCTTAGGTTATTGCATTCTACGTAGTGCATGGATGAAATAGTATTGGTGAAAAAATATATTTTTGGTTTGTAACCTGAAAATATTTAAGATCCATAAAGAATTAAGAAAATAATGTGAAAATCTCCAAGCTATTTTAAAAATAGGGTTATTAACACTAATGGTCTCTAAATTTTAGGATATCTTTTATTCTGCCCTTGAACTTTAAAATCACAACTTTAGCCTTAAACTTTCAAAACTCCCCACTATGCCCCATAATTTTTTAAAATCACTATTTTGTACTTGAACTCTCAAAGATCTTTACTATTTCTCCTAATTTTTGATTTTCTATTCAAATAGACAGAATTAAGCCCACGTGATTTACACATGTGTCACTTGTAAGGAAAAAAATGAGATTTTATCACATATAAGTTTTGTTTCAGTTCTCAGTTAACGCCTTTGTTTTTGTAAAGCCCCTAAGTGGGGGTTAACAGTTTTTAATAAATTAAATAAAAATCAGAAAATAAAAACAAATCTTAAAAACAAATTTGCCCGGAACTTAAATGAAAACTCTCGTATCAAAATAAAAATGTAAACAACAAATAAACCACAATTAATGTAGCATCTTTAATTTAATTATATAAAACTGTTATCATCGTTATTTCAACCCTCATTATATCTTAATACAGACACAGAAGGTAACATACGATGCTTACATTCTCAATAACAGAACATTCTCAATAACATAAGAGATTCCAACTGACGACAAATACATAGATTCTTTAACTATATTTCTCATAGCTACTTCATACTTAATGAGTCCAAAAAAGATAAAAATATAGGGGAATGAGCAACAACATGCATAGTAGGAAAAACCATTATTCACATTTAGGTTTTGATCATTGTCGCATTAAAACCTACATGGTTAGTTACTTCTCAATCATTATTCATCTTATAGCATTTATTATGATTATATTACGTGGATACCTTACGTTAATCAGTATCGAGTTTTATACATATATATAGGTACAAATATTATAGTTCACCAATGTTTTTAGGCATCCACGTTTCAATATAGAATTCATCACTCAACTCTTTAAAACCCAAATGGGCGCGCTTTTCTACTCTTCAGTCATTCCAAGAGTGTCAAGTAAGGGGACATCAAGCCCCGGTTCCTCACCAAGTCGATTCTTATATAGTGAGTTTTAGGACTTTCGACCTAAGGGAGTGTCATCACTTCTCCCCTATTTTACCTTTTAGGGTATTCGTGTGCAAGGATGTAACCGCTGCCCTTTTCACGTCTTACGATTCTACTATAATCAATCATTATTTATAGAGTTAGTTTTCCTAACCATGCTTCTCAATTTATAACTTCATATGTCAAATCAATTTGTTCCTCACTGTATAAAACAGGACGAGTTCCACATTATTGTGTTATAAGTAGTATTCATATACATTCAAAATATCATATACATATCTTGCAATATAAAACAATCACATTTAATTAATCAAAACCTCAAAAAAGATGAGTAATAGAATCCCTGCCTTTTGGCGAATACAATGCTGATAACTTCCAGCTCACGATACCAAGTTTACCACGTATTCTTCAAGTACTTCGTTATCCTACAACGTATAAAATAACCATACTTTAACTTAAATCCTAATCTATAATCATGTTAATTTATCATCTATTCTTATTAGTGTGCCATAATCATTAATTTAAAATGCTTGGAACATTTCGTAACACAAAATGTTGAAAAACAGATGAGTTTGGACTGATCAATCAGCCTGCCGATCAATTGCTTCTGGCTTACCAATCAAACTACACATTTTAGATCTATCCACCAGCCTATCGATCTATAGCTTCGGCTTACCGGTCTATAAGGTTCAGCCTGCCGATTGGCAAGTTTGGCCTACCGATTGGCAAGTTTGACTTGCCGACAGAAGAATTTACGGAAATCCAGTTTTTCATTTTCAAAGGTTTCAAACTTTACAATTCAATCCTTTTTATCAACTTCCAGGACATAAATAATGCATAAAAACAATGAAATATCACACTTAAACACATGTAGATCATTTTTCTTAAAATTTTCATACTCAATATACAAACCTAGACTAGGAATCAAAACTAGTTCAAAAACTCATTTTAAACAAAGATCTATATAAATCAAGCTTAAAAAAGTTGTATAATTATCCACAAACATCAAACACACATTTTTTACAAATCTCATGCTAAAACATAAATTAAATCAAAGTTTTAGCTTAGAAAATCTTACCTCAAGCTTGAAGAAAATAAGTGATTTTGTTTATGAAAATCCTTGATCTTTGTTTTGTGATTTTGGAAGATCTTAAAAACTAACTTTGGATTTCTCTCTTAATTATCTTGAAGCTGACTTGATGATCCTCAATCTTGGAGAAATCAAAGAGAAGAAAGAAGAGAGGAAATGAGAATAAAAGAGAGAGAGAGAGAAAGGGAGAGAGATGTGTGAGAGAGAGTGAAGGGAGGAGACTTAAAGAAGATCAAAATAATTGAAGGGAACCGGTAGGTGATGGGTGGTCTCCAATGGAGACTTCGGGACATATAATGCCAAATGGCATCTTTGAAATAATAGAGAAGTTCCAAGGGCATTTTGGTCAATATGCTAATTAGGTATAGAAAATTTTTTAAAAATTTAAAAATAGGTAAAAATAAATAATGTGAAATAGATTTTAGATGAAATAAAAATTTTAATTAGCACACTAATAATTAATTTAATTATAATAATACCTAATAGGAAAATAACGAGTGTCACAACTCTGCCCTCCTTAAAGAAATTTTATCCTCGAAATTTCAATTCTAATGATACTAGTAAAAATCACAAATCAGTTATGATTTTGATTTCGACTCTACACCCAAAATGCCATTTGTCTCCAATGTGGATTACCATATCTCCATTTTTCCATTCATTTAGTTCAAATATCAACTTTACTTTAAATACTAAATTTCTCAACAAGAGTATTTCTAACAGGTTCAAATTTACAACAGCAGGTTATGGTCTAGAAATCTGATCAGAGAAGCACGCATGCTGACATATCATTTTTCTAGTCCTTTACTGTCTCTGGATCGTGGTTTACAATTATATTAAGGAGATTGCCAAAGAAATTCTTGTGTACTTATCTTTGGGTTCCTTTTTCCTTCTCAGTAAGAAAAGTCATGAATGGTTGATTTCATATTCCATCAAATAAACTAAAACATTATCATAAAATATATAACATAAGCGCTTCTATTCAAAATTATTTATTGAACTCTTACATAGAGGGATTAGAAGGAATCTCGTAATTACAAGCAAACTCGATAGATTCTTCAATAAACGGTTACTCTTATGACACAAACATTCAGTCCAAATAACATACTTATATTTTCTACGGAGTATTCCAGCAATTAACTTTAGTACTTCCACAATTAACTTTGGTTCTTTCATAAGACATTAATAGAATATCATACATTACAAACATGACGCGGATACGTTTTGAAAGTACAAGGTACTATGTATACCAGCTATGCATATCACGCATGCTTAGAAAATACAAAAACATTGATAGACAAAAGATCGGATCTTAAATGAGATATGTTTCGAGAGTATTAATTACTCTGTATTCCCAGCCATCCTAACATTTAGGTCAATGAAACTTAAAGTTTTAACAACAACATACCTACAAGAAATACAGAGTGTAGAGAAAATGATTATTAGGAACACATGAAATACGGATGGTAAAACCAAAAGATTACAAATGGAGTTTCAAATCAAATGGCTATTTTTGGCCTCCTTTCTCCCAATCAAGCTTGGATGTTGCAGTATTAGATTCCAGATGTATGATTTGCATCTTATCTAACAATTCCTAAGCTATTGAAGCAGTAGTAAAGATTTGTCTACCCGATTCTACAATGAAGTTTTCTTCCACGACGTAATCTAAAAATTCTAAAAAACCATTATAAAAAACATTTACATTCAAAAGCCCTAAAGGTTTGGAGTGAATGCCCAATAATTGCCTACTAGCAACCACGAATATTTGCTTAAAGGTACCTAGACCACCAGGTAATGCTATAAAAGCATTAGGATTATCAATGATGGTTTTATGATGTTTAGGGGTGTCCAAAACTCTTTTGTCCCTACCTATTGTTTTCCCACAAAGGTTCCTCATAGCTAGGAGAAGAGGAATAATCTCCAAAACTTCGGCACTACTAGACTTAGCTGTTGTTGCCACATCTCCCATTAATCCTAAACTACCAACCCCATAGGTCAAGTCAATCTTCTTGCGTACTAAGGCTTGCCCTAAGTGTCTTGCGGCTTCTAAGTAGACTTCATCTTTTCCTAGGCTGGAGCCACAAAAGACACAAACATTCTTTATTTTACTAGTTGACTAGGAGGTAGACATATTTGGTTTAGATGATTGGTCGCTTATGTTTGCTCCATTCAGACTTGGAGTTCTACATGAGATTTTAAAGATGATGGATACGCAAAAGGACTAAGGAGGCAGACGAGTAGGTACGAAACAGTAATCCAAAGATCTAAATAAAATATTGTGTAGGTAAGAAAGTAAGAGAAAGATATTGAAAATTATAAAAAGCCTGAAATACTTTTTTTTAAAAAAATTATATTCAAACTATATAACTTTTGACAATTAAGAATGGTTTGACAAAAGACACTCTAACACAATTGTAGACCTTTTAACAAATGTACACTAAATCTAGAAAATCAATATAAACAACAAACTACAGTAGAACTTTTGAAATTTGAGACACAAGTCTCGAAATATCTGGATAAATTTCAAAAATTCAAACATCTTATAGTACAGCTTATAATGTGTCTGACGGAATAATATATTTATTATTATTATTATTTTCAAAAAGACAGCCATAAATTAAATGAGATACTAACACTTACTGTGTTAATTTAACAATCATAATTATTTTGGACTCACAAAAGCAAATGTTTTGAATACAAAACAGTTTTTATCGAAGAGAAAGACAGATTATTAAACACCAACTGAAATGATTCCAAATAATCACTGAATAACCTTTATAGAGCAATGACTTATTCCCCATCCAGTTTTCTTGTGATTTGGCAAATAGGAACTTAAAATACCATATTCCTGAGGCATTGTCTTTCTATATAGAACTTAGGCCAGAGTTTAAAGATAGTACCTTGAACATATCCACTACGGTGATTTTGAAGAGAAGAATGGAAGTCATCCAAGTTTTCCTTAGAAAGTCCATCCCTGCAGAACTTTATTTTATCCTCTCTATTTATAGAGACAAATCCAGGGGAAGTACATTTACTATTACAATGTAATCGTCCATATTTTTTACAAGTGACCTCGATGACATGAGCTCTTCTTTTCATCGCACTACGACTGATACCCATGCCTAGCAAACTAACATCTTGACTGAAGTCCCTCGGATGGATCTTCCTCTCTATCAGCATCCTCACATCACTAGGGATGCTAAAACGCATAAGAATCCACAACCGAGTGATCCTATTCGTATATTTCTTTCTAAAAATCTTCTAGGAAAGTGATGGAAAATACTTTCTTAGGTGTTAATACTTTGGGTCTATGATGAGATGAAAGAAGAGTAAATAGAAAAGAAAAATCGAGATAGCAATTTGCAGAATTCTAGAAATCCTTCTTCTTTTAGAAGCAGAAAGAAGAAGATCTAAAGAGAAGAAAGAGGAATTACGATTTAGGGAGAGAGTGGGCTCAGAGAAATGAGCTCTTATGCACAATAAATGTATATATAGACAATGATTGAATCATTATATTTGACACGTATAGAGACCATGTGTGAGGGACAGGGTTTGATGGATCGAACTGATTCAGAATCTGGGCTAAGCCCAAATGTTCTAAGTTAAAATGGGTTGAGTTGTTTTCCGGCTTTAACACATTTGAAACGAGTTAAGTAATTAACATGATATTTAGAGCCTAACTTGTATAGATCTTAAGCCTAATTCAAAACCTAATTCTTAAAAATAATTTAGCTGAGATAAACAACAAGTCCTGATTTGATAATAATCAGAAGTCATCCTGAATGTTATCCAAATCATTCCATAATAACAAAATCCCCTTGTAACTCAAATAATTTGATTCAATCAAAGCCTTGTTGAACGATGCATATACTCCTATCTTATCCTTAATACTCAACATCTGTCAATATATATCTATCATTAACACTACCAAGGGTTTGAACGTGACTAACCTTGAAATCAATATACTTTCTGTGTTCCAACATAGACCACATCAATAAGCAAAGATCATTGATGTTACTACTTAAGGACATCTACAATCTCCACAATCCTACTTATATAATCTTTAATTTCCTCATATTACAAAACCTCAAGTAACCAAGAGATTACAATCTAAGCGTCTAAAAGTTAAACCTTTCATCGTAAAGGTCCAAAATCATTACAGGTACCTTACGTATTATGATTTACTGTCATTTTCACATCACATCTATTCATAAAAATCATTGACACCACTTAAATAAAATGTACGCAACAAAAATATTTCAATCTTGAATTCATACATTCTTTGCCTTTACAAAGTGCTCAATAGAATAAAAGATTAATGTTTATCTCACTTAAGGTTCAATACCATGGTTTCCTAACTTATCTCATGTTCCTCAAGTAAATAAAACCTTAAGAAAATTTACCGAGACTTAAGTACTCTATCAAGTCCATGCATAATCACTACATATGTTTGAGTCAATTATGAAGAATTTGACACAACCATGCCAAACCTTGAGATTAATAACTCAAGCCTTGTATTTTTTATCATTTCTCATGAGATAAAATGGCTTATAAATTCTTGAAACTAGATGATTCTCTCTTAAGCAGTATACGTATAAATTCATTCTTTATAATCATCACCCTTGCATAGCCGTTAATACTTTTATTTTAAGGCTTTTCAATGTTACGACATCCTCCTGGACTGTATAAATCAACTTGAAGGTTTGATTTGATGATATTGTAAATTCAACTTTGAAACCATCTCAAAAATTGATATTTAAAGTGGTGCTACACTTCCTAAGTTAACCGAACCGAGTCTCTGATACCAAAAATTCTGTAACGCCCCTAAGTGGGAGGTTAACAGTTTTTAATAAATTAAATAAAGATCAAAAAATAAAAATAAATCTTAAAAATAAATTGTCAGGGACTTAAAAGAAAACTCTCAGATCAAAATAAAAATATAAAAAATAAATAAACCACAATTAATGTAACACCTTTAATTTAATAATATAAAACTGTCATCATCATCATTTTAACCCTCATTATATCTTAATACAATCATAGAAGGTAACATACGATGCTTACGTTATCAAGGAGAACATTCTTAATAGCAGAAGAGATTCTAAATGACTACAGATACAAAGCTTCTCAACTATATTTCTCGTAACTACTCACACTTAGTGAGTCCTAAAAAGATAAAAATATAAGAGAATGAGTGACAACATGCTCAGTAGGGAGAACCATTACTCACCTTTAGGTTTTTATCATTGCCATATTGAAACTTGCTTAGTTAGTTAGTTCTCAATCATTATTCATCTTATGAAATTCATTATGATCATATTCCATGGATACCTTACGTTAATCATTACTAAGTTTTATACATATACATATATATAAATATTATAGTTCACCATTGTTCTTAGGCATCCATGTTTCAATAGAGTATTCATCACTCAAGTCTTTGAAACCCAAATGGGTACACTTTTTCACTCTTCAATCATTCCAAGAGTGTTAGATGAGGGTACATTAAGCCCTAGATCCTCACCAAGTCGATTCCTGTAGAGTGTGTTCTTTGACTTTTGACCTAAGGAAGGGTCATCACCTCCCTTTATTTTACCTTTTGAGGGTATTTGTACCCAAGGACGTAACCGCTTCCCTCTTCATGTCTTACCATTATGCTGTAATCAATCATTATTTATACAGTTAGTTTTTTTAACCATGCTTCTCAATTTACAAAATCATATGTCAAATCAATTTATTCCTCGCTGTATAATACAGAATGAGTTCCACTTCATTGTGTTATAAGTAATATTCATATACGTTCAAAATACCATATACATATCTTGCAATGCAAAACTATCACATTTAATTAATCAAAACCCCACAAAAGATGAGTAATAGAATCCTTTTCTCTTGGCGAATACAATGCTGATAACTTCTAGCTCACAATACCAAGTTTACCACATATGCTCCAAGTACTTCGTTATCCTACAACGCATAAAATAACCATACTTTAACTTAATTCCTAATCTATAATCATGTTAATTTATCATCTATTCTTCTAAGTGTGCCATAATCATTAATATAAAATCCTTGGAATATTTTGTAACACAAAATGTTGAAACATAGATGAGTTTGGACTGACCGATCAGCCTGCCGATTAGTTGCTTCTGGCCTACTGATCAAACTACAAATTTTAGACCTCTCTGCCACGCTGCCGGTTTGTAGGTTCGGCCTGCCAAAGCTAGCAATGTTTGGCCTACTGATGGGCAAGTCCGACTTACCAATAGAAGAATTTATGGAAATCCAGTTTTCCATTTTCAAAGGTTTCAAACTTTATAATTCAATCCTTTTATCAACTTCCAGGACATAAAAAATGGATAAAAACTATGAAATATCACACTTAAACACATGTAGATCATTTTTCTTAAAATTTTCATACTTAACATTCAAATCTACACCAAGAATCAAAACTTTTCAAAACTAGTTTAAAAAAACTCATTTTAAACAAAGATCTATATAAATCAAGCTTCAAAAATATTGTATAATTACTCACAAATATCAAACATACATTTTTCACAAATCTCATGCTGAAATAGAAATTTAAATCAAAGTTTTAGCGTAGAAAACCTTACCTCAAGCTTGAAGAAAATTAGTGATTTTGTTTGCGAAAATCCTTGATCTTTGTTTTGTGATTTTGGAAGATCTAAGAAAATAAGTTTGAATTTCTCTCTTGATTATCTTAAAGCTGAGTTGATGATCCTCAATCTTGGAGAAATCAAAGAGAAGAAAGAAGAGAGGAAATGAAAGTGAAAAAGAGAGAGAGAAAGAGAGAGATGTGTGAGAGAGAGTGAAGGGAGGAGACTCAAAGAAGATCAAAATAATTGAAGGGGAATAGGTAGGTGAAAGGTGGTCTCCATCAGAGACTTTGGGGAATATATTGTCAAATGGCATTTTTGAAATAATTTAAAAGTTCAAAGGGTATTTTGGTCAATATACTAATAGGTATAGAAAATTTTTAGAAAATTTTAAAAAAGGTAAAAATAAATAATGTGAAATAGATTTTAGATGTAATAAAAATTTTAATTAGTACACTAATAATTAATTTAATTATAATGATACCCATAAGGAAAATAACAGGTGTTATAGTTTTTTTATTTGAACTCTCATTTAGGAAATATTTTGCCTACACATTTTTTTCTATTTTTAATGCGTAACTCATTTAATAAGTCGATATTATTTGCCAATATTTGAATTTGAACACTAAAGAATATGAGTTATTCATTAAAAATGAGGTGATATCAGCGAACAATATAGAGAAAAAATATACATACATATCTTTCTTAAATGAGAGCAGAAAAAACGTTAAATGAGAGTGTAAATATGAAACAAAATCTAAGGATGATAAAATCTTATTTTTGCTCTTACAGGTGACCCATGTGCTAATCTCCTGCTTAATTTCATCTATTTGAATGGAAAATAAAAAATAGGAGACACAATGAGGAGTTTTGAAACAAGGACAAAATAGTTATTTTAAAAATTCAGGGGTAAAGTGAGGAGTTTTGAAAGTTTAAGCGTAAAATGGTGATTTTTAAAGTTTACAGACCAAAGTGAGAGAGATCCTAAAGTTTGGAGGTCATTAGTGTTAATAACTTCTAAAAATACATCCATTTGGCACACTTTATTCAAACACTATATATGGTATAAGAGATGGAAAATAACGTGGAGGGAGAATCATATTAAGGTGAGAGAATAACAATGAAGAAGGGAAGGGAGTTTTTCTTTGTTGGAAGAGAAAGAGAAATGGAGAAAAAAATTAATCTAGTTCATTTCACAATTATATTTGTATACAAATAAGAAGAATAAGACATGATTATGGTAAACATGATTGTTAAAGCATTTTCTCCACCTATTTCTTCCACTCTATCACAAGTGGATCTTATTGAGTGTCTTTATCTATACAATTTACTAATCAAAAAGAAACTTATTTATGAGCACTTAAATATCACAAGTATAACTCACTATGCTAATACGATACTCACCTCAATGATCATCAATTAGACACACATGTGGTGAATATAAGTAATTATTGGCTAATTTAGCATTACTATGTTGTTGGAGATATTTGTTGTTGGGAAGCAAAAAGCATACATGTATATGGTTTTTTTATTTATTTATCGAAACTACCATAAATTCTAGAAATAGAATTTTAGGTGTTTAGGAAGCCATATAAAATTATAGTTGAAATATATGATGGTTAAAGTAAAAAATACTTTGTTACACATATTTATAGTTTAGTTTTTATTTTCCTATTTTAAAACAAACATTCATGATATTTTTACTCCAAAAGAAAAAATATAGTATAGTATATCGATTAAATACTTGTAAGCTTTAGACAATTATTAAAAAAATATATATTTTTAATTTGTTATGAAAAAACAAAATAGTATATTTAATGAAATTTATAATTTTAAACAAATATTTAAAGTATATATATTTAAAAAATATGTTATAGTAAAAATAAAATTGCTGGATTAACAGTTAAGCTTTACTATCAAGAATAAAGCTATTGTGCAAAAGCAACTCTTAACTTATTTCTCATATTTTGCTGCTAGGCAACGGATTTTAAGAACTACTAGATAAAATTAGAGTTTATCGAAGACCTGATATGTTATAGATTCATATATATATATAAAAAAAGAAGCTAAAAGTAGCCTTTAAAATCAATACCGAATGAAATCCATATATTATTAGGTCATTTTTTAGTTAAATTTATCAGAGGTCCCTAAATTTCCTTCTTCTCTTTTTTAAATTATCTTATACTAAAAACTATTTTACCTTAACCTTTGAACTCTTTTTCATGTTTTATATTTAGTCCCTTAGTTAAGTTAAGTTAAGTTACAAACACATGGGTATATACCGTTTTCCCATTGTTTCTTGCAAAAGGACATTGTAAGTCCAAATTACTTCATAAAAAAGTTCATACATTAAATTCAACAATATTGAACAAAACTAAATGAACTTTTCTATGATCAAGTTTTCCTCCAAAAAAAACCTAAAAAGACTATTCTATGATAATGTTTTCACCCAAAAAGAAAAAACTCCTAAAACTTAAGCACAACACAAATTTAAAAGGAAAAAATTCTAAAGAAAATTTCAAAACTTTGGCACACCTTATATGATGAAACATATATGATTCTATTACTGAAATAAATAAAATAAAATAAAATCACCTACTTATTTATAACTGAGTTTACTTGAAAAATCATCTCGTCAAAATTTTTCTTCCTTATAGTTCATTAGCTTCATTAGTTAAGGCATTATATAATTTTTTTTCTTTTTCTTCTTTTTTTTTTTTGTTTGCAACAAAGTGTCTGCTCTAAGGTTTAAACAATGAAAGGGCTAAACTGTATGTTTTTGGTTTATGAGAGCGCTCATTCTTTTATGGTAAAATTACAATATTATCTAGCTTTTTTCCATCCAAAATCAAACAGAATGTAATTGAGGGAAATCTAAGACATAGAGTCAGGGGTATGCTTGGCTCCCTTCTTGAGGAGTTCACCTTGGTTGTCTAACCACCTTACTCAGATAGAAGTCATTCTTGAAGTTCACACAACTATCTCACTGATCAACTCACTTTCCCCAGGTGGTCCCCCAGGTCTTCTTTGGCTGTCACTCAAGATGCCACCTCCTTGGGAAGAACGCGTGCTCCGGTCGGATGGATATGGCCTGAAACTGAGTAATAACCCATTCACAAGCCACCACATGGCCCCACTATCGCCTTTAGATGAAGGTTTGTCCACCATCTAAGATTATGACACACGTGACCTACCACCCTGACATCACGGTACAGCACACTTGGGTCACGGGGTGGACTCGCCCTATACTCGGTCTATGTGAGACACTATAAATAGGAGCATTAACTTTACCCTTAAGATAAGTGGACTCTATCATACCTACCCCTAGCTTCCTTCTCGGCCGAACAGGTATGGACTTGAGCACCCTTAGCCGGCACTATACCCTATCCCTTTGACTTCTGAGGCATCCTATCTTCTTATAAGTCCCCTTGGGAACCCGAGATAAGCAATACAAGTACTCCAACCACCATGTGCAGCCACACTTAGTGTTGATCAACAACAAGGCATCAACATTTTGGCATTAAAAGGAGATCTTGAACCTCCATGCCTTAACAGCATTTCTATAAATATGACAATAAGAGGACAAACCTACGATGACACTCCCCACAAAAGAGATCAGGGAACGGCCAAAACTAGAACCTAGGCAGACCTTATGGTAGACCCTGCATAGCCTAGTCCTAATCAGGTGGACAGGCTAGCACATGCGGAGCAGCTCCAATCAGCAAGGATCCAATCCGAGAACTAACCATGATAATACCTCTCCTTATGGTGCAATGGCCGGACAACAAGCATGACAACACAACACCTAATGCTCCTTTTGCCACTCGGGAAGACTGGGCAGGTAGTCGAATAGGGCCAAGCGATGGGTCTTATAACGACGGGGACTCCGAGCATGGAAGAACTCAAGCTTCAGAGAATGTCTCCTAAAGCAATCGCATAATCCATAGTGGTCGGCTCGGAGCTCGATGTGGTCGCGATCGCTCCCCTTAAGGTTCCCAGGTGTCAGTCTTTAATAGGCTTAGGAATTGGGGCATTTGCATCGTTAGAGATAGACCAGAAGCTCAAGATAATGATCGGGTAGAAGGTGGAATCCTATACTTGGTTGAGCTACCTAAGGATACTAATAGCTAACAACTATGTGATTTCTAGCGATAGATCAACCAGATTAGGAACAGCTGTATAGGGTCAACGAAGGTGGCATGACTGACCCACACTTTGTCGATGCAATCGTGAGGGCTTCTAGGTCGAACAAGTTCAAGGTGCCTTAGATAAAAGTAAATGACAGAACAACAGTTACCAATGCGCACGTAGAACTGTACAGAGGAAATATGATGCTATGAAACACTAGCGAAGCAGCAATGTGTAAGGCATTCTCATTGACACTTACCCGGTCTACTAAGTAGTGGTTTAGGCGCATCGAGCTAGGTACAACGAACTCTTTTCATCATCTCTCTAAAGCATTTTCAATGGCATTTACCCCATCAAGTTTGAGAAAGGATGAGGTTACCCATCTCTATATGCTCAAGCAATGTGACAAGGAAGTGATAAATTATATCAACCGCTTCACCCGAGCAACTTTGGAGGTGAGGCACGTCGAGGACGAGACCATTAAACATGCCTTCTATAAGGGGTTAAGAGATAAAGGCCTACTTTGGTCACTCACTCTAGAACAGCTGAGCAACTTCTCCCAGATGCTTAGTTATGCTTAGAAGCATGTGGATGCATTAGACTATATACAATGTCATATAGAAGAAGAAGGAGCAAGAATTGAAAGAAGAATAAGAAGGATCTACCTGATTAGGATGCAGCCAACCAGAACAAGAAGCCAAAAAGCAACAAGCCAAAAGTTCCCTTCTGGAAGTTTCAAAATTACATGCCTCTAGTTGCCATAATAGACGAGGTACTAAATCAGGTGAGCAATCATAAGTTATTGGTAGACCTACTGCCCCTAAAGGGAAACCATGCACAAAGGATAAGAACAAGTACTGCAACTTCCATAAAGACATTGGGCACAATACTTGGGACTACATTCAGTTAAAGGATCAAATAGAGAAGCTCATTTAATACCGACACCTTAGGGAGTTTGTTGAATGGGTCCTTACCCTCGAAAACAACACTAGGACAAATGACTAGCCTGCTAGGAAGGGTCAGCCAAGGAGATAGAACACCAATGATATGAACACCTCAAACCTGCCAAACATCATGCATACGATCTTTGGCCACCAGTTACCAAGGATACTGCCAATAGTCGACAAGCGTATGCTTGGGGAGCCTGGTTGGTCGAGAAAGGGAATCTAATGAATATGTTTAAGTACATCAACAAGATATGCTAGCAAGAAGATGTTGCTATTACTTTCACTGAGGAGGAGGCAGACATGTTTATCCACCCATACAACGATGCCTTTGTGTGTGAACTTCAGATTGAAACAACATAGTCTAATGGACAAGCAATGTGATGCTCGTCCCAATATGAACCCCCTTGTATGGCTTCTCAAGAGAGTGTGTCTGACAGTAGGGAAGTTCTGTTTGTCGATCACGTTCGACAAAGATCGTGCTTGGACCACTTGGATGGTTGAATTTCTTATTGTGGACAGGCCATCCTAGCACAGTATCATCATCGAGAGACCAACTCTTAACGCCTTAAAAGCCATGGTCTCCACCAACTATCTAGGCATGAAGCTTCCTACCGATAACAAAGTTGGAGTGACAAGGTCAAAACAAAAGGACTCTAAGGACTGCTATGTTAAAGAGGTGAAGGAAGCAACAATTCGGCAAATAAACGTGTTTGCTATTTACAAAGTAATTAAGATGGAATTTCCTATCGAGGAAGGAATGAAAATGTTGTCCAACCTGAACCCGTGACTCCCTAAAGAAAGTATGAGCATCACTTGTAGAGGACCTCGTCCCATTCCACTTGGACCCCGAGCATTCTGACCAAACAGATTATTGGGATGTCTTCTCTTGGTCTTATGAGTACATACTTGGGATCGATTTAAGCATCATCTGCCATCGTCTAAGCATGAACCCTAAGCATAAACCCATCATTTAGAAAAGAAGAGCCTTTAGCTTGGAGACATATGTTGCCATAAATGAGGAGGTTTAAAAGCCGCTCCAGATCAGGTTTATCTGTGAGGTCACTTATTTTGAGTGGTTGATGAACGTGGTTATTAATATATGCTGAATCAAACGGGTCTTAGATGACATATATTAATCAGAGGGGATCCATGTTCCTAATTGAATTTGGCAAGTCTCCCATAGGCCACTTGTTAAATTCTAAGTTGGGAATTATTGTTGTAAGGTTATGATTTTTTTCAAGGTTTTGATGCATAAACACAATTGTATGTTTACTTGATTGTGTTATCTTACTAAATTGTTATGGAATGTTTGCTTATATTTGGTATATGAATCTTTATTGTAGAATAACATGTCAAAAAATGCTTTATCTTTGATACTCAATAATAACCAATTAACTGGCAAAAATTATAATGATTGGAAAAGGAACGAGTATCATCCTATCCTTTGAGAACTAAAATTTATGCTGACAACACTGTGTCCTCTTGAGCCTACCATGGAGCCCACAAATAAGCAAATCCAAACGTATGATCATTAGAAAGATGCTAATGATCAAGCCCGCTGTTATATTATAGCTAGCATGAATAACATGTTGCAGGCTCAACATGAAGATTATGAGACTGTAAAGTAGATCTTGGATAATCTTGAAGATATGTTTGGAGGCCAAGCCTTAGCAAAACGACAAGGGGTTCTTCAGAAACTTTTGAACTGCAAACAAAAACCGGAGACTTTTGTGAAGGAGCTTATAATGTTAGTCATGGCTTACCTTACTAAGGTACAAGCCCATGGAGCTGATATCGATGCCGAGTCATAGATGGCTATGTTTTTGAGACTCTGTCAAAGGATTTCATCTCGTTTAAAGCTTTATAAAATTTGAACAATAGACAGGATGTGACCTTAATGGAGCTAATGAAGTAGTTGTAGGAGTTCAAAAATCTGATAAGGAAAACTCCTACAAATGGTGAGGCTAACTTGGCGGCTACATCTAGTTCCAATCCTAACCCAGGGAATGGAAGGAAGTAGAAGGATAAGAGTGGGAAACCTTCTATTCCTAAAAATGGTAAGAAAAAGAAGAACCCAAAGAAGCTAAAGTGCTTTTACTGTGGGAAGGTTGGGCACATAAAAAAGAATTGGAAGGACTTCCTTTCTTGAGAAGGTATGTGCGATCTTCTGGTTATTAAAACTTGTTTACTTGAGGAATCAAGTGACACTTAGGTCATGGATTCTAGAGAAACTAATCATGTTTGTGTTTCTATACAGGGCTTCAAATTAACGAGAAGTCTGCTGAATAAGGACGTCATGCTATGGATGGACGATGGGTCCTTGGTGTTGGCTGAAGCAGTGGGAGACATCCATCTTTATTTTGATAATTATAGGATTTGGTTTTACGAGATTGTCTTTATGTTCGTAGACTTAAAAGGAATTTAATATCTATAACTTGTTTATTTAAAGATTCTTATTTAGTTTCTTTTAATAATAAAGTGGTGATTCATAGAAACAAATATTTTATCTATGATAGATGGATGCAAAACAATCTATATTTTATCAAACCTAAGATAAACATACTACTTAACACTGAGGTTAATGATAATAACTCTAAAAGACTTAAGACTTCTCACTCTGATAAGACTTATCTTTAGCATTTGCAATTAGGTCATATTAGCCTAAACATGATTCAAAGGTTGGTAAGGGATGGACCTTTAAGTCATTTAATGGTGGAATCTATACCACAATGTGAATGTTGTTTGGAGGGCAAAATGACCAACAGACCATTTGGGTCAAAGGGTAATAGAGCCGAAGGGGTTCTAGAACTTATGCATAGTGATGTTTGTGGTCCCATGAACATCCAGGCACAAAGGTATGAGTATTTTATCACTTTTATTGATGATTACTCAAGGTATGGGTATGTCTACCTAATGTATTATAAAAGCGAAACTTTTAACAAGTTCAGAGTGTTTCAGGCTGAAGTGAAAAAGCAATTAGGTAAACCCATAAAGGCACTTCAATTCGATCGAGATGGTGAATACCTCTCTGATGAGTTCTTAAAACACTTATTAGAGAATGGGGTTTTATCTCATTTAACTACGCCAAGCACTCCACAGCAAAATGTCATAGCTGAGAGAAAGAATAAGACTTTGTTGGACATGGTTAGGTCTATGATCAGTTATTCGACATTAACTTTATCCTTTTGGGGATATGCACTACAATCCATATGTTATCTTTTAAATAATAGGCCTTCAAAATTAGTTCCTAAAACACCTCATGAGTTGTGGACGGGGAGGAAGACATCCTTAAACCATATTTACATACGAGGGTGTCCGGCTCATGTTTAGTATAAGGAAGCAAATAAGTTGGAAGCACATTTGGAAGTTTGTGTGTTTATAGGATATCTAAAAGGGACTAAAGGGGATTATTTATATAACCTAAAGGAAATAAAGTCGTGGTTTCAACAAATGCAACATTCCTTGAGGAATCTTAGATGAACAACTTTAAGCCTCGAAGTAAAGTGACACTCGAGGAGTTGGCGAGTGGTTTAATCACTCTGGAGGTTTCGGTAGAAACCAATCCAATCAATATAGAAAAACTAACCGAATGATAACCTAAGGGGCTTCGACGTAGTGGGAGGATTAGGCATGAACCCAAGCAGTATATGTTCAATGGTGAAGCCTACTTGGTTGAACCGGCTAAACATAACAGGGATCCTTACACTTTTGAAGAAGCTATGAAGGATGTTGAATCAAAACTCTAGACAGAAGCCATGAACACTGAGATGAAGTCCATAGAAACTAGTCGGGTCTAGGAACTTATGGATCTTCCTAAAGGGGTAAAACTTATTAGGTGCAAGTGGATCTACAAGAGAAAAAGAGGAGCAGATGGCAAAGTTGAAACCTATAATGCTAGATAGGACACTAAGGGATACACGCAAAAGGAAAGAATCGATTACAAGGACACCTTTTTGCCTATAGCTATACTTAAGTCCATTCGCATTCTCTTAGCCATAGCTGCTGCTATCGACTATAAGCTTTGGCAGATGGATGTCAAGACAGCGTTTTTGAATAGCTATCTTGATGAGTCCATATATATGGTACAACCAAATAGGTTCAAGGCTAAGGATTAAGAGTGTAAGGTTTGTAAGCTACCAAAGTCAATTTATGGACTTAAGCAGGCTTCCCGTTCTTGGAACATAAGATTTGATTAGGTGATCAAGATTTATGGGTTCGAACAATATGTGTACGGACCATGTGTTTACAAACAGATTAAGGAGGGGAAGGTGGCTTTTCTACTGCTCTATGGAGATGACATTCTACTAATTGATAATGACGTTGGGGCATTGTCATTGGTCAAATTATGTTTGACCAAGCAATTTGACATGAAAGACTTAGGTGAAGCTAATTATGTTCTCAGCATCTAGATCTTTGGGGATAGGAAGAACAAAATGACAGCTTTATCCCAAGCGGCCTACATACATAAAATTCTAAAGAGGTATGCAATACAAAATTCTAAGAGCGGTAGGCAACTATCTAGGTTTGAAATTACTCCTTCTAAGAAAGACTCACCAAAGTCAGATGAAGAAAGAGAATACATGACGAAGGTGCCTTATGCTTTGGCAGTGTGTAGTCTCATATATGCTATGCTTTGCACACAACTGGACATTTGTTATGCGGTCGAGATAGTAAGTCAATTTTAGTCGGATCTAAGACCAAACCATTGGGTTGCAATCAAACATATTTTCAAGTACCTGAGAAGGACTTGAGGGTATATACTTATGTATACAGGTGAGGATCTAACACCTCTAAGATACACTGATTCAAATTTTCAATCTTGTCCAAATTCGAGAAGATTGACTTCTAGTTTTGTGTTTACTCTGGGCAGCAGTACCATTGTTTGGAGAAGTATCAAGCAAGATTGCACTTCAAATTCAACAATGGAGGCTAAGAATGTGGCAGCTAGTGATGCTTCGATAGAAGCAGTATGGCTCTGTAAGTTCCTTAAGGATCTTGAGGTAGTTTTTGGTATGGATACGACGGTATTGTTTTATTATGATAACACTACAGCGTAGCTAATGTTAAATAACCAAGATTTTACAAGAAAAATAAGCATATTCATTAGAAGTACCATGTGATAAAGGACTTTGTTGAGGGCGGGCATATTATTGTATGCAAAATCGCATCTGAGGACAACTTAGCTGATCCATTCATGAATACACTAACTATGAGGGTTTTCAAGAGGCATGTGGAAGCTATGGGGATGCGAGATATGCCATATTTACTCACTTAGTGCAAGTAAGAGATTGTTAGACATGATGCTCTAAGGAAGAAAATGTTGTAATAGGTTTTTGGAGACATTTTATCAACAAAGACTTTATTTATTATTCATATACCAAATGTTGTCCTCTTTATGTTCATAAGTGTTGAATATATGATAAGCAAAAAAAAGTCTGAGACTATCAGTTTAAACCTTTAAGAATCATGCATATGATGGACAGATTATACGGAAGATAAGAATCTTAAAAGGTGATGGCCTAAATCATAAGATCTGCAATCAAGGGAATAAAATTGGGCACTTTATTCATGCTAAGATTGTTATGTTGTTTACATCCTTAATGAGAGATGGCTTGTCTTGGTCATCAGAGTGGGATTCCGTGAGTAGAAACATTGGTACATGGTCATAGGTGACGATGTATTGGATTGGGACATAAAGTTAAATTAATTTGGATTAATAATTTTGTTTCTGCAAATCAATTCACTTTAAACAATCATATATGTCGTGTCTCAATCTTGAAATGACTAATGGGCTCATGCTCTTGACTTATGTCGTTTAATGTACCAAAGGGTGACATCCTGACTTTACAATGGTATACATAGTGGTACGTTGGAGACATGACTCTTGATTGTGTAGACCTGTTATTCATAGATATGGAATCCATAGCTCTTTTTGTAGAGTTAACGATATTCTCTTATATGCGTTATCTTGTAATTGAAAGATTGGAGTGCTCAACCATTTGGATGCATAGGTGTAATCAATTGGTATACTGTCTTTGGATAGTAAGTTTTTTAATTGTGAGATAATGGAACGTAAGATAAAAATAATTAGAAAGGTAAAACAAAATTTATCCTTAAGCCGGTTATAAATATCCTATGGGGATATGACACATCATGATATGTCATAGACGCTTAGCTTACTTGAAGTTTCGTAATTTTATATAGTTCAAGAGTGTAGCTCTAAGTATTACGTGGAGTAGCATTAGAGTTGATAATTATAAAATATATATCTAGGATATTATATTTTATAATTATAGAAGCTTGAACTATATAAGTCCATCAGGTCCTCTTTGTTAGCTCATAATAAATCCTGTAACGATACGGCTTGCTTTTCCAACAAATTGGTGATTTATGTTAAATCATTAGTTTGGTTGAAATTCAATAGGATCAGATAATTCATGTCTATTTATCGATTGAATTAATTTAAGATAAACATGTTGACTTATTGAGATAATATTTATTTTCTATGAGATTATCTAAATATGACTATTTTGATCAAATAACTTCTCTATTGCGTTATTTGAATTAAAATTAAGGCTCTATCTAAGAAATTCAAATGGGATATAAAAGATTATCAAGGATCATATTATCGCAAGTTCTTCAAGCTGATCTGCTAGTTCGGCTTGCCGATGGAGTAAGTTGAGTAGGCCGATGAATAAGTTCAGACTGTCTATCTAACAATAATCTTATTACGCCTTTCAGACGTGATTTTCATCAAAATTTGATCTAGATTTGAATGTTGAGGCCTTACTTGATAATGATTAACCCCAGGTCCGACCTCTATAAATAGGAGGTGAGTTTTCTCAGTTATTTAGATCGGTTGTGAAGTATAAAGTGAGTACTTTGGTTTGAGAAACTCTAAAACTCCTTTTGAGCTATTGTTCACAATCAAGAACCTTAGCTTTAGGTCTTCTTAATTGGTTGGAAGAAGAGTCACTAGAGGAAGAGCTATACGACATGTGACTACCTACGCTCCAATTGTGGATAGAGAATAGCAAAGAATGCCAATTGGTTGAGGCTCTTCTAGAACATTCTTCTCTTCACTGATTACTAATGCTCTTTGGCATACAAAAGATTAGTAAGATTTGTGATTATTTTATATATATAGCATGTCAAACTTTTGTTTTAGAAAATACTTTAATTTAAAAATTTTAAATTTTGCTGCGTACTCGTTTTCCAACACCTGGTATGGATAAGGTGGTATCATTGTATTGTGATAACATTACAGCTATAGCTAATGCTAAGGAATCAAGATTTCACAAGAAGAGTATGCATATTCATCGAAAGTGTCATGTGTTAAAGGACTTCATTGAGGCTGGGCATGTTACAGTTTACAAAATCGCATTTGAGGAAAATTTAGCCAATCCTTTCACAACTACACTGACTATGAGAGTTTTTGAGAAGCATGTAGAGGCTATGGGGATGAGAGATATGTCATATTTACTCACTTAGTGCAAGTGGAAGCTTGTTAGACAGAGTGCCCTAAGGAGTAAAATGTTGTAATATATTTTTAGAGACATTTTATCAATAATGAGTTAATTTATTATTCATATACTAAATGTTGTCCTCTTTATGTTCATTTTAGTTGAATGTATGGTAAGCAAACAAAAGTCTAAGACTGTCGATCTAAATCGTTAAGAGCGTGCATATACCTTTAAGAAGCGTGCATATGATGGATAGATTATGCATAAGACAATGAATCTAAAAGGTGATGGTCTAAATCATAAGATCTGCAATCGAGGGAATAAAGTTCGACACTTTATTCATGCTAAGATTGTTATATTGTCTATATCTCTGACAGAAGACAACTTGTCTTGGTCATCGGAGTGGGACTCCGTGAATAGAAAAATTGGGACATTGTCATAGGTGATGATGTGTTAGATTGGGACAAAAAGTAGAATTAATTTGATTAATAATTATGTTCATTCAAAACAATTCACTTTATACAATCATCGTGTTGTATCTTAATCTTGAAATGACTAATGGGCCTGTATTCTTAACCTATGTCTTTTAATGTACCAAAGGGTAACTTCATGATTAATGATGGTACACATATCGATACATTGGAGGCATGACTCTTGATTCACGTAGACTCATTATTCATAAATATGGAAGCTATAGCTCGTTTTGTAGAGTTAATGTTATTCTCTTATATGCATTATCCTGTAATTGGAAGACTAGATTGTTCAACCATTTAGATACATAAATGTAACTGAATTGTATATTATCTATGGATAGAAAGTATTCCAACTGTGTGATAATGAAACATAAGATAAAAATAATCAAGAAGATAAAACAAAATTTATCTTTAAGCCGATTATGAATATCCTATGGGGATGTGACACATTATGATATGTCATGGATATTTAGCTTATTGGAGCTTTGTAATTTTATTTCGTTTGAGAGTGAGCTCTAAGCTTTTAGTGGAGGAGCATTGGAGTTGATAATTATAAAATATGTATCTAGGATATTGTATTTTATAATTCTTGGAGCTTGAACTATATATGTCCATCGGGTCCCCTCTGCTAGCTTATAATAATCGTGTAACGATACGACATGTTTCTTCTACATATTAGTGACTTATGTTAAATTATTAGATTGGCTGAAATTCGATAATACTAGATTTAATAATTCATGTTAGTTTACCGATTGAATTAATTTTGTGAATTAATTCAAGATAAACATGTTAAATTATTTGGATAATATTTTATTTACTATGGGATTATCTATATATGACTGTTTTAATCAGATAATTTCTCTATTAAATTATTTGAATTAAAACTAATGCTCTATCTAAGATTCTTGGGTGAAAATAAGATATTCTGAGGATTCTAGGTTATCGCATGGTCGACAAGCCACTAGAGTAAGTTCGGCAGGGCGATCTCCTAAATTGATGTGTCGAACATGCTATAATCAATAAACATATTTTTTTACGTGTTTTTCCTTAAAGGTTGATCCATACTCAAATTTTGAGGCCTAATCTAATAAGGTTTAATCCCAAATTCGACCACTATAAATAGAGGAGAGTTTTCTTAGTTATTCATATCATTTGAAAAGTGTAGAGTGAGTACTTTAGTGAAAAAAACTCTGAAACTTTCTGAGAGCTATTGCTCAACATCAAGAATCTTAGCTATTGGTTTTCTCAAGTGGTTGGAAGGAGAGTCACTAGAGGAAAAGCTATACGACGTGTGACCATCCACACTCTGATCATGGATAGAAAAGAGCAAAGAAGACCAGTTCGTTGAGGCTCTTCTAGAAGATTATTCTCTTCACGGATTCTTGCTGCTTTTCGGTTCACAAAAGATCTATTATTAATTTATGTGTTTAGCATGTTAAATTTGTGTTTTGGAAAATATTCTGATTTAACTCTTAAAATTCCTTTGTGCACTATTTTTCCAACAAAAATCTCCAAAGAAGATGAGCAAAGTGCTTTTGTTTGACGCCACTTGAACACTAACAATATCATTGTGGCCTTTGAGACTACGCATACTATTCGATGGAAGATAGAGGGCCGTAATGGATACATGGCTTTGAAACTAGACATGAGAAAAAGCATATGACTGAGTAGAATGGAACTTCTTAGAGAGAATTATGTTAAAGTTGGGATTCTTAGACTCATGGATGAGGGGGATTATGGACTGTATTACTATCTCTAGGTGAGCTTTCCTAGTGAATGGGGTTCCACAAGTTAGTGTTGCTCCCTATCGAGGGCTTCATTAGGGCTATCCTCTATCGCCATATCTTTTCTCCTTTATGTTGAGAGTTTATTATCTTTACTTTCGAGAAAGAAGGCATTGGGATGTTTAAGGGGTATTTCGATCTAAGGGTGTGTCGAAGATTAATTACTTGCTCATTGTGAATGATAGCATCATTTTTGGAAGAGCGGATAAGAGCAGTTGCATCATAGTTAAAGAGGTGTTACAACAGATCAAGGCTTCAGTGCAAGTAATTAATCTCCAAAAGTTTGTCATCTCTTTCTGCCCTAACGTCGATTCAATGAGCCAAGGTAATCTTCTCTCCTTGCTAGGTCTAACAAATAATGTCTCTCATGAGGGTTATCTAGGCATACCTGCATTTGTAGGTCAGAATAAGCGAAGGGTATTTAATAACCTCAAAGAAAAGGTTTGAAAGAAGCTACAATTGTAGAAGAGTAAACTGTTCTGGGGGTAGTGATATTCTAACTAAGGAAGTTGTCTAGGCTATCTCGACGTATGCAATGTTTTTTTTTTTTTAATTTCCTTTAAACCTTTGTGTGGATCTTCATTCCATGGTAGCATAGTTTTGATAGGGAGGGGGAGGAAAGCATTAAAAGATTTTTGGATCCAATGGGAGTATTTATATAGACCAAAAGGTAAAGGGGCATTGGTTTTAGAGATTTTTAGGGTGTTTGGCAGGGTAGTTATTACTGTTAGTTAGAACTATTTTTACTGTAGCATGTGAAAGTTTTACACTGTAACGATTTTTTTATTATTACTATAGCACGTAGAGCTGTAGTATGTGAGAGCTTTATATTGTTATAATTGAGAAAGTTATTCAGACCACCACCTGCCAAACACCCTTTTAGAAAACTTCAACAAAGCTCTTCTTACAAAACAGGGCTGTAGAATTCTCACAACTCCATCTTCTCTCTTGGCGAAAGTTCTTAAGGTAAAATACCTTCCACATATGGATTTTAGGAAGCAAAGACTGGCCATAATCCATCCTTCATCTGACAAATAATCTTGTAGGGATGGGAAGTGTTGTAGAAGGGAGTTTGATGGCGAACAGGAAGTAGAAAGGATGCATGGGTTTTCAAGGACCCATGGGTACCTAAGCCATCCGGGTTTCTACTAGCTACTAAGCCTAGAATGGGGGAAGAGGATATGTAGGTAATGGATTTGCTGGATGATTTAGGATGTATTCTGGCCCATTGATCATGACAATATAATGAGCATTCCAGTAGGTGTTTCAAGGCAGGATGACTGTCTTAGCGGAATATTCTGTAAAGTCGGGATGAGGAGAGTAGCTCGAGGCAAGGTGGCAATTATCAGTGGTGTTCTCAGGTTCGGAATGCCTGACTTCTTAACAAGATCAAAATACATGCATGGAGGGCATTTCATGGTGCTTTGCCCGCTTTCTCTCAGTTAGCTCGGCAAGGTATGAAGGTTAGCCTGATGTGTGTTATCTACGGAGAAGAGGTGGAGGACCCGTCATACACCTTTTGGTCTTCTCAACGAGCACAATATTTATAAGAAAGCAATGCTCTATGGGTTTTGGTTAACAAGTTCATGGGGGGTCCCATAACTGCGTTGTGCACTTCGGTAGCCGAGCATGAGAAGTGTTTGTATAGAAGTTTTTTGCATGATCCTCTAGTGCCTTTGGTTTGATAGAAATAGACTTATCCATGATGGTTTTCTTGTGAAAACTAGCAATACTCTAAAAGGGTAGGCCGATTGCTAGGGGACTGCCATTCTTATGCTAAAGTGGACAGGCCAAAGTCTGATGCTTCAATTCAACTTGAGAAGAGGTGGCACCCTCCTTGTAGAGGGATTATTAAGGTTAATGTTGACACAGCGATAAAGGAGAACCTGGACTTTATTGGTGTGAACATTTACATTCGAGATTAGACGGGGTCTGTTTGGGCTCAGCGGCATATATGGGAAGTTTTCTCCTCATGTCATAGAATGCATGGCTGTCTGGGAAGGGATTCGTTTCGCTGTTGAAGGAGGCTTTTCAGATTGGATTATTGAATCATACGCTATAAACGTTGTCCAAGCGGTTGGCAGTCTAGTTTCAAGAGCTCTTGAAGCTTGGGTCATTGAAGACATACTTCCAGCTATTTCTCAGGCAAACAGTGGCTCGGTTTGCTATACTCCCCGAATAGGAAAATAGTGTAGCCTGCTATCTAGCAAACTATGCTTGTTCTTTTTCTCTAGACAATATCTGAATTGGTATATAGCCAATTTTCGTTGGCCTTTCTGTGCTAGCGTATATTACTTGTGATTAATGAAGTCCATCAATTTCCACTAAAACAATATAAATTTGTTAGTAAAATAAGAAATGGAAGACAATCCTAAAATGCAAATTAACGGAAATCTCAAATTATACTCTTCTCCGATGGAGGGTTTTTTTTTTTGGGGAAAGAAAAAAATATCCAATCATTCACTAATAGATGATTAATCACATAACATGTTATTTGAATTTCACTAAAACTTGAATAAACACTATGATATTAATCAAATTATTTATTTCCTTTTATTTTTTCTCTTTTGGAAAACTGCACTTGGTACTTAATAAACAAATTATAAAAACCCTTACAAATAAATGAGTAAAAAACACAAATGCCATGTACGGTCACCTTAATTTTTATTTCTGCAATGTTTTAGAAAAAAATAGTGCCACTAACAAAATTCAATGCCACGAAATTGATTCAACTAAAAAAAACTAAGGACTCAAATCAAGCAAAACTTTCTCCCGCCTCAAATGGGAAAAGTTTCTCTCTCCTCAGATCGAAAAAGCTTGCCTTAGATTGGAAAAACCTTCTCTCTCCTGATCAGATTGGAAAAGTTCGCCTTAGATTGAAAAAGCTTCTTTCTCCTCAGATCAGAAAAAGCTCGCCTCATATTGGAAAAGCTTCTCCTTAGATTGTTATCTTGCTCTCGTCACCAAGCTGAAGGTATAACATTTTATTCTCTTTGTGTGTTATTTGAAATAGAAGCCGTACATGGACTAAGGACATTCTTTCTGTCGGGAACTTTTTTCGATGGCTTGGGGTTTTTTTCTACCTTCGTTGGGAAGAAATGTCCCAACGAGACATGTCGAAGTGTTCCAACAAGGCATATGAGAGGTTTTCTGTTCCCAGTAGAAAGGAACGTCTCGCTAAGACATGTAGAAATATCCCAATGGGACATGTGAAGGAATGCCGCCCCAGAACATGTTGAAATATCCCAATAGGAAATGTGGAAAGTTTTTCCTTCCTGGTGGAATGAATGTTTGGCTGGGACATGTGAAAATGTTTGGCTGGGACATGTGAAGAAATGTCTCAGTAGGAGATGTGGGAGGTTTTCCCTTCCCATGGTCCCTAAAGAAAGGAATGTCTTGCCAGGACATTTTAGCAGGACATGTAGAACTAGTAACCCCTTAATCCATTTTGTGGCATTTCAAATTTTTGTAAGAACTTATGGCATAAAAAGAAGAGGAAAGTTGAAAAGATGGCCTAACATGTATTTTTCTCTAAATAAATAAAAAAAAATAACACAATATGTTATTGTTTTGCCCAATTTAATTTTTTATGTCACAAATTTTACAATTTTAAAAAATATGCCACAACTTTTTTATGTGTCACAAATTTTAAACTCTCTTGTTTATTTCCTCTTAGGGGTGAACATCGGGTGAGCTGAGTGAGTTTTTTTGAACAATCTTAACCCACCAATCAAATTTTAAGGTTGGTTGATTTTAAATTTAACCTACTTAATCAACTTAAAGTTCAAAACTGTAACGCTCCGAAATTTATTTAATGTTATTGTAATATAAAATGATGAGTTAGTGTGTCATAATTAATGTTTCAACATTAATTTGATTATTTGGTTGGATTTTGAAATTTTGGTTGTTTTGTTAATTTGATGAATTCAAATGATTTCTTATTGTTTTAAAATGATGTTTTGAGTTTTAAAACACAACAATTTGTAAAATGTTAAAAATATTCCGTTTTACAAAACCGTGGGTGGCATTTGGTTTTCGCATAGTAAAATCACCCACAAATTTTCTCTATTTATTTCCTTTTTTCCTTCCTCTCTCTTCACTCTCTCTGCTCACTCTCTCTCCTCTCTCTCTCTTGCCGTGAGCCCTCATCTCTCTCTCTCTCTCTCTCTCACTCTCAGTTTCTCACTTCCCTCTCAAATTTCTTTGAGATTTTTGAATCAAAATTCGAATCCAAGCTTTGGGTTAGCTAGAAGGAAGCTCGGGGACGAGATTTGGCAACCGAGAACGCGGATTGAAGCTTTGATTCGAGGTTAGTTTTGAAATTTCTAAACTTTTTTCAAAATTTTCAATTTTGTGCATTATTGAAATCTAGGTTTGTTTGAGCTTAGAAAATCTTTGATTTGAGTTAAATGAACTAAGAACAACTAGAATCTAAACTTAGATTGAAGAAAAACGGATTGGATTCAAGATTTTTTATTTTTCTCCTCATTTTTCTATTTTTGGATTTTTGAGATTTTTGAGTTTAAATCTTATTTAAATGAGCTCAAAAGTGTTCTAGCATGTGTTTTCTATCATCTATGATTGTTTTCCATGCCTAAGATTTGAGAAAAACAGGTTAAAATCAAGATTTGGATTTTGGGAAATTTAAAACCCGTGGCTAGAATTTCTAGGTTTTTCCAGTTCGGTAGGCCGGATCAAGGGATCGACAGCCCGGTGTTCATCTGTCCTGCAGGCCGAACCTGGGAATATCTGGTCGACCGGACTTGGTTTTCGGCAGGCCGATCGGACTTGGTTTTTGGCAGGTCGAACTACACAGTTCGACCGGCCGAAGCAGGGAGTCCGGCAGGCCGGCCGAGCATGGAAAATTTTGTGATTTTCACTCGTTTTCACTGTTTTAAACCCCGATTTAAATTCCAACCTTGTAAAATGATTCTAATGATACAAATGCCACACTAGGACATCATGAAATGGTTTAGTAACATAGAATGTCTCGAATTAGACATTGATCGACTTAGTGTGTATCTAGGATCGTTCGTGGTTCCGCGAAGCTAACGTATAGCGGACCGGGATTACGGTGTGAGGCACTGGCACGAGTATCGAGGTAAGACTTCTACCCCATTCCTTGGTAGCCTAGTTTCAAAATGATTTGGCTTTCAAAAGGATTTCTATTAAAGTGTTTTCAACGGTTGTTTGAAAATGAATTTATCGGTTATATTTTAATATACCGTGAACTGAAATGAACTTCATAATGAATGTAAATGACAATACTCGGTAATTGGGTGTTGAATAATGATGAAAAATAAACATAGGCATGATGCCATATTAGAGATCGGGTCGTGTAGCGATCGACCTTGGGGGCAGGTCCCGAAACCCAACTAGGCCACTACGGTGGTGATATTCTTATGGTTTGCCTAGGAAAAGAAAATGATATTTCTGGTTGTCTGAGTAAACTGTTCTGTGTAAGAACGGTTTTATTTAAATTTATTTATTTATTTATTCAAGGTTTCTTTTAAATAATTCCTAAATAATGAAGTGTTTCTTTAACTTAAATTATTTAATAAAATATAGTCCTACTGAGCCTTTCGCTCGCATTTTCTCTGTTTTAAATTTTCCCCCCTCTAGGTGGTTTTTCATTTAGGTTCAGAGAAGATTCAACGGACCGAACTCAGAAGCAGTAGAAAGACTAGTAGATTTATTTGTATTATTTAATCAAGGCATGTAATGTTTTAACTTTATTTGTACTGGGACTGTGGTTGTATTATTATATTGTCAGTACCATGTGTGTGCACAAGTTATGGGTCTGTGGGACCTATACTCGCTATGTTTATTCTTTAATATTTATTTTTCATGCTATGGCTTTCTTTAAACTTTCACATTATATATTTAATTCAAACCCCTAAACTCTTGATTTTTAATTAAATTCTCTTTTAATTGATTTGAATAATCCGCCACATCACCTCCCGTATTTCGGGGTGTGATAAAAACCAACCTACCCAATTAAAGTTTGGATAGGTTGGGTGGTTTAATTGGGTTGAATCAAAACTAACAATTTTCAAAATGGATCAAAAAGCTAAAATTCATAAGATATTAGTCTTATGAAGGTCCAAAATTGTCTCAATAAAAACAACATAAAGATAACGGTTCTGCAACACAAAATCAAATACATTAAGTCATAAACTAACAAAAACATAATAGAAACCAATACAACAAAATCTAAGAAACATCAGTTAATAAAGTGCACAATTACCACTCTCTAATTCCAAGCATCTCCATTCAAGCATCTTCTATATTTGTAATCCAAGATCTATCACATGACATAAAACATAGTGGTTGTTTGGCATCTCGATTGGAACTATTGGTTCTAACTGACAAACAGTATAAAGCTCTCAGCAATTATAGTAAAAAGCAAAAAAATTGTTATAGCATAAAGTTTCACATGCAATATTTTTCAAACTAATATTGAATAAGTTGCTATAGTGTAAAGCTCTCCTCATTTTCTGTTTCTGCCTTTCTTTGTCATCATCAGAGAAGACAAACTAGGAAATTGAAATTTGCAATCGAAGAAGATGAATTTGCTTGCAAACACCAAAGGGGAAGACGAACTCGAAGATCTCCAATCACCGAGGGAGAGATTGTTGATTTCTAGATAGCCAAGCACCAAGGACAACACCACCAGGCTACTGATGTCACCAACCAAATCGAGTGGAGATTCGGCGAAATCTACAAGATAGAGGACAGTGACGATCTTTTTTTTTTTTTTTTTTCCATTCAACAAGGATAAATACACAAGAATTTTCACTTGTTTATGATTGTTCATGATTAGAACTAGGTGAAATATGTAATTAAATAAGTTTCACACTATTTCTTGATGAAATTCTGCTATAGTTAGGAGAAACTATATGCTTTTGTGTGTGTGTATATATATATATATACTTTTATTATATATATTTTTTGATATTGATATTTCTATTGATAATTTTGGTTTAAATTTTTGTGTAAATTTGGATCGTTTGATTACAAAAAGGGTAAACTATTGAATTTTGTAAAGGAAGCAGCTTTGGCAGGGGCCAAAATTGATATGCTTTCCTGACAACTTAGCCTTTATGGGTGCCAAATATGGGGATAGTTTTTTAGAATAGCATAAGCTTTAGATGGACCTATAATGCAACAACACCGCTCTCTAGCAAGGTGCTAAGATCATACTTTTTAACTCACCGGTTGTTTATATTGTTTATTCATTTTTTTACGTCAAAGTGTTTTGATCCAATTGACTCCATCGGTTTAATAAGGACTTATGGGCAGTCATTTTTTATTGCAGAGGATCAAGCATTTGGCTGTCACTTGGTGGTTTCCAACAAAACGAACTTGATGAAACGCACTTGAGTAATACCCATACTGTGATTGATGATGATGGGAATCTCAACCGCACTTATAAGAAATAACTTTTTCGGTGCTTTTTTAACTTCGGTTTTGTTCAGATTTCTTGATTTACCGCAGGTTTCTGGTTTTGTCATGGCTTATTGTATTGCTTATAGTTTGTTTTTGTCTATGTAATTGTTGTTATTCTTGTTTTATTTTTCCTGGTAGTGGCAGCTGGAGACGTCACTTGTGCGAAGTCCAACGACATCGCCAAAGACAAGCTAGTAGCACAGAGAGAAGAGAACCCAATGGGACATGAAAAATTTCCGGAAAGCACAAAGAACATGTCCTAAAGGGACACGTCATATGTCTTGATGGGATACTGAAAAATATCTCACATAGACATACGACATGTAATGATGAAGCACAAAACAAAGTCCTGAAATGACATATAATATATCCTCGAGACACATGAAAAATATTCCTAGAAGGACACGTGACATGTCTCAGAGGAATACACACTAAGTTTTTAGCATAAGAATTTTTCACATTTTATGACATAAAAAAAATTAACTCTAAAAAAGTGCATTTATGTAAATACCCATAAAAAACACATCTAAGAAAATTAGTAGTTAACAAATTTAGTTTTAAATATTTTATTTTCTAAGTTTGCCCCACTTTAAAGGTTTTATTTTTTTTTCCCCTCCCAAACTCCCTTTCTTTGATTTTTTTTTTTTTTAAAGAATGAATAAATGAAAACAACGCTTCCGTACTGCAGGGTCTCTTGAACCCAGCACACCCCCCCCCGGCCCGCCGACCGGCCACATACACTTCTTGTCACGACAGCATGTTGAGATTGTTGTTGAGGACAATGGACATACCTTCTGCAATAAGTACCGAAACTCTGCCAAACAGACAGCTTTGCATGAAACTTTATGTGCCGATCATCGACAAAGACAAGGATCAATGTGAGGCTAAAGACCGCTACTTCATTTTGTCAGATATTGTGATGAAGATCGACATGCCACGAGGGAGATTCCGATGAAGAGACGTCATGATGACGACGCCTAAGACAGCGCATGCGTATTCATCAGAGTTCAAGGGTAGTTTAGGAATTTCAAGGAGAAAAAGTTCAAAACCAGCGTTTTTTTAAGGTACGTTTGATACGAGTATTTGAGTAGAGTATTTGAATAAAAAAGTTCAAAACCAGCGTTTTTTTAGGGTGCATTTGATACGAGTATTTGAGTAGAGTATTTGAATGAAAATTTAAATTTTTATGAGAGAAAATACTGTAGCAAAATGATTCGAACTGTGATTTGAAAACCGAAACAAACACACCCTTAATTTCTAAAAATACACCTTTGTAATATCTGAGAGATTTATAACTTTAAGTCTCAAATTAAATGAAGATTTAGATAAACAATTTCCATAGACAAATTTAATAATTTTGTAATAATGATGTTTTGTGATTAAGATGCAGTAAAAGTCCATGTGCATTATGTTCAATTTTTGAATTATAGTATGCAACTCAAATACAATTTTAATAAGCTAAATGCTCAAAAATTTGTTAAGTTTGTTAAAAACAATATGAGTATCACGAGGATTATTTTAGAAATCAAAATTTCTATGACTAATATCCATAAAGTAATTATATATGGGTCTATAAAATTAAATATCATATCAAAGTCTATATATAAAATTAAACCAACATTATACCAGTAAATTTAACTAGTATATATAAGCATCTACAATCCATTCAATGCAGGAATCTAGTGCATAGAGACACTTAGAATGGCAAAAAGAATAACACAATAAAAAAAGATAGAATTAATATCACACAAATAGGTAAACTACTATTGTTGGAATTACACGGTATGGTATATAGTGTCCCAGGATATTTAAGACAGATAGGAGAAGAAACATCTCTGTAGTATCTTACTGAAAGACCACATGGAATACAATTTAGAGTAGAACTGAACAGACAAAATATGGGCTAATAGTGCAGGAGAACAAAAGTCAAAAGTCAGCATACCCATTAATGTAAGAAAAGTCGACAAAATATCTTCTTTAGTACGGGAAAGCTGGTTCTTCTAGGGAGTTTTGAGCAAATTCTTTTATTGCATTTAAGTTTTTAGTTCAAGGTTTATAAATACCCAACAATCATTATGAAAATTTATTCTTTCTTCTCTACCAAGGTTTACTCCAGAAAGCAAAAATTTTCTCATTTTTTCCTCTCAAACCCTCCGAGCACAATTCTTCCTAAATTTTTATTGATCCAAACCTCAAAATCATTTCTAGAAGGAAGATCAAGGGGCTTAAAGAAGAACTAAGTAAGTTTTACAGGCCTACGAGCATCTAAGAGGGAGATCTATCATATGAGAACTTCTAGGTAAGATCTAAGAACTTAAACTTTAAATGCTAGTATTATGCTTGTTATTTGTTGGAAAAAAAAATTAATTTGGACTATGGCATGAAAAGAGAAGTATATAACATGATTATTTTATGGGTTACATGCTTAATGATATGCTCGAAAGGATTAAAAGTTAAATCTTAGAGAAGAAAAATATATAGAACAAGCTTTATGTGTGAAAATGTTCAAAAAAAGCTTTCTGTAAAGATTTGAGTATTTGACACCCTTAGAGGCTAAACTAACTTTTGGTGTAAACATAAGATTTTAAGGAGACATCAAGATAATAACTTTTGTGATGAAATTTTCCTCAAATTCTAATTAGATCAAGTTGAAAAGCTCAATTTCTTATTCTAATTGCACATAAAATTGACCAAAACACCCTTTAAACATTTGATTTTGACAAAATTAAAGCACGTAAATTATGGATCTCTTCAAAACTACTAACTTTCATGAGAGAAGAATTTTGCAAATTTTTCACACCCTGGGACCCGAGGGGTGACTTGGTAGATTAATTAGGTTAATTAAGTCAAATTTTAATTAAAATCACAAATTAAAGAATTTGGTTAGTTATGAAAGATGTGATAAATCTAAAATTTTTTAAACGTTTATTAAAATAATAAAATAGACAAGCGGAAATAAAACAAGATAAAATAAATAACATAAAGAAAATGAAATATGTGTCGGGTCCCATTGGGCCCACAAGTTATGCACACATATACTAGTGACATTAATTAAATCTACAACCACATTCCAATGACAAAAGGGAAATTAAAATAGTGTATGCCTTGATTAATTAATGCAAATAACCTATTCAAGTCTTCTAATGCTCTCGAGTCTGATCGGTAGCCTCCCAATCGGTCCTAAGCTGTATTTCACCTAGGAAAAAAAAGTTTAAAAACAAATTAAAAGTGAGCAAAAGGCTTAGTAGGACTAGGTTATAAAAACATTTATTTGAACATGAAATTCATCATTCAAGAAGATATTTAGAAAATAGAATTAAATAAGTAAATGGATAAATAAATTCAATAAAATCAGTCTTACCAAAATCGTTTATTGTTCGACTAGAAAGGATATTATTATCTTTTCTTGGGCAAACTATAAGTATCACTACCGTAGTAGCCCAGTTGGGTTTCGAGACTTGCCCATAAGGTCATACTCTACACGATCCGATCTTTGAGTATGGCATCATGCCCTTTATGCATTTCTATAGTTATTAAAATCTCATTTTACCAAGTATATTCATTTACATTCATTATGCGGTTCATTATGAAAATTACCTCATTCTACTGTTTTATGAAAACAACTGATAAAAATCTTTTTCAATCATTCATTAAAAATATTTTGAAAGAAATCATTTTGAGGCCAAAAATCATTTAAAAACTTGGCTACCAAGAAAAGGGGTAGAAGTCTTATCTCAATATCCAGCACTACAACTCAACACCGTAGTTCCGCTCCACTATACATTAGCTCCACAGAACCACGAATAATCTTAAATATAAACTAAGTTCGTTAATATCTAACTTAGAATATTCTACATTGCTAAGCTATCGCATGGTGTTCTAGTGTGCCATTTATGTTTGTAAAATCATTTTATAAGGTTAAAATCTCAATTTGGGTTTAAAACAGGAAAAATGGTGAAAATAACAAATTTTTACAAAGGCTAGTCGGTATGCTAGTTTGCCAGTTTCCTTGGTCTGGCCTACCGACTGTCTGGGTCTAGCCTAATGATGATATGAATCCGGCCTGCCGAACTGAAAAAATTCTACAAATTTCCAGACTTGGGTCTCGGCCTTTCTGAGCCCAAATCCTCATTGGCAACCTGTTTTCTCAATTCCCATGCATACAAAACATATATAAATGATATAAAAACATACTAAAACACTTTTAAATTAATTTAAACAAGATTTACATAGAAAATTTCAATTAAATTCGAAAATGGGAAAATAGAGGGAAAATAGAAAAAACTTGATTTAAATCTATTTTTCATCAAACCAAACCTAGATCCTAGATGTTTTGGGTTCTACTAACTTAAATTTAAGGTTTTCCAAGCTAAAAGAAGCTTGGGTTACAAAATACAGGGAAAATAGAAAAATTGAAAAAAGTTTAAAATTTTAAAACCTAACCTTAAATTGGATGTTTTTAAGGAAGATTTGGAGCTTGAATCCTCATTCCTTAGCTTCAATCAAGCAAGAAGAAGACTTGGGCTTGAAGTTCTTGAATTAAAATTTGAGAGAGAAAGGAAAGAGAGAGTGACAACGTGAAAGAGAGAGAGGGAGACGAGAAAGAGTGAGTTGGGAGTGAGTGAGGGAGAACGTAAGAGAGTGAGGGAAAGGGAGGGAAAAAGAGATTAAATAAATGAAAAGGAGGGTGGTTTCATTGTGTGAAAACTGTGTGCCACCCACGGTTTTACAAAAGGGATATATTTGACATTTGACAAATTGTTTGTTTCAAAATTTAAAATAACAAATAAAAATAATTAAGAGTGGTTAAAAATGATTAAAAATAATTGGAAATAACATTAATTTAGAAATATCACAAAATTGTCAAATTAATTTTCAAAATACATCATGGCATACTAATTCACTATTTTATACACTAACAACACTTAATTAATTTCGAGGTATTACAACTCTCCACCCCTAAAAGAAATTTAAATTACAAATCAACTCAAAAACAAAATAAATGTGGATATAACTGCCGCATAGTTGACTCTAACTCCCAAGTGGCTTCATCAATCCCGTGATGCTACCATATGACTTTCAATAACAGTATGTTGTAATGTTGCAAATTGATCACTTTTCAATCGACAATTTGGACTGGCACCTCTTCATATGTCGTGTCTTCTCAGATCTACACATCATAGAATGAGACTATCTTGTTTTGCTCAGGCGGACACTTTCGTAGCATCGACACGTGGAACACATCATAAACATGAGAGAGTTCGGGAGGAGGATCAAGCCGATAAACAACTACACCAAAGCGTTGAACAATTTCGAACAGTCCAACGTACCTCGGTGCGAGTTTCCCTCTTACACCGAAACATGATATACCCTTGTGTGGCAAAACTTTCAAGAGAATGAAATCTCCTACTTAGAATTCCAAGGGTCGGCGTCTCCTATCAACGTAGCTCTTCTGCCTGCTCTAAGCTACTTTCAACCGATATCGGATCACGGTAACCTTCTCATTACTGTCAAGGATCTCATTTGGCCCAAGAACAATCCTGTCTTCCAGTTCTGCCCAACACATAGGTGACCGACACGGTCGTTTATGTTGGAAACAAAGTGCGCAGCGGAATTTTAACAATTTTTCATCAGAGTAATTTCCAAAACACAAGTTTGACATGTTATATGTATAAATTAAACAGATCTTACTAACCTCAGTGTGCCGAAGAACCTCCGCAACCTGTGTAGAGAAGTAACGTTCCAGAAGAGCCTCAACCAACTGGTCTTCTTTGCTATTCTCTATCCACAACCGGAGTGAGTGTGGGCTCACACGTACAGCTCTTCCATTGGTGACTCTCCTTCCAACCAATAGAGAGAACCCAAAGCTAGTGTTCGTGATTTGTGAACAAAAACACTCAGGGAGTTTTCAAATGTTCACTAGAAGAGTATCACTCTTAATCTCTCAAACTGATCTGAGTAAATCATGTGACTCACTCCCTTTTTATACCTCTTGGTCCTGGGGTCAGTCTATATCAGATTAGGTCTCAAAAACTCGAAACAAAATCAAGTTTGAATCAATATCTGATAAGATCCGCGTGAAAATGAGTAATCCTATCTTCCGCTGATCGACAGGCCGAACATTCTAATTGGCAGGCAAAACAGGCCAGTTCGGTAGGTCGAACATGTCATTCGGCAGGCCGAACTCCCAAGAAAAAATCTCCGCGAATCTTTTATTTTCCACTCGAGATTCTAAAGGATAAAGTCTCAATTTTGATTCAAATAACCCAATAGAGAAGTTATCTGATCAAAACAAACTTTATCAAGATAATCTCTAAGAAAATAAATCAATTCACAATAATTTCACAAGTTTTTCTTGTTCTAATTTGTCCAAAATTAAAACAACCGACAAACAGACAAGAATTATCTGATCGTAATAATTCAACAAGTTTATCTTGAACTAATTTCTTACAAAATTAATTCAACCGATAAACAGACATGAATTATTTGATTCTTACAAATTTTAAACCAATCTGATAAATCCGACATAAGTCACCAATTATTGGAAAAACACGCCGTATCGTTACAGGATTTTGTGAGCTAGCAAAGGGGACCAAAATGGACCTATAAAGTTCAAGCTCATGATAATTATGAAACCCAATATCCCAAATATACATTTCACAATTATCAACTCTAACGCTACTTCACTAAAAGCTTGGAGCTGCACTCTCGAACTTTATAGAATTATGAAGCTCGTGTAGCTAAGTCTCCATGACATATCATAGTGTATCGTATCCCCATATGATAATCCATAATCGGCTTAAGGACAAGTTCTGTCTTACCTTCCTGATTATTTTTATCTTACATTCCATTATCTCACCATCAGAAAACTTACCATCCAAAGATAGTATACCATTCGGTTACACCTATGTATCCAAATGGTTGAGCGCTCCAGTTTTCCAATTACAGGACAACGCATATAAGAGGATATCATTACTCCTAAAGAGGAGCTATGGATTCCATATCTATGAATAACAAGTCTACGCTATCAAGAGTCATGCCTCCAACGTACCGGTATGCATACCACTATTGAGATGTGGGTGTCACCCTTTGGCACATCAAAAGACACAAGTCGAGACAACGGGCCTACTATTCATCTCAGGATTAAGAAACAATACAAATGACTGTCTAAAGTGAATCGATTTGCCAAGACAGAATTATTAATCCAAATCAATTCACTTTATGTCCCGATCCAACACATCGTCACCTATGACAACGTGCCAATGTTTCTATTCATGGAGTCTAACTCCGATGGTCAAGACAAACCATCTCCCAAAAGGGATATAGACAACATAACAATCTTTACATGAATAAAGCGCCCAACTTTATTCCCTCGATTGTGGATCATATGTTTTAGACTGTCACCTTAAGAATCGTGTCTTCCGCATAATCATTCCATCATATGCCCAATTCTTAAGGTTTAGACTGACAGTCTCAGACTACTGTTTGCTTATCATACATTCAACAAATATGAACGTAAAGAAGACAAGATTTGGTATAAAAGAATAAATTCTTTATTGATAAAAATGTCTCCAAAATGTATTACATTTTTACTCCTTAGGGCATACATGTCTAACAATCTCCCACTTGCACTAAGTGAGTAAATACAGTAAGTTTCGCATCCCCATAGCTTCCACATGCCTCTCAAAGAATCTCCTAGTAAGTGTCTTCGTAAATGGATAAGCTAAATTGTCCTCTGACGTGATCTTGCACACCGTGACATGCCCGCCCTCAACGAAGTCCTTTATCACATGATACTTCCGATCAATATGCTTACTCTTCTTGTGAAATCTTGGTTCCATAGCATTAGCTACCGCCACACTGTTATCACAGTATAGTGATACCGCTTTATCCATACCAGGAACTACCTCAAGATCCCCAAGGAACTTGCGGAGCCACACTGCTTCTTTCGAAGCATTACTAGCCGCCACATACTCGGCCTCCATCGTTGAATCCGAAGTGCAATCTTGCTTCGCACTTCTCCAACTAATGGCACCGCCACCCAGAGTAAACACAAACCCCAAAGTCGATTTCCTAGAATCCAGACAGGATTGAAAATCTGAATCAGTGTATCTTAGAGGAGTTAAATCCTCACTCGAATACACAAGCACATACCCTCGAGTCCTTCTCGGGTACTTGAAAATATGCTTTACTGCAACCCAATGGTTCGGTCCTGGATCCGCCTGAAATCGACTTACAATCTCAACCGCATAGCTTATATCCGATCGAGTGCAAAGCATGGCATACATGAGACTACCCACTGCCGAAGCATAAGGCACCTTCTTCATGTATTCTCTTTCTTCATAAGACTTTGGAGAGTCTTTCTTAGAAAGAGTGATTCCAGACCTAGATGGTTGCCCACCTTTCTTGGAATCCTGCATTGCAAACCTCTTGAGAATTTTATCTATGTAGCCGACCTGAGACAAAGCAATCATTTTGTTCTTTCTATCCCGAAAGATCTGGATACCGAGAACAAAATTAGCCTCACCCAAGTCCTTCATGTCAAACTACTTGGTCAACCATAATTTGACCAATGACAACGCCCCAAAGTCATTGCCAATTAGCAGAAAGTCATCTACATAGAGCAGTAGAAAAACCACTTTCTCATCCTTAATGTGTTTGTAAAAAAATTGTTCATCTACGTTTTGTGAGAACCCATAAGTCTTGATCACTTGATCAAATCTTATGTTCCAAGAACGAGAAGCCTGCTTAAGTCCATAAATAGACTTTAGCAGCTTACAAACCTTACCCTCTTGACCCGCGACCTTGAACCCGTCTAGTTGTTCCATATAAATGGACTCATCAAGATAGCCATTCAGAAAAGCCATCTTGACATCCATCTGCCAAATCTCGTAATCGAGAGCGGCAGCTATGGACAAGAGAATCCGGATGGACTTAAGCATGGCTACAGGCGAAAAGGTTTCCTCATAATCGATTCCTTCCATTTGCGTATAACCCTTAACTACCAGTTTAGCCCTAAAGGTTTCGGCCTTTCCATCCACTCCTCTTTTCCTCTTGTAGATCCACTTACACCTTATGGGTTTTGCCCCTTCGGGAAGATCCACAAGCTCCCAGACCCGATTAGTCTCCATAGACTTCATCTCTATGTTCATGGCATCTGTCCAAAGTCTTGAATCAACATCCTCCATGGCTTCTACGTAAGTATAAGGATCCCTGTCATGTTCATCCAGTTTAGCCAAAAAGACCTCCCCATTGAACATATACCTCTCAGGTTGACGCCCGATCCTCCCTCTACGCCAAAGCCCCTGAGGTTGTTGTTCAGGTTTGTTTGGTTTTTCTACACCGATCGGAATGGTTTCGTTCGGAACCTCCGGAGTGAACAGATCACCCCTTAACTCCTCAAGCACCACTTTGCTTCGACGTTTAAAGTCGTCCATGTAACTCTCCTCAAGGAAAGTTGCATTAGTTGAAACCACAACTTTATTTTCCTTTGGGTTATAAAAATAACCCCCTTTAGTCCCTTTTGGATATCCTACAAACACGCAAACTTCCAAACGTGCTTCCAACTTATTCGGATCCTTAAACAGGACATGAGCTGGACATCCCCATATGCGAATATGGTTTAAGGATGTCTTCCGTCTTGTCCACAACTCGTGAGGAGTTTTAGGGACCGATTTTGAAGGCACATTGTTCAAAAGATAACATGCGGTTTGTAGTGCATATCCCTAAAAGGATAAAGGCAATGATGAATAACTCATCATGGACCGAATCATGTCCAACAAAGTCCTATTCCTTCTCTCTGCTACACCATTCTGCTGCGGAGTGCCTGGCACAGTCAAATGGGATAAAATCCCATTCTCTAACAAGTGTCCCAAGAACTCATCAGAAAGGTATTCCCCACCTCGATCAGATCGAAGTGTCTTTATGGGTCTACTCAATTGCTTTTCCACTTCAGCCCGAAACTCCCTGAACTTATCATAAGTTTCGCTTTTATGGTGCATTAGGTACACATACCCATATCTTGAGTAATCGTCAATAAAAGTGACAAAGTCATATCTACATATGACCGTTTTAATTATATAACTTTTCTATTTGGTTATTTGAATTGAAACTGAGGTTCTATCTAAGATTCTCATGTGAAATAAGATAATATGAGATTTTCAAATTATCTTTCAGTTGGCAGGCCAGTGAAGCCAGTTCAGTAGGCCAATTTCATAGATTGGCAGGTCGATCGTGTGATAATCCTGTTACATGTTTTGATGTGTTTTTATCAAAAAATGATATAGACTCGAATTTTGAAGCCTGATCTAATAAAAATTGACCCCAAATTCGACCACTATATTAAGGAAACTATTTTTTATTGTTGCTTAGATCATTTGAGGAGTAAAAAGTGAGTACTATAGTGAGAGAAACTTTAAAACTCTTAGGGAACTATTGTTCAACATTTGAAACCGTAGCTCTAGGTTTTCTCAAGTGGTTATAAGGAGAGTCACCAGAGGAGAAACTATACAACGTGTGATCACTCGCACTTTAATTGTAGAAAGAGAATAGCAAGGAAGACTAATTGGTTGAGACTTTTCTGGGACGTTCTTATCTAATCAAAGTTTTTACAGTCTTTGATATACAAAAGAGGTACATAAGCTTTGTTATTAATTTATGTACTTAGCATGTTAAACTTATTATTTGAAAAAGACTTTGATTTAAAAATTTTTAAAATTCCGTTGCGTATCGTTTTCCAACAATATGTTGTGGTTTAAGTTTGTAGTTAGATATAAGATTTTTGTTGTTGTGTGTGAGGATTTTGTGAACATGTGTTTGTTGTACTTTGTGTTAGATTCTATTTGGAATCAAATAGGTTCTAGGACGGAATCTGACACCTACCAGGTTACAATATGACATTCTGTGTAGGCGACCCGAGGCAATGACGCTTCTTTGCTTCGAAGAAAATTTGTTGGAGTTTAATAGCTTGCACTTTAGAACTTGAAAGGTTATAACTGGTGCCCCTTGCCGATGACCGGAGGCAAGTTCCTGTAGGTTTCATGACGGAACTTGACAGGTTACACAACGGATATTGGCAAGTTCTATTTTGACATCCTACATGAATGAGGGGGAGACTAATTGGTTGAGACTTTTCTAAGACGTTTTTATCTAGTCAAAGTTTCTACAGTCTTTGATATACAAAAGAGGTACGTAAGCTTTGTTATTAATTTATGTACTTAGCATATTAAACTTATTATTTGAAAAAGACTTTGATTTAAAAATTTTTAAAATTTCGCTGCATATCGTTTTCTAACAATATGTTGTGGTTTAAGTTTGTAGTTAGATATAAGATTTTTGTAGCTATGTGTGAGGATTTTGTGAACATGTGTTTGTTGTACTTTGTGGTTGATTCTATTTGGAATCGAATAGGTTCTAGGACGGAATTTGATACCTACCAGGTTACAATCTGACATTTTGTGTCGACAACCCAAGGCAGTGACGCTTCTTTGCTTCGAAGAAAATTTGTTGGAGTTTAGTATGTTGCACTTTAGAACCTGAAAGGTTATAACTGGTGCCCCTTGCTGACGACCGGAGGCAAGTTCCTGTGGGTTTCACGATGGAACTTGGCAGGTTCCACAACGGATACTGGCAAGTTCTATTTTAACATCCTGCGTGAATAAGTGGGAGAAAGGGTTTCTTTGTCTTTTAATAAATCATCAGTTTCTAATAAAAGGTAGTTTTAATAAGTGGTTTTTTAGAGGGCATTTTTAATAAAGTGGTCCCTTGGAGGCATTCTTTTAAGTTGCCCTCATATATATCATACAAAAATCCTACAAATTTAAGTTCCAACAATTTTTTTTTTTTTTTACATTCTTTGTTGTTCACCTAGTATTCTTTAAAAAAAAAAAAAAACAGGAGGAAAACTGAAGAAAGATCAAATATATAAAAACATGACCAAGTAACCAAACAGAAGAAATATGGTATATAAGTAGCAATGAACAATAAATCAAATGGTTAAAATTGATGTAAAATCTTAAATAAAATCATCATCAATTAACCAAACAGAAGAAAAGTAGTATATATGTAGCAATAAACAATAATCAATTAATTTGAAACGACGTCGACGAAAATCAATCATTCTTTGGACTAACAAGATAGGATGATAATTTGCATTATCGTGGCTTTATATCTCAATTATGTTGACACCTACTTAACCTAATTCATCCTTAATAAAGGAAAGAGTTGATTAATACACATTGAACACTTCAGTGAAACAACCATCAAATTAGCTTCCTACAACTCAAAACTTATTATTATTTTTTTCTATATGCACATAAGATGATTTGAGGATAGGAATTAAGGGGTGCACCAGGGGATCCCAACTATTTTGACACCCTCTAGCACCCTCGTCATTTACCCACTCCCAACAATTAATGAATAAGATAAAAACAAATCAAATCCAACAAATTACAAATCGTTCAGTCTATGAAGCAAGAACAAACGCTAGAAGACATAGCCTAAACTCATCTTTGAAAGCTAAGATCTATAACAATACAGCCAGCTATATCCTGTACTCAACAAGTCATTTTGCCCACAGTGACAATTCCAGTAGCATCTCCCATGAAGAAGAGTCCTTCAGTGGCATCTTTAATGTGAATCGATCGAACTTCTTGTCTTGCAAACAATCTTCCTTTATTTTGAAAACTGCAAATCAATTTGTACATGTTATTATCGATAAAGTGGCGAGGCAAAATTTTCATGAAAGGATTAGACGGAACTTATTCCTTTACCTACGATGGTAGTTCAAATAAATAGGCGGTGTTGTCATTACAAGAGCAAAACAAAATATCATGCCGTTGTTCATTCAGCATCTTAGGGATATGCATCCCACCAAGTGCAAACGCTGAAACATACAAATTGAATATAGTTACACCCCTAATCTAAATGCACCAATATTAATCTTTTTCTTATAGCACATTAACACTACCTATCCAAACAGATTCGTGCTAGCATTTATAGGAATTGAACAAAACAGAAACTAAACCTCAATCTACTATATCAGCAAAAAAAAAAAAAAAAAAAGGACAGAAATTAAAGAATTTACTCCATTTGAGAAACAGCTGAATGAATAACAAGGGAATGTTCGTAGTGATAAGCAACTATACTCGTTCCTCGTGTGTATAGCATACTTCCAATCCACCCTTCTTGCGTAGAACTCAAAGCCTTTATTGTGCCATCCAATGTACATGACACCAGATAGTTATACGAGCAAACAAGAGACATCACTGTATTGGAATGTGTCTTCACCATAGCAAGACCTTGTAAAGTAGCAAGGTAACATTTCTGAAAAAAGTAGAACGTTGTGAGCGCCAGTCAAATTAGCAATTAATTAGAAGATTATAAGCAAAGTACAAACCAATATTCAGAGGTCACAAAAGAAACATACCATTATTGTACGATCCATAAAGCCAGAATATAGCATCTTGTGACCAATGGTCATACATACTACGCCATGAGCGTGGCCTTCAAGGGAGAAAGCTGGTTCAAAGGGTTAGCAGTCTCACAACTTTCAGAATTAACTTTTCATATCAATATTTCACCACCCTGTAAGAAACAAATAAAAAACATTAACACTCACATTTGTATTATCACTACTACCATAGAAATTAAGATTAAAAAAATTGGAAAATGTTATAATAAGTTAGTTACCTGAGTCCCAGCAAATAGACCGTTTTCGTAAAAAATCGTGGCATACACCTGACCCACAGGTCCATCTAGACTGAATACAGCATCACTCTGGGCGTTCCATGGCTTCAAAATTTGGAATTTTAATTAATTGTCCAACCATAAGATGTGAAAGACAATATCACATGGAAATCTCATGGAAATTAAAGTTATATAAATTACCTTCACAAGATTTGGCAAACCAATGAAAATCCAAGCGCCTGCATGCATCAACGAACAACCTTCATCGCCGAGGTTAATTACATACACGCTCACATTGACCAATATGGCAGTTCCAAACCCGGAGCGTTCCGTCTTTACTGCCCGAGCAAAGCTTGTCTCCTCCGGAAGGATATACAATCCCAGTGATTGTCTGCTTAGACACATTCAGTTCAAAAAGTATTAATAGCTCTCTTGAGAAAAACTAAAACAGAACAACAAAACAAAGTACGAGAAGCACGCAAATGATAAAGACACCGAGTATAAATAACATAACGAAGAAGCTGAGAACGTTCTTTTACAGAACGAAGGGTGATGACTAATCACAACAATAAGAAACATAAAAAAAACTTAGAGATTGGATAAAAGATTGTTTCTACTAAAAAGGGCGTCAAGATTTTTTATTCTGAAATAAAACAGAGACACATATCTAAAAAAACAAAAACAAAACGAGTAAATTGTAGTAAAGCAAATCACATGACATAAATCACTAATGAACGAGGTACAGAGTCAAAGAAAACGAATATACAAAAAGAAACCTAATGAGGATATTAAAAGAACAAAAAAGAAAAGCGAGAGATGAATACCTTGGTGTGCCCTTGGAGAGTTGCAATGATGGAGACGTTATCACCATCCGACCGGGAATGCAAAAAGGGTCAGCGATCACCTTTCACACAATTCGCAGCTGCCCGTAAGTTACAAAGTCTCTCTTTTGGTTTTTCTGTCGTAGTCGTACTTCCCTTTCTAGTCCAAGCACTCATCTTCCTATAAAACTGTTGCGTCTGTGAAAAGCAAGAACGGAATGAAGAAGAAGCTCGTCCTCTGGCTCTCGGGGTGTCTCCAGCATAACCCAGAACTTCCATGGCGTAAACAGTGGTAGAGAAGGCAGAGAAAGAGCGATAGTAGTGAAATTGAGCGTAAAACGTAAGTTAAAGTGTGGAAAATAGCCTTAGGTTTCTGCTGCGATGTAATCGGAAGATTCTGAGGAAAGGACCCAAAAAAGTTTCTAATAAGGTAAATGGTTTCTTTTTTTTTTAACCAAAAAATAGTTTTTTTATGCAAGTAAATTATTTTAAATTTTTTTTAAAAATAAAAAAAATAATTATAGCAGGATAAAGAATCTCAACAAGATGAAAAAACAATAAAATCGTTTTAATGTCTAAAAATTTTTTTTTAATATAAAAAATTGTCAAAAAAAAAAAATATTTATCAAAAAATTTTTACCAGAAGATCATTTTTAAAAATCCTATCCGTTTGAGTTTTTGACTTGGAGTCCAAGTTTAACGCTTTTTCTCCTGATAGGATTGTTGCTTCCCTTTTACATTAGGATTACTCGTTTGAATTTGATTTGATTTACTTATTTTTTTTTTTTGGAAATGTTTGAATTTGATACTAGGATTACTCCTTGAATTTGAGAGGTTTTTCTCCCAAAAAAGAATAGAAAAGAATTCTCCTTTTTAATTTGTCCGTTGTAGATCAGAAAATGACGGTTATGCCCTTTCACCTTAATATGCGACATATATGAATATGTAAATGTACGCACTTGAAAAATGAAAATTCGTGTTTGTATGTGTGTGTATACATTTATGTATATAACGTTGACGTATACGTTTGTTTAATTTTCTGAGTATGAAAATAATAATAATAATAATAATAAAAGGACAGATTGTCAGTTCAACAGACATTTTCTGAATTAATTTACCAATTATTGTTTAAATATATTAATTATTTTAAGGATTATATATAAAAAATTTAAAAAATATTTTAAAAAGGTTGTTTAATAATTTATAATGAATAATTTATTTACTCTATTATTTATATAAATAATTTTTATTTACATAATAAATAAGTTATTTATATCTTAAAAGTTTGTAATTTGCTATAAATATTTTTAGAACTTACCATTTACTCCAAAAAATTTTAAAAATCTCCTATTTCCCTCATTCTCCTTATATTTTTACACTTTGTATAATTGTATTCCTGATTTTAAAAAAAAAAGGTTTATTCTTATTGTCAAACACTAACAACTATACCAAAAACCAAAAAGAAAAAAGAAGACGAGGAAAAAAAAAGGCTAAGGTGATATAAATAACGTTTGAAATTGAAAAGGAAAAAACGCAAGAAAAATTTGAGAACTAGTAGGAGTAATGATAATATACCTCAGAGAGTCCGAAATTTTATAGGACTCATAGTCCTATTTCCTAAAGCAACATGAATATCACTGTTAAATCTCTTTTCATCATATATATAAACCGAAAGTGAAAATTAGTAGGTCGAATTGACTTATTTGAGAAGTTGCTTAGAGGGTGAATAATAACACTGTGTAAAGAATTTTATCTGCAACGATGGATGATCGAGTGGCAGCTATAAGAATTGCAGTTTTACCAATTGCCAAGGTTTTCACAATATGTTTCGCCGGCTTTTTAATGGCGTCGAAGCGCCTAAACATCTTGCCAGCCGAGGGTAGAAAGCTATTAAACGGATTGGTCTTCACGCTCTTGCTTCCATGTATGATATTCTCTCAGCTAGGACAAGCCATCACTCTTGACAAGATGAAGGAGTGGTGGTTTATTCCTGTCAATGTTTTATTAGGATCCATATCAGGATCACTCATAGGATTCATTATAGCTACCCTTATTCCTCCACCATACCCTTACTTTAAATTCACCGTCGTTCAAATCGGAATAGGGAACATCGGAAACGTGCCTCTCGTTTTAATCTCGGCTTTGTGTAGAGATAAATCAAATCCTTTTGGTGACTCAAACATATGTGCCACATCCGGGACTGCTTATATTTCCTTTGGCCAGTGGGTTGGTGCAATTATTCTTTATACTTATGTTTATCATATGTTAGGACCACCTCCTGAGTTTGGTTCCTTTAAAAAAGAGGATGATTCTTGTCTTCCTGTAAAAGCCCCTCCCAGTGAGTGTACTAGTACCCCTGATCAGCAATTACTAATTCCATTGATCACACATGACCAAGTGGATGTAGAAACCACTAATACAGGTGTTTTGAAAGGGACTGAGATGATAAATTTCCTCGTTTCTCTATTCATCAAAATATTGAAACTTGTGAAACAGAGTCTTCAACCACCTATAGTAGCTTCTATTCTAGCCATGGTCCTTGGAATAGTACCGTTTCTCAAGCCGTTGATATTCACGAGTGATGCTCCTCTTTTTTTCTTAACCGATAGTTGCAGCATTCTTGGGCAAGCAATGATACCTTGCATCTTGTTGGCTTTAGGTGGAAACCTTGCAGATGGTCCGGCAAGTTCAAAACTTGGTGTTAGGACAACTGTTGCTATCGTCTTTGCACGTCTAGTCTTGGTGCCTCCTTTGGGTCTTGGTATTGTGATGTTAGCTGATAAACTTGGTTTCCTTCCCGCTGGAGATAAGATGTTTAGATTTGTGTTGCTTCTTCAACACACAATGCCTACATCCGTTATGGCCGGTGCTATGGCCAATTTAAGAGGTTGTGGAAAGGAGGCAGCTGCTGTCTTGTTTTGGGTTCATATTTTTGCTGTTTTTACTATGGCTGGTTGGATTCTCCTCTACCTCAACATTCTCTCCTAGAAGTATTAAGGCAGCTATTCCACGTGTACGAAGATAGTTAGATTAGTTTTACTGTTAATTGTTAGTCAGATACAGATTAGTGATTAGTTATAGATCGGTTTTAATTCTGTTACATAAGGCATAGTTCTTAAATAGCTTATGCACAGATTATTATCATTAAGGGAAGCAAACATTTTTATTGCAATCATAATAAGAAAACATTTATTTGAGTTCTCTCTTTCTTCTCAAATCATAATAAGAAATTACAGCAGAAAAAGACAGAGCATAAAGGACCAATTGATCTGATCAGTTTTTTAATTGTAATGTTTTTATCATGCCTTGGAGGTGCATGCTTATTATTAAGCATAAAATTTATTAGTACTTGTACTTCATGTCAGAGCGGCCTAAGGTTTATTCTCAGTTTAATTAAATTTATTACTTTTTTTCTTTTTTTCTTGATTATTAGTGGAAATTATAGTAAAATAGAAATATTTCTTTTATATATATATATATATATGCATGTACTTATGTATATATTGTTAGAAATATATATAGAAGATAAACAACAAACAGGTACAATATAAAGCAAATAGTAGAAGAAATATTACCATGAAATTAAGAATAAAATATTACAACATATTCAAACCTCAATGTGTAGTGTAGCTCATGTTTTGACGGACACTCGAAAGGAAAGACTCGAGAAAAGAAAAGCTATGTATTATTTTCTGTGTGCAATTTTATGCGTGTCCAGATGTGGAGAAAGTCCCTAGTATTTATGTAGGTCAGGGGATGTCAAACTTTTGTGCCTATCTGATATGGGACTTCCCTAGTATTTATACATGTTAGGGGATGTCAAGCTTTAATGCCTAACCGATGTGGGACTCCGATGTGGGACTCCACATTTAGGTTTTTTTCCAACAAAATCAAATGTCAATGGGCACACTTTTAGCATCAATTTTTCATTCACCAAATTACCATTTTGAGCATATAACTATATGATTTCGATCTTCTCGCGACAGAAAACGCAAATCTGCCAAGACCCATCACTTTTACAAAGTAGGTCCCACTTAAAAGTATGCCTCAAAATAGCTCCTCAAAATGGTTGTTAACCATTTTTTCCAACAATCCCCCACATGAATGAAATTGATAGACGACAAGGGAAAACAAAGACACTACATGATGATAGAGTTCTACGGTTAATACCTGTATAGGATAGGTAGGCGTTAACCCTTGAACCTTCCCTTGTGCAAGTATGTTTACTTTATTGGCCAACTAGTAGACGTGATGCCCTTGAACTGTTCTGCTGTTTGTGTAAATGATAACATATCTCACACAGATATTTTCCTAACATAGTTTCAGTTCTCATGGTTATGTCCATTTTGGCCATAGACATCTCCCTGGTTCTACAAGAGTTTCTAAAGAATTGAGCTCTAGCAATTCTCCTTTGAAACGGCCCAACTTCTCTCTCACATAGGCGGTTTCTTACTTTAAGAGTAACCCACATTACTCTGCTTGAATTCCCATCGTATTTGATGCATAAGAATCATTAAAACAAACTGCTTAACCTTTCCCTACGAGTATCATTGTTTTATTATAGAAATGGGTTGGGGTAACCCCCATAGTGATCCTACTCTATCTATTTAGTTTGGTTATCCCATTGAACCTAGATCTTGGGATCTCCAATCAATAAGGTTGGGTTTCCACTGTTTCGACCTATTCTTTCATGGGCTTTAAGTCCCATTCCTCTTGATGTTTTCTCAACTTGATCTCTATTCAATCCTTTGGTTAACGGATCCACAATATTCTCTTTAGAACTTACATAGTCTATTGTCATGACTCCAATCGTGATCAGTTGTCTAATGGTATTATGTCAACGACGTATATGTCTTGACTTACCATTGTACATCACATTCTATGCCCTGCCAATAGTAGATTGATTATCACAATATATACATATTGCAGGCATAGGTTCAGGCCATTCAGGAATATTCTCTAAGAAATGCCTTAGCCATTTAGCCTCTTCACCGCTTTTATTTAAGGCTACAAATTCAGATTCTATAGTGGATCTGGTTATTATCGTCTGCTTTGAGAACTTCCATGAAACTGCTGCGCCTCCCAAAGTGAATACATATCTACTTGTAGCTTTAGAATCTTGTATGTCAGATATCCAACTTGCGTCAGAATACCCTTCAGGAATAGCAGGATCTCTTGTATAGTATAGCCTATAATCACGAGTATATCGTAAGTACCTAAGTACTCTAACAATCGCTTTCTAGTGATCATCTCCTGGATTACTTATGAATCTACTCAAACTACTTACAGCGTAGGCAATATCTGGTATTGTACAACTCATTAAGTATATTAAACTACCTATCACTCTAGCATATTCCACTTGGGATATACTTTCTCCTTTATGTTTGGACAAATGTTGATTAATATCAATTGGTATTTTGGCCACGCTAGTGTCATTTTTATTAAAATTGTGGGTGCCTAGGCGCCATTTGGAAGGACTAGTGTAGCACCTAGGCGCTAGTTCAAAAATATATCTACAGGCCTTTGTAGTGCCTAGGTGCTACAATCTTGGCGCCTAGGTGCCATTATGAAGCTTAGGCACTAGAAAATCAAGCCTAGGCGCTATTGTGATCCTAATTCAAATTCCAGTGTAATTTTATTTCAAAATTACCCTTTTAAATCCTAGCCTATAAATAGAACATTATGAAGGGTTGGAGCATGAATTTTAAGAAGGAAAAACTACAGACAAGATAGGAGAACTCACTTTTTTGGAGAAGAAGAACGGTGCAACCCAGAGACGGAAATCATCTTCGCATCCAAACACAGTTCTTTTCCTTCACTCATCATGTTTAAGAAATTATTTAGGAATGTTTTTGTTTTCATTAGGAACTAATTTTCCTTTTTCTAGGGTTACAATATAGCCAGATTATGAACGTTCACTTTTATTTAATTTAATTCAATTTGATGTTTATTCATTATCTATGCTGAGTGTCTAATTTAATCTTAATGCTTGCAAAATTGCACACCTTTTGCATGATTTGTGATTTAATTTGAGTTTGAGAAGCGATAACCAAATTAGACCATGATTGAATGCCATGAGATCATCATAGGATAGAGATATCTATGAGACTTGTGTAACATTATGAATTTCTTGTTCTTAATGAATCTTGGTAAGTTTAGAGTTTCTACAGAGATGTAGAAAATTTGCTAACTAGGATAAATTATTAATGCTTGAGAAAGATTAATGACTACCTAAGAGAAATTCATTATCGGCACAGGAGTAAACATCAGTTGATTAAATTAGATAATTTGAATAGGATTAATTTAGGTGAAATCGGATGCCCTAGTCTTTTATTGTTTAGATTTTCATTTATATTTTTTTTTGTTTTGTTATTTTTCTATTTTATATTTGATTGTTCAAATAATTTTAGAGTTAACCAATTTTGGTACTTAGCTAGATTAATGCAATTCTCGTGGAAATGATACTCTACTCACTCTTTATTACTTGTGTATGATTATGTGCACTTGTAGATTTTTTACAACAAGTTTTTGGTGCTGTTGCCAGGGATTGTTATTTAATTTAGTTAATATCGATACCAATTAGATCTAGGATTAGTTTGAACATTTTTTTATTTGTTTTATTTTGTTTTTATTTTTTCTAATTTTTTTCTTTTAAGTCATTTGTTTCCCAAGGAACTTCATGATGTTTCATCAGAATATCCTTGCAAGTTTTGCCCAACAACATATAGAACCATTTTTTGCTGCTTGGAAGTGATTTTAAGAAATGCTTGAGCAGTACCCACATCACAACCTGCCAAAGTGGGCTCTTCTCCAAATATTTATTGAAGGATTAAATCTGCAAGTGCACATAATCGTAGGCAAGTAATAAAGAGTGAGTAGAGTATCATTCCCACCAGGATTATATTAATCTAGCTAAGTATCAAAATTGGTTAACTCTAAAAGTATTTGAACAATCAAAGATAAAATAGAAAAATAACAAAACAAAAAAATATAAATGAAAATCTAAACAATAAAAGACTAGGGCATCCAATTTTACCTAAATTAATCATATTCAAATTATCTAATTTAATCAACTGATGTTTACTCCTATGCCAATAGCAAATTTCTCTTAGGTAGTCATTAATCTTTCTCAAGCATTAATAATTTATCCTAGTTAAGAAATTTCCTACATCTCTGTGGAAACCTAAACTTACCAAGATTCATTAAGAATAAGAAATTCATAGTGTTACACTAGTCTCATAGATATCTCTATCCTATGATGATCTCATGGCATTCAGTCATAGTCTAATTTAGTTATCGCTTCTCAGCCTCAAATTAAATCACAAATCATGTAAAAGGTGCGTAAACTTTTACAAGCATTAAGATTATATTAAACACTCAGTCTACATAATGAATAAATATCAAATTGAATTAAATTAAATAAAAGTAAACATTCATAATCCGGCTACATCATAGCCCTAGAAAAAGGGAAATTAGTTCCTAATGAAACCAAAACAATCCTAAATAATGTCTTAAACATGTGAGTGAAGGAAAAGAATTGTGTTTGGATGCGAAGATGATTTCTGTCTCTAGGTTGCACCATTCTTCTTCTCCAAAACAGTGAGTTCTCCCATTTTGTCTGTAGTTTTTCCCTGTTAAAAATCATGCTCCAACCCTTCATAATGTTCTATTTATAAGCTAGGGTTTGAAAGAGCAATTTTAAAACGAAATTACATTAGAATTTGAATTGGGATTACAATGGCGCCTAGGCTTGATTTTCTAGTGCCTAGGCTTAGTAATGGTGCCTAGGTGTGAAGATTGTAGCCCCTAGGTGCTACAAAGGCCTGTAGAGACATTTTTGAACTAGCATTGAGGCACTATTACTGCGGCACCTAGGCAAATGGCGCCTAGGCACTATACTATCGGGTTTTTTGTGTGAGACTTCATCTGCAAGAGCTCTTAGGCACCCATAAACTGGCGTCTAGGCTCCATTTTGTCCCCGAGTCTAATTTTGCTTATTTTTCGGTCTGTTTTGCCCCACACTTTGCCAATATGCATCTTTTTCCTCAAAATCTACAAAAGAGTGTAAAACACTATCAAATTCTTATAAATTGCTCAAAACTAATGAAAATATTAAGTGAAAATCATCTAATTAATTAGCCTAAAACTAACTTATCAATTTGTCAAGTATCTTGTCCACATAGTGTGACTAACTCAAGATGAGTCCATCAGGCAACCTTTTGATTTTGATTCCTAAAATCATATTAGTAGGTCTCATGTCTTTCATGTCAAACCTAGAGTTCAATATATTCTTGGTAGATTTGATCATTCGATCATTGCTACCCATGATTAGCATGTCATCTACATACATACAAAGAATGACATATCCATTGTCTATACTTTTGACATAAACACACTTGTCACACTCATTAATTTTGAAACCATTTGACATCATTACATTGTCAAATTTCTCATGCCGTTGCTTTAGTGCTTGTTTAAGCCCATACAAAGACTTCACCAATTTGCAGGCTTTCTTTTCTTGTCCTGGGGCAATAAAACCTCAGGTTGTTCCATATATATTTCCTCTTTAAAATATCCATTAAGAAAAGCAGTCTTTATATCGATCTGATCTACTTCAAGATTCCACAAAGTGGTAATCGCTAAAATCATTCTTATGGACGTTATTCTCGTTACAGGAGAACAAGTATCAAAGTAATCAAGGCCTTCTTTTTGTCTATAAGCTTTTATAACAAGTCTAGCCTTATACTTATCATTGTTCCATCTGCTTTCAATTTCCATTTGAAAATCCACTTAGAACCTATCGGTTTACTTCTTGGAGGAAGGTCCACTAATTCCCAAGAATGATTTTATATGATGGAATGAATTTCCCTCTTTATGGCTTCTTTCCATAAAGGACCCTCAGATGAACTTACAGCTTCTTTAAAAGTTTGAGGTTTAGCCTTTAGCATATAGGTTAGAAAATCTTGTCCAAATGATTTTTCTATCCTTGCCCTTTTGCTTCGTCTAGACTCTTCCTCTTCATATTCGGTTTCAACTTCTTGGTGATCTTGACTATTCTCTTCAATAGTCTCAAATGTTCACTTAGACGAACTTGGACCATCCCCTTTTGATTTATAAGGAAATACATATTCAAAAAACGATGCATTCCTAGATTCCATTATTGTGTTCTTGTGAATCCTAGGGATTTTATATTCATATACAAGGAACCAATAGGCATTACTATTGTGAGCATATTTTAAGCTATCATCTATGAATGTGACAAAATATTTATTCCCACCTCTAGTTTGAACAAATTTTAAGTTACAAACATCGCTATGTATCAAATCAAGTGGCTTAGTATTTCTCTCAATTGTTTGGAAGGAAGATCTCGTTAGTTTTGTCTCTACACATATTTCACATTTATATTTGGGATCAATATTAAATGTGAGAATGTGATCCAAGTTAATTAATTTACACAAATTATCATAATTAACATGACCTAATCTATCATGCCATAAATTAGAAGACTCAAGCATAGACGTGGAAGACTTTTTATTTTTATTAATGGAATTAGGCTTAAGATTCATTACATTCATTTTCCACATTCCATTTTTCACATATCCCTTTCCCACATACATCTCATGTTTAGACAAAACTATTTTATCAGCTTCAAAAACCATCTTGAAGCCATGTAAACTCAGTAGAGTTTTCAAAATGAGATTTTTTTGGATATCAGGTACATACAACATATTTTACAGCTTGACTTCCTTGCCTGATGTCAATTTTAGAAATATCATCCCTTGGCCCTTGATATCAGATGTAGCCGAATTGCCCATATATAGCTTCTCCCTAGAATTTGATAGCACGAGTTCAGCAAAGACAGCTCTATCACAACAAACATGGCGTGTGAAGTGTCAAGCCACCACTCCTTTGGGTTGACGTCCACCATGTTGAGTTTAGAGACCACAACAAAAAGATTGATGTCTGACACTTCTTGTGTAATGGTGTCCACCACATTGGCTTCTTTCTTCTTGTTCCTCTTTGGCAGCCTACAATATGCCGATTTGTGATCCACCTTGTCACAGTTGAAACACTTCCCTTGGAATTTCTGCTTCTTTGAAATTCCACCCTTAGGTCCCAACTTAGACCCCGACTTGTTCTTCTTGTTCTTGGAGCTGTTCTCATACTCCACCACATATGCCTTGGCAACAGACTTGTTAGAGAGCTTTTGCTCAGATCCTCCATTGTCTTCCTCATGAACAATAAGATCTTCAACGCTTATCTCCTTACGCTTATGCTTTAGATAGTTCTTGAAGTCATTCAACGCAGGGGGCATCATCTCTATAATTGCAGCTACCTTAAAAGACTCACTAATTAACATTCCTTCTGCATGAATTTCATGAATGAGTAATTGCAGTTCTTGAACTTGACTAATTACAGTCTTGGAATCAACCATTCTGTAATTCATGAACCGTCCAACTATGAACTTTTTAGCACCAGCATCTACTATTTGCATTTATAGTCCAAAGATTCCCATACTTCTTTGGCCTTTTTTTTTTTTTTTTTTTTTTTTTTTTTTTCAGACTATACACATTATAAGTGCATCAGTCAAGCCATTTAGAATATAGTTCTTGTACAAGAAGTCAGAATGCTTCCATGCTTCAACAGGAAGCAAAGTCTGAGCATCTGCTTCATCCTCTCTAACAGTAGTAGGATCCTCTTTCAAGAATCTCACAAGATTCAATGTTTTCAAATAGAACATCTTTGTTGCCAAGTCTTGAAATTCAAACCACTAAATTTCTCAGGTTTTTCATTGTAGTTCACAGGAACCGAAACTGACAAAGGCTACGTCGAGGTCGAGGCATGAACCCGAGGAGACAATATCGGTGTCTTGGAAGTGTTCCCAGTTGGAACATTCTCAATTGAAACAACATTCATGTTATCAGCAATTTCTGAAAATACAAGAATCCAAGTCTTAGAATTTATATCATCTACCAAATATGAATTCACGTGTTTTTTTTTTTTTAAATTTATGTAAATGATTCTCCTTGTAGATGAATAGCAACAACTGTACATATGATTTATAACTGAAACCGTAAATAAATAAATAAAAAACAAAACACCGTAGACAGAACAAACAAAGCTATTATAACATAACTATTGACTTATAATATATATAACATAAACCAAAAAAACCGTAAACAAAGAAAACAAAAAATTGTTACATATATGTATAACTTATAATATGTTAACCAACTGTAAAACAAAACCATTAACAACAAATAAAAACGTATGCAGATAAAACATAAATCAAACACATAAGCAAATTATATAACTTGTACCATAAACTATTTATTAAAAATTGTGAAAATTGGATCTTCAATTGCAATGAACCTGTTTGTCATCAGAAGGGGCTATAGAATCTGTTCTAAGATTGTTAGAAATATATATAAGAAATATTACTATGAAGCAGCGTCTTCCCTTGAGAAGAAGAGAGCAAGAAAACTCGAAAACTATGCGGTATTTTCTATGTGCAATTTTGTCTGTGTCTAGACGTGAAGAAAGTCCCTAGTATTTATACAGGTCAGGGGATGTCAAACTTTTATGCCTAACCAATGTGAGACTTCCCTAGTACTTATATATGTCAGGGATGTCAAGTTTTAATGCCTAACCGATGTGGAACTCTATATTTAGGGTTTTTTTCAACTAAATCAAATGTCAATGGGCACATTTCAAGATTCAATTTCTCATTCACCTGATTATTATTTTGAGCATATAAATATATGATTTCGATCTTTTCGCGACGGAGAACGCAAATCTGCCAAGACCCATCACTTTTATAAAGTGGGTCCTACTCAAAATTATGCCTTAAAATGTCTCCTCAAAATGGTTGTTAACCATTTTTTCAAACATATATACTAACCTGAAACGGATTTCATTGAAGAAACAAGGCACTACAAACCCTATGGGCCGAACAGGAGTACTATGCTTTTGAAATTTAAGCAGATAGGCTTTAATTAAGCTTGATGGCTTTCATTATTCAAAACAACAGGGTATTTGTTTTCAGATCCAGCTCTTCCATGTGTAAAATTAATACATATCTTATTCTGCATTGAAAGGACCCAAGAACGTTATCTGTGTGTGTGTGTGTAAATATATATTCAAGAAAATTAAGCTATAACAAATCTCTAGTTTCTATGCACCTAAGTATGAGAGCCTGTAAAATCTTGATCTAAGATATCGTGGGATAATTGATGACCTATTAGTTGTTTCAAGAACAAACATATGATCATGAGATCCATGTCGTATTATGTTGCAATCTCATATTAAATGGAATAAACCATAAGTTGCAGAGCTTATCTTATCAGAGCTTCACATGAAGGTAAATGGACTCTTGCATTTTCTTTTATCCTCTTTTTTTTTTTTTATTTTAAATGTAAATTAACTAACACTGCAGTACAGGGAGACATGCCAAGAAAAACAGTAAATAATGAACACAAACTTAGTTGACAAGCACACATATCACATATTTCCAAAGTGCTTTCTGGTAGCAAATTCACAAACATTGATGTAAATATAAGATAAGTATAACCTCATCAAAAGACTTTATGTCATTCTTCAAGACATGTAACAATATTCTAGATACTCGTACCATCCGCTGTGTAAGGTTGAAATAGAAACAACCGAATCCTTCTCATCAAGAGTGGTATGAAGCTGGCCACTCAGCTCCCAATCACAATCATTCTTATGGACCAGAACACCAGGTCTCCTGCAAGAAAGATGAATTTTCATTATCACACCCAACTTCATTTTGATTATTTTGTCATGAGAATTCAGACACAAATTTTACAGCATATTACCCTTTTAAAAATAATGTAACTTGCATAATTTCCCGTTTCATAAACATTTCAGGCCTCTCCTTGATCAAATTGTTACGCACCCAAGTCAGCAAATCTTTCACGATTAACCAAGAAAAAGAAAACTTATTTTAGTATGTCAACAATAATGCTAAAGATAATAAATCAGCTCCATGCAATGTCTACTCGAACTTGAGCAATAAAAGTTTACCTTTTCTACTCCATTTGTTGTTCAACGTTGACCGTATGAATCTTTATAGGGTCACAAAGGATTCCTAATCCTCCCTTGCATTGAAGAAATAGCATTGCAGTGAGGTCCAAAAGGCAAAAAAATCAAAAGAGAGAAAATGCAACACATCAAACACACGATCACGAGTAGCCACAGAATAAGAGTTACATGGAAGCCAGAGCATACACCTTACACGCATACATAGCTTTGCCACAAAAAGAAAACATTTTTCATTTTTTTATTAGGGAAAAACAACATATATATTACAATTTAGAGAATTTTTATGGTCGGATGTGAAAAAATCCTTATATACGTAGGCAGAGGGGCAGCCAAGAAATTTTTTTAAGAGGGCATGGTGAAACTAAAATTAGATAAAAATTACAATACAATGTATTTTTGTGAACTTTGTTGTATTTTTTTTATCTATTTTGTCTATTTGATTTATCATCAGACTGAATTAACTTACAATATATGATTCAATTTTTAAAATTTGAGTCAAAAAATTATAAGATTATATAAAAGTATCATTGACTTTTAGTTTATTCAGGGTCTTAATTTAGAATATTGATAACTTTATAAAATTAGAGTTATTCATTCACTTTAATGTATATATTTTTACTATGTTTTTGCTAATTTTATTTATTTTTTTTATTTTTATAGGGTTTTTTCTATTTTTACTAATTTGATTTACTTTATTTTATTTTAATTTAATTTAATTAAATTTTGTTGTTGTTGTTGTTGTTGTTACTATTATTTTTCGATTTATTTATTTCTCTCTTTTGTGTTTGAAAAAGGGGCAATATGGCAATTTGGAATTAATTTGGGCGCAAAAGGTCAGAAGGAGTAGGTGAAATTCCAATTTTAAGCAGCCGTGAGCAAGGACCAGACAAGTTGAACGTGCAGTTGCGTCCCCAACTGTCAGAGCGAGCATTCAACGCCCCAGATCAGTGCGTGCACAGCCAGACAGCGGCACATCAGTGAACAAGCGCGGCAGTGCCTTGCCCTCTCAGCTGCGCCACGTGCTTAGCTGCAGGCGCACTCATAGCTCGGAAGCGTTTCAGCGTTTCGTGCCCTCCTTCAGCCTCGATGCACCTGCGCACTCCACCAAATCTGGCTCCGCCACATCTCCCATTTTCGCCCATGACCAATTTGCGTTTGCCACATGTTGGCGAGCTCCAACCCTGCTGCACTCTATTTTTTTTTTCTCCTCACTCTGACGAGGGTTTCAAAAGAGAACTCAGTGGAAGCCTCCATGGGCGGAGTGCCCGAGCTTTCAAGCTCCATTCTTTTGAGAAAGGCTGATTCAAAAGAGCAAAAACATGAAGAAAAAGAAGAAAAAATTTTGAAAAATAAATATTTACTTTAGTTTTAGAATTAGGATTAGGTTTTCATTCTATATTTTTGTATGTGCCTTTTATGATTTTGGAGAGAGAATTTTGAAGCTTTGACAGCAATAGAGATTTGAAAATTTTGATGATGAAATTAGAGTTTGTGACACTTCTAAATGGGTCTTGTTTTCTAATTTTCCTGTCTCTTTTGCATTTGTTAACTTAAAATTGGTTGAACCAAATATTTTGTGAATTTATGTTTTGATTTTTTTTTTTTTGTGTTTGCCCTAATTTTATGTTCTAGGATTGCAATCATTATCAAATATACAACTTGATTCTTTTTTTTTTGTGTCTCTCTTTAATATCCCAATTAATTGGTTGTTCTATTTTGTTTTTAATGCCTCTAAATGCTTGATCACCATTTGGAAGATTAGGAATCCACAATGAACTTGGGAAAGGAATTCATGTGTTTAGCCCTAGATAGAATGACATATGTATGTATAGGATAGAAATATGCCCAACTACATGTGTAGCTAACTTGAGAGCTTGATCTTAATGTGTTTTTGCTGATTTAATCTTCATAGAAATATAGTGGGTTAGTTAAGTAGGATAATTTTATATGACTATCGAAAGAGGTTTGTGAATAGATTAGTACTTCTTGGCTAACAATTAATTGGGTAACAGGTTAATGGAAAGAGAAGAAACTGATTTAAGTGAGATAATTTGATGGAATTATAGTCCTAGACCTGGTTTCCTTGTTTGAATCTTTAATTTTTAATTTTTGTTATTGTATTTTTATTTTTATTTACAATTAGCATTGTCTCTATTTTTTTCAATCGATTATTCAAAAAATCCTAGAGCTAATCCAATTTGGGTAATTAACGAAAATTAAACACAATCTACATAGGAACTATACTCTATTTATCATTATATTACTTGTTTATATGATTTCATGCACTTGTAAATTTCTAACGAACAACTTTTTTGGCACCGTTGCTAGGATTGTTTTATTTAATTTTGGCTAATATTGATACAATTAGTTCTAGGATTAATTTGAATCTTTTTATTTTGTTTCATTTCTTTTGTTTTTCATTTTGTTTGAGATTTCCTTATTTGTGGAAGCACTTTGAGATGTTTGATCGACAAGTGCTCTTAAGTTTTGCCCAATAAGATTTAGAGCCATTCTATAGTGCTTGGTGGAAGTGTAAAGAATTGCTAATAGAGTTTCTTAATTACGATTTTTCCAAAGAGTGTCAATTGCAAGTATTCCTCAATGGCTTATGTGGCATAACAAGTAATTGGGTTGAATAAGGAGATGGTACCACCACTTGTTATTAAAGATCCGTTGATGAAGCCTACTTTTTGTTGGAAGACATGACCGAGTTTTATTTTGGAATTGGAATTATTTTTCAAACAACCAAGTTTGGGAGGACAATTCCAGCACTATGAAGTCATGATTTGGCACTCAACCTCAAGAGATGGAAGTATCTCCTCAACTACAAGCTTTATTTGCTCAAAGTATGGAGTTTAGATGATATGCTATGGGAGTGGTTGCATATAATGGTAGAGAAATCCTTCGAAACCATGCAATGGACGGCGGCAATGGTGGAACATTTTGAGGAATTAAGAGTTCTAGTCCTACCATGGATGCTCCAATAGAACATATGCAAGATTGTCACTTTGAAGCATCGACATAAAGAGAGGAACACTTGGAGATTTTGACGAGGACTCACTAAGTGAAAAAGGGACACAAGACTTAGTCATGCAAGAAGAATCACAAGAATTCTATGGTGTCCCACCTATGTTGCCAATGCGGCTCATCAAAGATTGCATATATGAAAGTCTAATTTAGCCAACATCTCATCCACCTTCATTAGCATCACTAGTTCATGCCCGCCAAGCCCATCATTTGAAGCCAAGTCTTGTTGGTGCGACGTACAACATACTTCCATATCTTGTTAAGCTTGAGGGTATTCATAATCAAGACCCATATGTGGTGTGGCATGACAATTATTATGGGTGAAAGCCACTCTTTGACGAGCGCTTCTACAAAATTCAAGCTGATGACTATAAACCAAGCACTTCTTCAGAGGCAACCGAAGTTCTTTAAACTTTTTCTTTTGCTTTGAATTTTGATTTTTGTTTTCAAGTTTTAGGAACTTTTTACTTTATTTTTCTTACTTTCTCTTCTAGGTGCAACTGATGGAGCCAATAGGAGTTAGAGACGGAGAGGTGCCTATGAGCTTAAAGGACATCAAGCCATGCCTATGCACCAACAAGCATCACCGAAGGGAGTTTTTCTTAAACTTGCCAATTTTTTTTGTGCTTTCTTACACATTGAAGATTTTATGCACGCACATGGAGTTTGGGGGAGAAGATTATAATTTTGTTTTATCATTTACTTTTGCTTTTTGAACAATTTAAAAAATTTAAAATATTTTGAATAATTAGAGACTTTTGTGCTTTCTTTTGTGATTTATCCCAAAACCCATGATAAGAACCATGGTTGAATATGTTGCATAGCTTTGGAAAAAATATGAATATCGTCTAGATTGTGACGACCCGCCTTTTCAGGCAGTCATTTTACTTACTTAATCATCATTACTTAAACAGTAATCCTACTTACTTAGTAGGAAAAATATTGAAATAACTTTTTTTTCTTTAAACATCCTTGAAAAACATTCTTTAAAACATACTTACAAACTATTGCGACTTCTGTCACAAATTCAGTTGAGACCTCGTTCAACATTTGCCTTTAAAATCATTTCAAATCGTTCCTTAAAACTTAACAAGGAACATTTATTAAATCATAGCTTAAAACTTCACTTTATAATTTTATAACACATTTAGTACAATGTATCTTAAAACTTTTGAAAACATTTCTTAAAACTCATATTTTCTTGAAACTTTGAAAACACTATATTAAATAGTGGAAAACCTTTTCTTTGAGTAGCAGAAGCAAAACCATGGTGGTATCCATACCCAAATCTTCGCATCTGTCCTCCGCAGCACCTAGCTCTTGTAACGTGTCCTACTGGTCACCAATAAATTACCTGCAGCATGAAGAAACTTTTCAATGAGCTTTCGCTCAGTAAGTTTAAACATAAACTCACAAATCATTTAAACATGCTTTAAAACTTTTCTCATGAAAGCCTTTCTCTTAAAACATATATCATCAATATTTTTCATAGACATTTCTAAAAACGGCTTTCGTAAACATTCTTCATAAAACTTTTCCAGAACGTTTCTCATAAACGCTTTTTATAAAACATTTAACATGTAGCAATCTTTAGAATGCTTTTCGTAAAACATCATTTATAAACCTTTTTCTTAAAACTTTTATCATAAACGCTTTTCATAAACATTTTTCATAAAATATTCCTAAAACGTTTCTCATAAACGTTTTCATAAAGTATTTCTGTAACATTTTTCATAAACGCTTTTCATTAAATATTTAACATAAAACAATTCTCAGATTGCTTTTCATAAACGTTATTTATGTTTTCATAAGCACTTAATATAAAACATTCTTCAGAATGTTTTTCATAGCATATAAATGTTTCATAGCAAGCAAATCAAGTACAATCACAATGCATGTTTTCATTTATGCTCAATTATGAACTTTCGATTATAAGCATCTTATGAACATTCTTCCTTACTTTGACTTTCTATCCTTATTCCTTATCTTTTCTTATCTTACACTTTAACTTTCCTTATCTGACTTTAACTTTTCACCTTTTGTTTCTTAACTTTCTTTATCTTATAACCTTTAGTGTTCGTACCAACATCTTTAATCATGAGATCATAAACTTGATGCTTCCCTTGTAGAAGACTTAAGACCATCGAACTTCGAGGTCATGTACCTCACATCTAGGAGGTCAAACTTTCACTTTATTTTCATTACCTCACAACAAGGAGGTGGTACGACACTTTCTTATTAACTTTACGTTACCTTCTTTATTAACTTTAGTGAGCATATCAAAGGCAATCACGTCATGTGCAAACACACTTGCAAATCATAGCTTATACTATAAACCTCTTGCACAATAAATGCAACTTGAAATGCAAATACATTTAGCAAATCATAACTTGCATTCTAAAATATATTGCGTACGATGCAACATATAATGCAATCACATATTACAAATCATAACTTTTCATTCTGAAACATATTGCATACAAATGCAACATATAACGCAATCACATATTGTAATTCATAACTCTTATTCTGAAACATACTGCATATAAATGCAATATATAACGCAATCACATATTGCAAATCATATCTCTTTATTCTGAAACAAATTGCATACAAATGCAACATATAACGCAATCATATATTACAAATCATAACTCTTATTCTAAAACATATTGCATACAAATATAACATATAACGCAATCATATATTGCAAATCATAACTGTTTATTCTGAAACATATTGCACACAAATGCAACATATAACGCAATCATATATTGCAAATCATAACTCTTTATTCTTAAACATATTGCATACAAATGCAACATATACAACATATAACGCAATCACATATTGCAAATCATAACTGTTATTCTGAGTCGTATTGCATATAAATGCAACATATAACGCAATCTTCATAACTCTTATTCTGAAATATATTGCATACAAATGCAGCATATAACGCAATCACATACTGCAAATCATAACTTTTCATTCTGAAACATATTGCATACAAATGCAACATATTACATAACAAATGCTTCATAAAACTTATAACGTAAATTATAAAACATTACGCATTGGCGAAATGCAAGACTTCTACTAATCCTATTTTGTATCTAGGTTGCACATCCGCATTTAGATCATAATCTGGTACATAAAAATTGGCCAGTGAGTTCATCTTTTTATTGTTCAGTCTATAGGTCTTTTATCATCTAGTCGTTCTAGACTAGTGATAATGATTATCTAAAATATGTTTATGTACTTGTTTTAAAAATTCTAAGAGTCATAACAGAGCTTAACTTTTCATATCTCTCTTGAACATATCTAGCCTTTCCTTGGGGTGCGAAAAAAGAAAAAATTAGCTCTTGTCTTTTTTTGTATACATAGAGTCTCTCTCTTGGCTCTGCTCTTGTGACCTCTCTGTTGGGCAGGAGAAATTTTCTAAATTCTACTTGATTATCTAAATCATTCACACAATTTCTAATTGAAACTAGGGTGTCTTATAATAATTTTTCTAGTTTCCTATAGGCAAATTGGAGGTTATATCCTTAGTGGGTTTCTTATGGACCTTATTGTGCATGTTCATTATGCACTACATGTTATTGTACTTATATACTATATCTTGTTATACTCTAGATAACAAGCATCAATCATAACATTCATATCCATATCATTCGCTCGTATAAGTATCATACTTACATATCATATTCATAAACATATCATACATATACATGTCATTCATATCATACTTTCACATATCATGCTTTCACATATTACTTATACTCATGTCATTCATATCATACATACACATGTCGTTCATACTTTCATATTGTAGAGTTGCTATACATTTTTCTTCTTTGGATAGCAACTATTTCATATTATATTCATATAATACTTAAGTCATGTCACATTTATACTACACACACCAATCATAGTTCATAACATTCATGCATATCAATATGCAAATAGGCTTCAAACATAACGGTTGCAAATTCATTGTAAATCTTATTTTGTACTTTAGAACCTTTTTGCATAATAAATGCAAGTATACTTTAAAAACAACTTGCAAACTCATTTACAAATGCATATGTAAGCATTTAAAAATTATTTACTTTATGCTGTAGGTGAAGTCTGAACTTACCTGGACTATGCCCTAGCGTTCTCCTTTCTGTTCCTATTTCGTTCCTTTCTCGTTCCTATCTTGTTCTTTTTCCTTCCATTAGTCAGCTTCTATGTCCTGATCATACGACAGCCGACTCATTAATTAACTTTCTTTTTATCAATCCACTCGATTGATAATAAAATGTAAACATTAACCATTCTTTCCTTTTAACTTTACTTGTACACTATTGGTTTACCCTTTTTCCTTCACTTAATTTTGTAACCCACTGGGTTACTTTTCGTTTACTTAAACATCTCTTATTAAATCTCTCGTCACACGTGACGGTTACGTTAATTAACGTATTACGAAACATTTTTCGTCTAGGAATGTTATGCTAATTCAAAGTGTTCGACTCCGTTCTAGCCGTTTTCATAAAAATGACATTTTTTTACTCTTTTTGGGTTTTTTGTCAACTTCATAACTCTATAAAACCCATTGCAACTTTAACGTTTAATTATCTACATATTATGGAAAAAATTCTACTAAGGAGCGTTTCCTAACATCGGCGTTTAGGGTTCGTTTTAGCCATTTTTCATAAAATGATCAATTTGCCCTTAACTCTTTTTCTTTCATTCATTCATTCATCGACTGAACTTTAAATCCTTAAAACTTAGTATCTATAATACTTATTGTCTATAGCAGTATAGAAAACCAATATTCTCTAGTGAAAACCCAGTTTTCACATAATTTACAGTTTTGACCCCAATACAAAAATATTTACATTTTTGTCCCCGAAATCAAAAATAATCTTTTTACACCATTAGTCCCCATTTTTCATGAGGAAAATTTTTTTTTCTCAAAGTACCATATTCAAAATCCTTTGGAAAAATGACATTTTACCCTTTTTAAAATTTTTTACAATTTTTGCAAATTCTTGAAAAATCAAAATCTCACCATTGGTCGAGATTTTTGATGAACTGTTTCTGTAACATAACAGTTTCATCGAGATCTATAACTTTCATGTTTTAACTTTTGTGAAAATCTCACTGTACAGGATCGTTTTTGGCGATTTTCCAATTCTGTCGAGAACGAACTTTTTCTTTCAATTTAGTCCCTAGGGCATTTTTATAAAAATCCATTCCAAAATTGCAAATCCACCCCTGAAGAAACTGTTCCATGCCTTATTCAAATCATTCTCATGCTCAAACATCATTTTTCCTAATACTAATATCAAATTTACAAAAATAACACTTTTTGTAAAAATTATTATTTTGCACTATAAACCAACATTTCCAACTTAAACATGTCATACATCATATATACATGAAATTTCATCAAACACATGCTCAAGAACCCACATGGGTTTAAAAGAATAAAAATCAAAACAAAATTCATAAAATTTCAAAACTTTGAAATCTAAAACTTACCCAAATAACACCCCTTTTTATTTCTAGCCTTCAAAGTTCCTTTGAACTCCCTCTTAGGCTTTATTTTCATGCAAAAATACCATGGATTAATTTCCCCTTCAACCCATGAAAAATCCCTTGAAAACTTGCTAAAAAGTTTGGGATTTTACCTTAAATCTTGTGAAAAATCCTTGAGCTTGCTTCTAAAACTTGTTTTGGGGTTGTTTTTGCAAAGTATGGGGTTGAGAAAATTTTTTGGAAGCTTTAGCTATGGCTGTCGTGGGTTCTTGAGGAAGAAGAAGAAATTTCTTTTTTGTGATAAGTTGCATTTAATGCTTCTTATCCACTTTGATAACTCGTGGTAACCCATGAGTATATCCCTAGGTGGCATCATGCTATTGGGCCACATTTTTAAGTTTGGTGGCCCAATCAAATTCAGTTGGGTGTCCACTTTGTCGGGCCCAACAATTTGCACAGTGTAATTTTTTGTCATGTAGTATTTTTCTTGTACTACCATGGCCAAATCAGTGTACTTTCTATCCTTAAACTGTATAAAAATATTTTACTTGCCTCTGGTTTATTTTTGGAGGCCAAACATAACCTTTCCCATATCTGCGTTTTCACTTAACAGTATTCTTTCTATACTTTTTTAACTTAAACAGTCTAATTTTTATACTGCTTGACTTTAAACAATTTAATTCTTACACTGAATTATTCTAATACTGTATAATTTTTCATATTATTATATAGTATTTTTTCTTAAACTATACTTTTCGTCTTGATATAATCCTTAACTTAATGTATTTTTAATATATTAGAAATTCTCGGGTGTTACAGTCTACTCTCCTTAAAAATTTTAGTCCTCGAAAATCAAAACTTTCATGGGTAGTTCATCCCCCTTATCCTCTTTTTCGTTCTTAACATGCTTCCTTGGTCACTACTTTCTTACTAAAACTTAGCCTCCATCTTTGAACCTCTACAATTTTCATCATGTTCTTGACATATTCCTATAAATTGTACACTACACTTCTGCTGCGCAACTCTGAGCTTTCAGTGTTCGTGCTCAATTTCCATTCATTTAAAGGTTTAGCATTCTACCAATGAATCCTATTCTTGAAAGTAGGGTTCATTTTCAGTCCAATCGCATCATGACTATCTAAAAATTAAGGTCATCCGACCATAAATCCATAATTTTTTGGTCTTATCTCTATTCTAAAATTACATTTTTCTGTAATTTTCCTCATAACGTATAAATCTCTAGTTTCCATCCTCCAATCTGTGAGGTTTTTGCTAACCGATTAGGCATCATTGTCTTGATCGTGATTCCCATCCGGGCAATTGCGAGCTCATTCGCATGTCTTAGCTTAGCTAAGGAGTGCTTAAGCTCAATAAAATTGCATAGTTAGTCATCTAACGTCAAGTTGCTCTCAGGCACTCTTATTCCATAGAACACCGAAAATCACTTTCGGATCACCATTATTCCGTTATCTTAATCAGTTCTCCTCGTTTAGCATATAATCAATACCGAACGACTTTTAACGGAGTAAAATTTGCTCATACAAAGACACCATTGTGCACCTAAACATCGTAACGTGTCAAGAGCTCATTTCTTGATTTTTGAGCAGTCAGCCATCTGTTGACCATTGTTGACCACGTTTAATCATCGTTGAATCGACACCGTTGATGGACGATAACCACCGTCGACTTGCGAGAACATTATAACAAGTAACATTACGTTCATCCATAGACCTTTGCCTTTTCATTGCTCATCTGGGTGTGCCGATATCAAAGGCTATACCCAACATAAACACGTATTTATTAGATTTTAACTTTTCTTCCTACTTAACTTAACTTACTTACTTGAGCTATGGTGTAGTGGACATGTGACAGCGCAAGATGGGATGGCAGGATACCGCTCTGATACCACCTATGATGACCCACTTTTTCGGGCAGTCACTTTACTTACTTAATCATCATTACTTAAATAGTAATCTTACTTTCTTAGTAGGAAAAATACTAAAATAAATTTTTTTTCTTTAAACATCCTTGAAAAACATTCTTTAAAACATACTTACAAACTATTAGGACTTCTATCGCAAATTTAGTTGAGACCTCGCTCAACATTTGCCTTTAAAACCATTTCAAATCGTTCCTTAAAACTTAACAAGGAACATTTATTAAATCATAGCTTAAAACTTCACTTTATAATTTTATAACACATTTAGTACAATGTATCTTAAAACTTTTGAAAACATTTCTTAAAACTCATATTTTCTTGAAACTTTGAAAACACTATATTAAATAGTGGAAAACCTTTTCTTTGAGTAGTGGAAGCAAAACCATGGTGGTACCCATACTCAAATCTTCGCATCTGTCCTCCGCAGCACCCAGCTCTTCTAACGGCTCCTACTGGTCACTAATAAATTACCTACAGCATGAAGAAACTTTTTAATGAGATTTCGCTCAGTAAGTTCAAATATAAACTCACAAATCATTTAAACATGCTTTAAAACTTTTCTCATAAAGGCCATTCTCTTAAAACATATATCATCAATATTTTCCATAGACATTTCTAAAAACGGCTTTCGTAAACATTCTTCATAAAACTTTTCTAGAACGTTTCTCATAAATGCTTTTTATAAAACATTAACATGTAGCAATCCTTAGAATGCTTTTCGTAAAACATCATTTATAAACCTTTTTCTTAAAAATTTTATTATAAATGCTTTTCATAAACATTTTTCATAAAATATTCCTAAAACGTTTCTCATAAACGTTTTCATAAAGTATTTCTATAACATTTTTCATAAACGCTTTTCATTAAATAGTTAACATAAAACAATCCTTAGATTGCTTTTTATAAACGTTATTTATGTTTTCATAAACACTTAATATAAAATATTCCTCAGAATGTTTTTCATAGCATATAAATGTTTCATAACAAGCAAATCAACTACAATCATAATGCATGTTTTTATTTATGCTCAATTATGAACTTTCGATTATGAGCATCTTATGAACATTCTTCCTTACTTTGACTTTCTATCCTTGTTCCTTATCTTTTCTTATCTTACACTTTAACTTTTCTTCTCTGACTTTAACTTTCCACCTTTTATTCCTTAACTTTCTTTATCTTATAACCTTTAGCGTTCGCACCAACATCTTTAATCATGAGATCATAAACGTGCCGCTTCCCCTGTGAAAGACTTAAGATCATTGAACTTCGAGGTCGTGTACCTCACATCTAAGAGGTCAAACTTTAACTTTACTTTCATTACATCACAACGAGGAGGCTGGTATGACACTTTCTTTTTAACTTTACGTTACCTTCTTTATTAACTTTAGTGAGCATATCAAAGGCAGTCACGTCACGTGCAAACACACTTGCAAATCATAGCTTGTACTATAAACCTCTTGCACAACAAATGCAACTTGAAACGCAAATACATTTTGCAGATCATAACTTGTATTCTGAAATATATTGCATACGAATGCAACATATAACGCAATCATATATTGCAAATCATAACTATTTATTTTGAAACATATTGCATACAAATGCAACATATAACACAATCACATATTGCAAATCATAACTTTTATTCTGAAACATATTGCATACAAATGCAACATATAACGCAATCACATATTGCAAATCATAACTCTTTATTTTGAAACACATATAACGCAATCACATGTTGCAACTCATGACTCTTATTTTGCAGCATATTGCTACAAATGCAACGTATAACGTAATCACATACTGTAAATCATAACTTTTCATTCTGAAACATATTGCATACAAATGCCACATATTACATAAAAAATGCTTCATAAAACTTATAACTTAAATTATAAAACATTATGCATTGTCGAAATGCAGGACTTATACTAATCCTATTTCGTATCTAGGTTGTACATCCGCATCTAGATCATAATCTTGTACATAAAAACTGGCCAGTAAGTTCATCTTTTTATTGTTCAGTCTATAGGTCTTTGATCATCTAGTCATTCTAGACTAGTGATAATGATTATCGAAAACATGTTTACGTACTTATTTGAAAACTTCTAAGGGTCATAACAAAGCTTAACTTTTCATATCTCCCTTGAACATGTCTAGCCTTTCCTTGGGGTGCGGAAAAAGAAAAAATTAGCTCTTGTCTTTTTTTGTATTTATAGAGTCTCTCTCTTTGCTCTACTTTTGTGACCTCTCTGTTGGTCACGAGAAATTTTATAAATTCTACTTGATTATCTAAATCATTCTCATGATTTCTAATCAAAACTAGGGTGTCTTATAGTAATTTTCTAGTTTCCTATAGGCAAATTGGAGGTTATATCCTTAATGGGTTTCTTATGGACCTTATTGTGCATGTTCATTATGCACTACATGGTATTGTACTTATATACTATATCTTGTTATACTCTAGATAACAAGCATCAATCATAACATTCATATCCATATCATTCGCTCGTATAAGTATCATACTTACATATCATATTCATAAACATATCATACATATACATGTCATTCATATCATACTTTCACATATCATGCTTTCACATATTACTCATACTCATGTCATTCATATCATACATACACTTGTCGTTCATACTTTCATATTGTAGAGTTGTTATACATTTTTCTTCTTTGGATAGCAACTATTTCATATTATATTCATATAATACTTTAAGTCATGTCACATTTATATTACACACACCAATCATAGTTCATAACATTCATGCGTATCAATAGGCTTCAAACATAACGGTTGCAAATTCATTGCAAATCTTATTTTGTACTTTAGAACCTTTTTGCATAATAAATGCAAGTATACTTTAAAAACAACTTGCAAACTCATTTACAAATGCATATGTAAGCATTTAAAACTATTTACTTCATGCTGTAGGTGAAGTCTGAACTTACCTGGACTATGCCTTAGCGTTCTCCTTTCCGTTCCTATTTCTTTCCTTTCTTGTTCCTATCTCGTTCCTTTTCCTTCCATTAGTCAGCTTCTATATCCTGATCATACAATAGCCGACTCATTAATTAACTTTCTTTTTATCAATCCACTCGATTGATAATAAAATGTAAACATTAACCATTCTTTCTTTTTAACTTGACTTGTATACTATTGGTTTACTTTTTTTCCTTCACTTAATTTTGTAACCCCGGGTTACTTTTCATTTACTTGAACATCTCTTATTAAATCACTCGTCACACGTGACGGTTACATTACTTAACGTATTATGGAACATTTTTCGTTTGAGAACGTTATGCTAATTTGGAGTGTTCGACTCCGTTCTAGCCGTTTTCGTAAAAATGGCTTTTTTTATCCTTTTTGGATTTTTCGTCAACTTCGTAACTCTATAAAACTCATTACAACTTTAACATTCAATTATCTACATATTATGAAAAAATTCCTACTAAGGAGCGTTTCCTGACATCGACGTTTAGGGTTCGTTTTGGCCATTTTTCATAAAATGACCATTTTGCCCTTAACTCTTTTTCTTTCATTCATTCATCGACTGAACTTTAAATCCTTAAAACTTAGCATCTACAATACTTACTGCCTATAGCAGTATAGAAAACCAACGTTATCTAGTGAAAACCTAGTTTTTACACAATTTACAGTTTTGGCCCCAATACAAAAATATATGCATTTTTGCACCTAGAACCAAAAATAATATTTTTACACCATTAGTCCCCATTTTTCATGAGGAACATTTTTTCTCAAAGTACCATATTAAAAATCCTTTGGAAAAATGACATTTTTGTCCTTTTTAAAATTTTTCACAATTTTTGTAAATTCTTTAAAAATCATGAGATTTTTGACAAACTGTTCATGATGCCTACCAGTTTCGTCGAGATCTACAACTTTCGTGTTTTAAATTTTGTGAAAATCTCACTATATAGGGGAATTTTTGGCCATTTTTCAATTCTGTCGAGAAAGAACTTTTTCTTTCAATTTAGTCCCTAGGGTGTTTTTATAAAAATCTATTCCGAAATTACAAATCCACCCCTGAATAAACTGTTCCATGCCTTATTCAAATCATTCTCATGCTCAAACATCATTTTTATTAATACTAACATCAAATTTACAAAAAGAATACTTTTTGCAAAAATTATCATTTTACACTATAAACCAAAATTTCACAACTTAAACATGCCATACATCACATATACATGAAATTTCATCAAATACATGCTCAAGAACCCACATGGGTTTAAAAGAATAAAAAGCAAAACAAAATTCATAAAATTTCAAAACTTTGAAATCTAAAACTTACCCAAATAACACCCCTTTTTATTTCTAGCCTTCAAAGTTCCTTTGAACTCCCTCTTAGGCTTCATTTTCATGCAAAAACACCATGGATTAATTTCCCCTTCAACCCATGAAAAATCCCTTGAAAACTTGCTAAAAAGTTTGGGATTTTACCTTAAATCTTGTAAAAAAATCCTTGAGCTTGCTTCTAAAACTTGTTTTGGGGTTGTTTTTGCAAAGTACGGGGTTGAGAAATTTTTTTGGCTGCCGTGGGTTCTTGAGGAAGAAGAAGAAAATTTTGTGATGACTCATGGTAACCCATGAGTCTACCCCTAGGTGGCATCATGCTATTGGACCACATTTTTAAGCTTGGTGGCCCAATCAAATTCAGTTAGGTGTCCATTTTGTGGGGCCCAACAATTTACACAGTGTAATTTTTTGTCACGTAGTATTTTTCTTGTACTAACATGGCCAAATCAGTGTACTTTCTATCCTTAGACTGTATAAAAATATTTTACTTACCTTTGGTTTATTTTTGGAGGCCAAACATAATCTTTTCCATATCTACATTTTCACTTAACAGTATTCTTTCTATACTGCTTTAACTTAAACAATCCAATTTTTGTACTGCATGACTTTAAACACTCTAAATCTTACACCGCATTATTCTAATACTGTATAATTTTTCATATTATTATATACAGTATTTTTCCTTAAACTGTACTTTTTGTCTTGATATAATCCTTAACTTAATGCATTTTTAATGTATTAGAAATTCTCGGGTGTTACATATATTAAGTGTTTAATTCTTGGGTTAGTTTTATTTTGATTAAGATTGTCCATATTTGAGCAGCATGCCTTGATCTTTGAGTTGTGTGTATTTTTTTTTAAATTTTTTTTATGTGATTACATGATTTTCAAGATCTCTCAAGTCCTAGAATTTGTGTGATTTGCTCTCGAGGCAAAATATTAGACCTCACTTTGTCAGCCAAAAATTTAGCTTAGTCACTTGAATAATTTTCATTTCTTTACCATGTTCTAAGCATGTTGATTTTTTAAGGAATTATTTTTTAGCTCTGCTAAGTTACGGGAGGAAGGTAGTTTTTATTTTGTGTTATGACTCTATGTTTTAAGAAGAAGAACAAGAACAAGAACAAGAAGTGCTACACCCTTGGTTCATAAAAAGAAAAAAAAAAAGAAACAAGTTTGGGGGTATAGTAGCAAAAAGTAATTAAAAAACATAAAAAGAGAAACAAAAAAAAGAAAAGAAAAGAAAATAATGTGGTTTTCAAAAGATAGAAAGAAACAATGTTTGGGGGTGTAGATTAGATATGTTGATAAGAGCTCTACCAAGGTCCTAGAATGATTAATGTGCTTAGATATTTTGAACCACAAAATTTCCCTCACCTTTACCTAAGCTATTCATTACAAGATTATTGAACTCCTAAAGATCTTTATTGTGTTGATGGTCAACATTAGTGGAGAAAGACATGAAAAGCAAACCCGTAAGACTTGTATATTCTTTGAGATTTTATGCTTATTATATGTTTGCATAAGCTTATCCGAATTGAATGCGACAAAAAGAGAAAAGCTAAGGTTGATCACAAAGCTTAATCAATGTTTTGATCAATGTTTATATTTTTGATAAGCTATGCACTTTACAACCTTGAAGGAACTTTTTTGAGATCATCAATCAAGCACAATTTGCTTCTAGTTTATCTTTATTTTGTTTATTTTCTTATTTTTGCTCAAGGACTAGCAAAATATTAAGTTAGAGGGTGTGACGCCCCGGGGAGGGGGTCAGTAAGTTTTAGGTAAAGAAGATAAAAATTAAAGTAAATAAAGAAAAGATAAATAAATATATATGTAGAAAGTAAATAAGTGTCATTGGCGGTCACCGTCACGTGAATGTCACGAAGGTGGGGTTAAGATCTTATCCTCATTCACCATCACGTGGATGTTTACCATGAAGGTGGGTAAGTAAATAAAATACAAATAAAATCAATAATAATAATATTACAAGAGTACTAAAAATCATCGTTTTTAAGATAAATTAAAAATATACAATTGACAGAGACAAAAACGACATCAACACCGAGACAAGTCGTACAATACACGTATCATGCTACAATTTAAAGGAAAATACCATTTCAACCCAAAGAGCCAGGTTTCGATCTTGGGTCCTTCCTCTTCAAACCTAGAAGGGGGATTTTACAGGAAAACGTGCACAAAAGGCTCAATAGGATAATTATTTAAAAACAAGTAATTTTAAAATAGTAATAAAAAATAGAGAATTGTTCACAAATCGTTCTAATTGAAATAAATCTCAACGCCTTAACAAATCAATAAAAACATTTACTCGAAAGCAACTTGATAAAGCATCACTATACAGGTTTTGGACATCCGTAAGGAATATCAAAATACAAATCTTTAAAAAAATCAAAGACTGAAATCATTCTTAAAAGGATACATTTAAGAAATAAACTTTGACTAAAACAATTTAAAAGGGGCTGCCAAAGAAAGGGATAGGAATATCATACCTTAATTGAAATTCCAATAACATAAGCTCCAATAAAATTTAACGTATGTTCTATATATGTTCAAAACCTTGAAAACTATATTGAAAATCAGAAATCATATTTAACAAATATTATTATATTAGTTTAATTATCAGTATGCCTTTTGACTCAAAATAATCATAACACAAAATCCTAATACTTTTTATGTAATGACCGAGAAAAAATTTCATTAATAAAACCTAATATTTAATTGGGTTTAATTAATGAATTTACTTAAAAAAATATAAATTTTTGTAAAAATTACGATAAAGTAGGAATAAACGGCATAGATTGTAAATTTTGTGGCAAATGTGATGCAATGTTGGATATTATTGAATACAGATTTTATGAGTTTAATTACTCAGAAATTTGTAAATAATATCCATAAAATGAATTTTATATCACGATTAATTATAAAATTAAGATATAAACAAAAGGGTGATTAGAATGTAAATAGGACATAGAAGTTGTCCAAACCCAAATCAGGGGTAAAAAGGAGGCCGAAGCAGTATGAGTATACTGCTAAATGAAAACGCAGATACGAAAAATGTTGTGATTGCTCTCCAAAAGTAAATGAAAAGTAAGTCAAATATTTTTATACAATCTAAGGATAGAAAGTACACTGAATTGACTACGGCAGTATAGAAAAAATACTGTGTGGTGAAAAATTACACAGTATAAATTTTTAACTCCACAAAGTGGACACTCCTTGGTTTTCTATTGGGCCACATGTCTAGAAAAGTGGCCCAATCACCTTGTGACACCTAGTGGTATACTCATGGGTTACCGTGAGTCACCAAATGTGATAAGGAAGCATTTAATGCATGGTTATCACCAAATTTCATTTCCTTTCTTCTTCTCCAAGTTCCGGCAGCCATTGTGAGACTTCTAAAAAAATTTTCTCAGCCCCCAAACTTTGCAAAAATAACCCCGAACAAGTTTTACAAGCAAGTACAAGGATTTTTCACAAGTTTTAAGGTAAAATCCTAAACTTTTTAATGCGTTTTCAAGGGATTTTTCATGGGATGAAGAGAGAAATTAATCCATGGTATTTTTGTATGGAAAGGAAGCTTAGGAGGAAGTTCAAAGGGATTTTGAAGGCTTGAAACCAAAAGGGTGTTATTTTGGTAAGTTTTAAGTTTTAAAGTTTTGAAATTTTATGGATTTCATTTTGATTTCCATTCTTTCAAACCTATGTGGGTTCTTGAGCATGTATTTGATGGAATTTCATGTATATGTGATGAATGGTAAGTTTAAGTTGTGAAACTTTGGTTTATAGTGTAAATTGGTAATTTTTGGAAAAAGTATTATTTTTGTAAATTTAATGTTAGTTTTGTAAAAGTGATGTTTGAGCATGAGAATGTTTTGATTGAGGCATGGAATGGTTATGCAGGGGTAGAATTGCAAGTTTGAAACGGATTTTTGTAAAAATACCATAGGGACTAAATTGAAAGAAAAAGATTTCTCCCGGCAAAATTAAAAAATGGCCAAAAACACCCTTTTATAGAGAGATTTTGGGAAAAGTTAAAATACAAAAGTTGTAAATCTTGACGAAACTATTAGGCATCACGAACGGTTCGTCGAACAACTCAGTCGTTTGTGAGATTTTGATTTTTCAAAGAATTTACAAAAATTGTGAAAATTTTAAAAAGGGCAAAAACGTCATTTCCCAAAGGATTTTGAATATGGTACTTTGAGCAAAATTGATCCTTGAGAAAAATAGGAAATTTTGATGCAAAGAAGTAAATTTTAGTCCCAGGGGCAAAATCGTCAAAATTTTTAGTTCAGAGACTAAACCGCAAAGTTTTATGAAAATGGGGCATAATTGAGAAATAAAGAGATAAAACCCACTAGGGTGTTATTTTAAAATTAGTGTGTGGTTATTTTTGTAAGAATAACGAAATCGAGCTCGGGTAGGTTAGTGGACCCACGAAGGGCAAAATCGTCATTTTTGCCCAAATAACCTGAACCGCTTTGAAATGTTTCCAATGGGATAAGAAAATGACTAGAAAGGTTCCCGCCCTTTGTTAGAAACGATAGGGTAGAGTTAGATAGAAATAAGAAAAACCAGTGGTTTTTAGAGTTGTGTATAGTAATGCAACTCAATTTATTAACTAACGGATGTTTTGTATCGAAACATAGTGGAATTTGGCTAATGGCTTTGTAATTAGCCAACAGGATCCTAGGAGTCTAGGAGAATGGAAATCGAGGTTAAGTTGCCCGACATTCGCATCAAGTAAGTACCTATCCCACCTACAGTATGAAATTATAGGCTTAGAGTACAAAATATGTATATGTATACCTGTGTGTATATCAAGGTGTATACTTGTATGTATGCAATGACATAAGTATTTATAAAAATGAAAGGGTATACCTGTGAGTATATGCAATACATATATATACCTGAGAGTATATAATGACATATACCTAAATGTATATGATGATCTGTACCAGTATGTATATTTTATGTTAAGTGCCTGTGAGTACATTATGCTATATACCTGTGTGTATACTTTATGTTAAGTACCTGTGTATATTTTATATTATGTACCAGTGAATATATTATGCTATATACCTATGTGTATATTAATGTATATATTTTATGTTAAGTACCTGTAAGTACATTATGCTATATACCTGTACGTATATTAATGTATACCAATGTGTATATTTTATGTTAAGTACCTGTGAGTACATTATGCTATATACCTGTGCGTATAATAATGTGTACCAGTGTATATATAAAGTATGTACCTGTGTGTACTATCGTACAAGAGCATTTATGTAGATTATGTTATGTATAACATGTGATCATCAGTTCATGCATGGTATGATAACCATAACAAGAGAATTGGTAAACAAATCACCAAAAGTTAAGAAATGTATCGTACCGACTCTTGACTCAATGGGAGTGTAAGGATTACAGGATGGTCATGGTGTTATGTAGACCTAAGTGCGCAATGGTACGAACACTTGGGCCCTAGTTAAAGATAAGAAATGAAAATGATAAAGAAGGACTATAAGAAAGCATAATGAGATCAAGCATTTTATTGAATGTGCATGTGGGTTTATATGGGACCTATTGGGCATTAGCTCATTAAGTATTTCATGCTGTATGTATTCCAACGAAAATGTCAGAATAAATCGTAATGATGAGTGGCGGACAGATGATGTGTGCAGACTGGGTATGGTTTCCACCACAATATGTTTTCCGCTATATGGTGTTTTAAGATATTTTGAAAGTAATGATTGATAAGCTACATTGTAAAAGAAGTGTGATTATGTAAACACAAGTATATGTTTGTATTTCAAAAGTTGTTAAACCAGTATATGTACAATATTTATATAAAAGAAAAACAAAATTTCCTAAATTTTTGCCCTAAAGTATGTAAGAAAGAGTTTTATCATAGTCCGAAAACGCAGGTTGTGACAGTTGGTATCAGAGCAGAAATCTTGCCACCCTACTGCACATTGTCGTCTACTCCATTGCCATAGCTCAAGTAAGATAGTTTGATTTTAAGTATAGGAATGTTTAGTTTCTAATTTTATATGGCATTGATATGTTAATTACGACAATAAATATAGTATATGGCGGAACTACATCATGATCGTGATATGGAAGCTGATCGAAGAGCCAGTATTGCTTTTCAAGATGCAATGCCACCACGATACTTTGGGAGTCGACAACCTATGGTGTTGACCGAATGGCTTCATGCAGTTGAGGTAATCTTTGATGCTTGTCATACGCCACCACATCTCCAGGTTTTATTGGCCTCAGGATTGTTGTTGAGGGAAGCTTTAGCATGGTGGCTGAGGATTGGACCTGATGAGCGACCAGGGGACTGGCAAGGCTTCAGAGAACAGATTCAAGCTGAATTTGCACCTTTACCTCCAGCAGATGTCATGCACATCCAAATGATTCCGATGCTGTGGGCTGATTGGCGACGCAGGTTGTACTTACATGTAGAACCAGTTTGGGGAAGATATGTAGGGGAGCCGGTAGATCACTATATATTGAGGTTTCGCCGAACTATGATGCCATTGATTTCTCCTGAATTACCTTTACGGCAAATTTGTGATCTGGTTTGGAGAGATCTTCCTGATGCAGTCTGGCAGCAAATGCAATATCCAAGGAACTACCTCAGCATCCACGACTTTCTTATGGCGGTACTACATGCAGAGCAGAATATAGTCGCGCCCCTAGAAGATCCCCCAATGGATATGGTAGATGATGATGATGATGGTGATGATGATGATGATGATGATAGTGATGAAGAGCTCGTGCCTCCTGAACCCATTATTGCAAGTGATGACGAATCTACTGACTCGGATGAAGAGGAAGAGGAGGATCCTGAGGAGGCTTCCGAACATAGTGACATGTCAGGAGTCGAGTCAGACTAAAAGAAATTATGAAGACTTTTGTATAGTCTAATGTATATAGATGTGTGATCATCATAGTTTTGAGCCTTGATGCTTTTGTATATGTATGACCGGCAAATGGTATCCTTCGCGGCAATAGGGTATATGTAGCCGAAAGTGATAACTGCTCCCAGAGATGATATGAATAGTTATGTATGAAAGGAAAGTATGTATGTATATTAGTTATGCATGTAATGTTACAAAGAATGTAAAAAGGAAATGAAAGAGGTTCATGAAATGTATGAAACGAAATGAAATGTATGAAGGTTATTAAAATGAAATGTATGAACTGAAATGTATGAAATGAAATGTATGAAATGAGATATTGAGTTATGTTATCGTTTATGTTTGTATGTATTTATATGATTGAAGAATGTTCTTTTTAAAGTAAAAGTTAATTGTATATACTGATGTAACAACAAAATTATATGATAGGCTTGTAAACCTAGTTTATTATCGATGGTTGATACACCCGGAGAACCTGTGAACCCGGATTTGATGGCCATGATTAAGGAGTTACAACAGAAACTCCGAGCTCAGAAGTTAGAAATGCAAGAGTTAAGAGTGCAACTAGCGAATCAGAATCTCGAACCGCAGGCACGTGCAGACTCGCCACCCCCAGTACTACCACCTCAGCAAGTGGAACCAGCTGCTCCAGCCATTCCAGCTGTTCTGGTAGCATCTGCTACCGAATTCTATGAAAGATTCCGATGGATGAAAGCCCCAGAATTTGACGGATCTACGGATCCATTAGAAGCCGAGATTGGCTTACTGGTATAGAACGAGTTTTGAAATTTATGGGGCTTAGTGACCGTGAGAAAGTCTTGTGTGCCTCATTTTCTCTCACCAAGGATGCTAGGAGATGGTGGGAATCAGTAAAACGTAGAAGGAATGTAAATGAAATGACATGGCCTGATTTTGTTGAAGAGTTTGGAAGGGCTTATTTCAATGTAGAAATGATGGCAGCCCAACAAGAAGAATTCAATAATTTTAAACAAGGCAACATGTCAGTGGCAGATGCTGTGAAGAGGATTAACCAATTGACGCGCTTATGTCCTGAATTTGTACCCACGGATCAGGAACGAATAAGAAGATTGATGAGAATGTTTCGAATTGACATTGCTCTTATAGTCGATAGTGGAGGGTAAGCCCCAAAGGATGTAGCAGATTGTATTGAACGGGCTACTAGAGCCGAATTCAGAATCGCCCGTGACAAGGAAGAGAGGGCTAGAATTTTCAAGACTCTAAAAGAGGAGAAGGCTTTAGCTAGGCAGAGCCAAGTGGTACAGGCAAAAGGGCAAGGAAGTGTTCCAAGTCAAGGGCAGTCCCAGAACCATCCAGTTGGATGCAACCGCAATGCTAACAATAAGAGGAAATGGAACACGATTAGTTCAAAGAATCAAAAAGGACAACCTCGGAAAAGAATCGGTGATGGAGGAAACAATAAGCCTCTCTGCAATCAGTGCGGAAAGGGACATGCTGGAGAGTGTAAAGATGGCACCAACAATTGCTTCCTTTGTGGCAAAGAAGGGCACTATGCCAGAAACTGTTTCTCCAATCCCCAGAATCGGAATAACCAGAATCAGCAAAGGCCTCAGGGAACCCAGCCTCATGCAGTCCAAGCACAGATTGAAGGCCCTAGTATGAGTCAGGGACGCTTGGAAGCTCTGGAACCAAGTGGACGAATTTACGCTTATATGAAGAAGGAGGATGATGAAGGAACGTCCTCGGTGGCAACAGGTCAGTTTTGTATTGCCAATACTGATGCCTATGTTTTATTTGACTCTGGAGCAACGCATTCATTTGCCTTGCTTAAGTTTGCTAAACGGTTAAGGAATGAATGTGATAGAATAGAACAGACTTTTAAAACTGCACTTCCCTCTAGGGAGGTATTGAGTTTTGATTATTGGTTATGTCACATACCGATAATCATTTGTGGCAGGGAATTGTAAATTAATTTGTTCATAATTGATATACAAGACAATGACGTTATCCTAGGAATGGATTTCTTGGAAAAGTACACGGCCAAGATTAACTGTAGACTCCACAAGGTTACGTTTCGACCTTCTGGAAGTGAGAAGTTTGTGTATTTAGGAAAGGTTCCTAAGGCTCCAAAGGCACTAATTTCGACGTTAAAAGCAAAGAAGATGTTGGAGAGTGGATGCACCGGCTATTTAGTGAACTTAATAAGCAAGCCACAAGAGGCTCAGTTAGGACCAAAGAAGGTCCCCATAGTAAAAGAATTTGTTGATGTGTTTCTAGCTGAGTTACCAGGCTTACCACTGGAACGGTAGATCTCGTTCGAGATTGAGTTGACACCGGGTACAGCCCTGATATCGAAGGCACCATATCGTATGGCTCCAGGAGAGCTCAAAGAGCTGTAGGTGCAACTACAAGAGTTGCTGGATAAAGGATTTATTCGGCCAAGTCATTCCCCATGGGGAGCGCCTGTATTATTTGTCAAGAAGAAAGATGGAACGTTACGAGTGTGCATCGATTATTGAGAGCTAAACAAAGTCACAATTAAGAATAAGTATCCACTTCCAAGGATTGATGACCTATTTGATTAATTGAAAGGAGCGTCAGTATTCTCGAAGATCGATCTACGCTCTAGATATCATCAACTACGAGTTAAAGAGGAGGACATGCCAAAGACGGCATTTCGAACGCAGTATAGGCATTATGAGTTTTGTGTCATGCCATTTGGACTGACTAATGCCTTGGCAGCATTTATGGATCTTATGAACAGAATTTTCAAGGACCACTTCGAACAAGTATGTCATAGTTTTAATTGACGATATCCAGATATATTCAAGAACACCAGAGGAACATGTAGAGCACCTGAGGATCGCACTACAATTATTGAGAAGACATCAATTGTACGTCAAGTTCTCAAAATGTAAGTTTTGGCTAGAGAAGATCCATTTCTTAGGACACGTGGTGACACAGGATGGAGTATCCGTTGATCCCACCAAAGTAGAAGCAGTGAATAAGTGGCCTACACCGAAAAGTGTAACCGAAATCAGAAGTTTCCTCAGTTTAGCTGGCTACTATCGACATTTTGTGGAAGGATTTTCCTGACTAGCAGCACCACTCACTGCACTTACACGGAAAGCAGCAAAGTATGAATGGACTAAGAAGTGCGAGGAAAGTTTCAAAGAATTAAAGAGACGACTCACGAGTGCCCCGATGCTGGCTATACCAGATTCGAACATAAAAAACTATGTGATTTATAGTGATGCATCAAAGACGGGCTCGGGAGCCGTTCTTATGCAAAATGAAAAAGTGATTACGTATGCATCCTGACAGCTGAAGGATCATGAAAGGAACTATCCAACACATGACTTGGAATTAGCAGCGGTTGTGTTTGCATTGAAGATTTGGCGTCATTATTTATATGGAGCTAAATGCGAGATATATACTGATCATTAGAGTCTGAAATATATCTTCACACAAAAGGAGCTTAACATGAGACAACGAAGGTGGCTAGAGTTAGTTAAAGACTGCGACTGTGAAATTTTATATCACCCGGGAAAGGCTAACCGAGTAGCCGATGTCCTTAGTCGTAGAACAATGTCTTCATTTGCAATGATACAGTTAATAGCAAAACCCCTTTAGAAGGACCTGATGGAAGTAGGAATAGAGCTAATCACTGGAAGATTGGCCCATTTGTCATTCTGACCAGTTATCTTGGAGAACTTAAAAGAGCGACAAGAAGCAGATCTGTCGCTACAAAAAGCTAGGAGTGAGGTTCTTGAGAACAAAGAAATAGAATTTAGCATCTTAAAAGATAGCATTCTCCATTATAAGGGCAGAATCTGCATCCCAAATGATGAAGGATTAAAGAAACAAGTATTAGAGGAAGCTCATGAAGCACCCTACGTGGCTCATCCAAGAGCTACTAAAATGTATCAAGATTTGAAGGAGCACTAATAGGTGGCATGGAATGAAGAACGATATTGCACAGTTTGTCGCCAAATGCCTTACATGCCAAAAGGTGAAAGCTGAGCATCAACGGCCAGCAGACAAATTATAGAAAATTGAAATTCCCGAATGGAAATGGGACCATATAACTAGGGATCTGGTGACTGGGCTATCCAGAACTACCGGTGGACACGATGCTATATGGGTAATTGTCGATAGATTGATGAAATTAGCTCACTTTTTACCCATTAAACTCAACAGTTCTATGGAAAGACTAGCTGAACTATATGTAGCCCAAATAGTTAGATACCACGGAGTTCTGAAATCTATCATCTCTGATCGAGATGGCCGGTTCACTTCTAAGTTTTTGGAGGAGCGTTCACCAAGCTATGGGAATGAAACTGACTTTTAGTACAGCTTCTCACCCCCAAACTGATGGTCAATCTGAAATGACCATTCAAACCCTGGAAGATATGCTAAGAGCCTATGTGCTAGATTTCAAAGGAGGATAGGATAAAAAGCTACCATTGATCGAATTCGCTTATAATAACAGTTATCAAGCTTCCATAGGAATGGCTTCTTATGAAGCTCTTTACGGAAGAAGATGTAGATCGCCATTGCATTGGTATGAAACGGGAGAAAAGACATTGTCGACAACGGATTTTGTGCAAAGGATGATGGAGGATGTGAAATTAATCCTGTTAGACATGTATGCTCTAAGGAGTAAAAATATAATACGTTTTTGGAGACATTTTTATCAATAAAGAATTTATTCATTTATATATACCAAATATTGTCCTCTTTACGTTCATATTTGTTGAATGTATGATAAGCAAACAGTAGTCTGAGACTGTCAGTCTAAACCTTAAGAGTTGGGCATATGATGGGATGATTATGCGGTAGACACGACTCTTAAGGTGATGGTCTAAAATATATGATCCGCAATCGAGGGAATAAAGTTGGGCGCTTTATTCATGTAAAGATTGTTATGTTGTCTATATCCCTTTTGGGAGATGGTTTGTCTTGGCCATCGGAGTTGGACTCCGTGAATAGAAACATTGGCGCGTTGTCATAGGTGACGATGTGTTGGATCGGGACATAAAGTGAATTGATTTGGATTAATAATTCTGTCTTGGCAAATCGATTCACTTTAGACAATCATTTGTATTGTATCTTAATCCTAAGATGAATAATGGGCCCGTTGTCTCGACTTGTGTCTTTTGATGTACCAATGGGTGACTCCCACATCTCTATAGTGGCATGCATGCCGGTACGTTGGAGGCATGACTCTTGGTAGCGTAGACTTGTTATTCATAGATATGGAATCCATAGCTCCTCTTTAGGAGTAATGATATCCTCTTATATGTGTTGTCCTGTAATTGGAAAACTGGAGCGCTCAACCATTTGGATACATAGGTGTAACCGAATGGTATACTATCTTTGGATGGTAAGTTTTCTAATGGTGAGACAATGGAACGTAAGATAAAAATAATCGGGAAGGTAAGACAAAACTTGTCCTTAAGCCGGTTATGGATGATCATATGGGGATGCGATACACTATGATATGTCATGGAGACTTAGCTACACGAGCTTCGTAATTCTATAAAGTTCGAGAGTGCAGCTCCAAGCTTTTAGTGGAGTAGCGTTGGAGTTGATAATTGTGAAATGTATATCTGGGATATTGGGTTTCATAATTATCATGAGCTTGAACTTTATAGGTCCATTTTGGTCCCCTTTGCTAGCTCACAAAATCCTGTAACGACACGGCGTGCTTTTCCAATAATTGGTGACTTATGTCGGATTTATCAGATTGGTTTAAAATTTATAAGAATCAAATAATTCATGTCTGTTTATCGGTTGAATTAATTATGTAAGAAATTAGTTCAAGATGAACTTGTTGAATTATGGCGTTCGGATAATTCTTGTCTGTTTATCGGTTGTTTTAATTTTGGAAAATTAGAACAAGATAAACTTGTAGAATTATTGTGAATTGATTTATTTTCTTAGAGATTATCTTGATAAAGTTTGTTTTGATCAGATATCTTTTCTATTGGGCTATTTGAATCAAAATTGAGACTTTATCCTTTAGAATCTCGGGTGAAAAATAAAAGATTCGCGGAGATTTTTTCTCGGCAGTTCGGCCTGCCTATCAGAAAGTTCGGCCTGCCGAACTGGCCAGTTCGGCCTGCCTATCACACAGTTCAGCATGCCGACCGCGACAGTTAAGATTACGCGTTTTTCACGCGTATCTTATCAGATATTGATCCGAACTTGATTCTGTTTCGATTTTTGAGACCTAATCTGATATGGACTGACCCCAAGGACCAATAGGTATAAAAAGGGAGTGAGTCTAATGATTTACTCAGATCAATTTGAGAGATTAAGAGTGATACTCTTCTAGTGAGCATCTGAAAACTCCCTGAGAGCTTTTGTTCACAAATCACGAACACTAGCTTTGGGTTCTCTCTATTGGTTGGAAGGAGAGTCACCGGTGGAAGAGCTGTACGTGTGAGCCCACACTCACTCCGGTTGTGGATAGAGAATAGCAAAGAAGACCAGTTGGTTGAGGCTCTTCTGGAACGTTACTTCTCTACACAGGTCGCGGAGGTTCTTCGGCACACTGAGGTTAGTAAGATCTGTTTAATTTATACATATAACATGTCAAACTTGTGTTTTGGAAAATACTCTGATGAAAAAATTTTAAAATTCCGCTGCGCACTTTGTTTCCAACAATTGGTATCAGAGCCGAGGTTTTTACATAAATTTGCAAGTTTGTGATCATGTTATATGCATAAATTTTGTGATCTTAATCTCTCCAATGCTTGAATTAAATTTTATAGAGAGATGGCACTCTAGGTTTCTATATAATATATATGTTGTCATGGATTATATGGTGAATGTTTATTAATTAATTATGGTTGATTAAATTGTTGTTTAATTATTTATTAATTAATTAATACCGGTTATGGTTCCTTAGAGGTTAGAATGTGTATCTAGGTTTTTCATGTAATTAGATGGCGGACTATCATCTCCGTCTAGGAATTATTATTTAATTTTTAATTTGTAAGAATTTTGTAATTAAATAATTATTCAGAGAAGACGGAACGAGAAGTCGGAACTTAAAGATTGATGATGGCGCCTCCAGGTATTTCCTGAGTCTCTAATTTTATGTTTTTGAATTGTTGAAAATAAAATTGATGAATTGCATTAAAATTGTATTTTCTGGATTGAGGGTTTTCTGCTCGGTCGGCATGCCGGACCTCACAGTTCGGCAGGCCGAAGGTCATAGATCGGCAGGCCGGACGTACGGTCCGGCAGGCCGACAGTGGGACAGAAATTTTGGTGCTCTGCCGGCAGGCCGAACCTTCATGTTCGGCAGGCCGAACCTCCATGATCGGTAGGCCGATCACCTAGATCGGCCTGCCGACCGAGAGCTGCCAGGTGTCCAGAAAAGGTGCGATTTTTCCAGTGCAGTTTTAATTTTATTTTTGGGACGATTCTGAGAAACATTAAATTTGGATATGACCGGAAATATGAAGTGTTCGATTCATACGGGATTGAGGACTTGAAGATGGATATTACATGAAGAAGGATACAGCTTGAGGATTCAAGGATGAAGAATCGATAAATGTCTCGATTATTCTCTTGTAATCTTAGTTTTTCTATTCTCTAGGGTGGAACCATAATATTACGGTTATTATTATTATTATGCTTGTAGCTTTGCTTGATTGCTTTGCTTGTCTGCATTATAATATGATTTACCATGTATATTGATAACATGTCATATAGAATAGGGAGTGCTGCTCATATTAAATTTGTTCATGCATAATTTCAAAATAAAACCTTGACTTCAAAAGATTGAGTGGGAGAAGGTTTTCGAAGAGAGAACCTAAGGCCTCCATCGTTGGTCCATAGGAAGAACATGATGGTCCCAACCCCTAGGAAGGGATTTCTATCATGTACCAGATTGGATCTCTGAAAGGATAAGGTATTTTAGTATGATTTATGGTTGCACACCCCTAGGTGGTGATTATAAATCATGGATAAAATATTAAAACGGTGGTTATACACTCACGTTAATTTTATTATTAACCTCCCCTAGGAGCTCTGTTAATAAAATTAATGGCCAAAGAAACGATTAGTAGTATATGCTGGATCATACGGGTCCTGGATGCCATATATTAATCAGGAGGGGATCCGTGTTCCTGATTGAATTTGGCATGACTCCCCTAGGAGCTTGTTGAATTCTGAGTTGAGAATTATCGTTGTAAGGTTGTGATATTTTCAAGGTTTTGACACATAAACACATTTGTATAATTTACATGATTGTGTTATCTTACTAAATTATTATATATGTTTGCTTATGTTTGGTATATGACTCTTTATTGTAGATTGAAAATGTCTAAAAACGCTTTATCATCGATACTTGACAAAAACCAATTAACCGGTGAGAACTATAATGATTGGAAACGGAACCTGGACATCGTCCTTTCCTTTGAGAAACTGAAATATGTTCTGACAACTCCTTGTCCTCCCGAGCCTACGAGAGACTAAAGTAATGAGCAATTCCAAGCGTACGACCGCTGGAAAGATGCTAATGATCAGGCCCGTTGCTATGTTATGGCTAGCATGAATAACGTGCTGCAGGCTCAACATCAGGATTATGAGACTGCGAAGCAGATCTTGGATAATCTTGAGGACATGTTTGGAGGCCAGGCCATAACAAAGCGGCAAGGGGCGCTTCGGAAACTCTTAAACTGTAGACAGAGACTGGGGACATCTGTAAAGGAGCACATGATGTTGGTCATGGGTTACCTCGCTGAGGCTCAAACCAATGGAGCCGACATCGATGCTGAAACTCAGATGACTATGGTCTTTGAGACTCTGTCTAAGGAATTTATTCCGTTTAGAGCTACTTTTAATCTAAGCAATAGACGGGATATGACCTTGACAGAACTGATGAAACAGTTACAAGAGTTTGAACTGCTGATCAGGGAGTCTCCTGCTGGTGGAGAGGCCAATATGGTAGCTGCTTCTGGTTCCAATCCTAACTCTGGGAATGGAAAGAAGCAACGGGCCAAAAGTGGGAAGTCTTCTATTCCTATTGCTACCAAGAGCAAGAAGAAGAAGAAGAAGAACCCAAAGAAGCTTAAGTGCTTCTTTTGTGGTAAATAAAGCATTGCAAGGACTTCCTTTCCAAGGGAGGTAGGTGTGATCTTCTATATTTAGAAACTTGTTTGGTTGAGGAATCCAGTGACATTTGGGTCATAGATTCCGGTGCAACTAATCATGTTTGTGTTTCTCTGTAGGGATTCAAAGAAACGAGAAGTCTACTTCGTGAAGACTTAACGCTTCAGATGGGCGATGGATCCTTGGTCTCAGCGGAAGCAGTGGGAGATGTCCATCTTTATTTTGATAATTATAGGAGTTTAATTTTGCGAGATTGTTTTTATGTTCCTAAATTTAAAAGGAATTTAATTTCTGTATCTTCTTTATTTAAAGACTCCTACGTGGTATCTTTTAATGAAAAAGTGGTGATTCGTAAAAACAAATCTTTTATCTGTTCTAGATGGATGCAAAATAATCTATATTTTATCAAACCTAAGATGGACCTATTGCTTAATGCTGAGATAAATGATAATGACTCAAAAAGACTTAAAACTTCTCACTCTAATAAGACTTATCTTTGGCATTTGCGCCTTGGCCATATTAACCTAAATAGGATTCAAAGGTTGGTAAGGGATGGACCTTTAAGTCACTTAAAGGTGGAATCTATACCTCAATGTGAGTCTTGTTTGGAGGGTAAAATGACCAAAAGACCATACGGGTCTAAGGGCAATAGGGCCGAAGAGGTTCTAGAACTTGTGCATAGTGATGTTTGCGGACCGATGAACATCCGGGCACGAGGAGGGTATGAGTACTTCGTTACTTTTATTGACGATTACTCAAGATATGGGTATGTGTACCTAATGCACCACAAAAGCGAAACTTATGATAAGTTCAGGGAGTTTCGGGCTGAAGTGGAAAAGCAATTGGGTAGACCCATAAAGGCACTTCGATCTGATCGAGGTGGGGAATACCTTTTTGATGAGTTCTTGGGACACTTGTTAGAGAATGGGATTTTATCCCATTTGACTGCGCCGTGTACTCCGCAGCAGAATGGCGTAGCAGAGAGAAGGAATAGGACTTTGTTGGACATGATTCGGTCCATGATGAGTTATTCATCATTGCCTTTATCCTTTTGGGGATATGCACTACAAACCGCATGTTATCTTTTGAACAATGTGCCTTCAAAATCGGTCCCTAAAACTCCTCACGAGTTGTGGACAAGACGGAAGACATCCTTAAACCATATTCGCGTATGGGGATGTCCAGCTCATGTCCTGTTTAAGGATCCGAATAAGTTGGAAGCACGTTCAGAAGTTTGCGTGTTTGTAGGATATCCAAAAGGGACTAAAGGGGGTTATTTTTATAACCCAAAGGAAAATAAAGTCGTGGTTTCAACTAATGCAACTTTCCTTGAGGAGAGTTACATGAACGACTTTAAACCTCAAAGCAAAGTGGTGCTTGAGGAGTTGAGGGGTAATCCGTTTACTCCGGAGGTTCCGAACGAAACCATTCTGATCGGTGTAGAAAAACCAAACAAACCTGAACAACAACCTCAGGGGCTTCGGCGTAGTGGGAGGATCGGGCGTCAACCTGAGAGGTATATGTTCAATGGGGAGGTCTTTTTGGCTGAACCAGATGAACATGACAGGGATCCTTATACTTACGCAGAAGCTATGGAGGATGTTGATTCAAGACTCTGGACAGAGGCCATGAACATTGAGATGAAGTCTATGGAGACTAATTGGGTCTGGGAGCTTGTGGATCTTCCCGAAGGGGTAAAACCCATAGGGAGTAAGTGGATCTACAAGAGGAAAAGAGGAGTGGATGGAAAGGTCAAAACCTTTAAGGCTAGACTGGTAGCTAAGGGTTATACGCAAAAGGAAGGAATCGATTATGAGGAAACCTTTTCGCCTGTAGCCATGCTTAAGTCCATCCGGATTCTCTTGTCCATAGCTGCCGCTCTCGACTACGAGATTTGGCAGATGGATGTCAAGACAGCTTTTCTGAATGGCTATCTTGACGAGTCCATTTATATGGAACAACCAGACGGGTTCAAGGTCACGGGTCAAGAGGGTAAGGTTTGTAAGCTGCTAAAGTCAATTTATGGACTTAAGCAGGCTTCTCGTTCTTGGAACATAAGATTTGATCAAGTGATCAAGACTTATGGGTTCTCACAAAATGTGGATGAGCCATGTGTTTACAAACACATTAAGAATGGGAAGGTGGTTTTTCTACTACTCTATGTAGATGACATTCTGCTAATTGGCAATGACGTTGGGGCATTGTCATCGGTCAAATTATGGTTGACCAAGCAGTTTGACATGAAGGACTTGGGTGAGGCTAATTTTGTTCTCGGTATCCAGATCTTTCGGGATAGGAAGAACAAAATGATAGCTTTGTCACAGGCCAGCTACATAGATAAAATTCTCAGGAGGTTTGCAATGCAGGATTCCAAGAAAGGTGGGCAACCATCTAGGTCTGGAATTACTCTTTCTAAGAAAGACTCTCCAAAGTCTTATGAAGAAAGAAAATACATGAAGAAGGTACCTTATGCTTCGGCAATGGGTAGTCTCATGTATGCCATGCTTTGCACTCAACCGGATATTAGCTATGTGGTCGGGATTGTGAGTCGATTTCAGGCGAATCCAGGATCGAACCATTGGGTTACGATTAAGCATATTTTTAAGTACCTAAGAAGGATTTGAGGGTACATGCTTGTATACTCGGGTGAGGATCTAACACTTCTTGGATAGATTGATTTGGATTTTCAATCCTGCCTGGATTCTAGGAAATCGACATCGGGGTTTGTGTTTACTCTGGGTGGCGGTGCCATCAGTTGGAGAAGTGCGAAGCAAGATTGCACTTCGGATTCAACGATGGAGGCTGAGTATGTGACGGCCAATGATGCTTCGAAAGAAACAGTGTGGCTCCGCAAGTTCCTTGGGGATCTTGAGGTAGTTCCTGGTATGGATAAAGCGGTATCACTGTACTATGATAACAGTGCGGCGGTAGCTAATGCTAAGGAACCAAGATTTCACAAGAAGAGTAAGCATATTGATCGGAAGTATCATGTGATAAAGGACTTCGTTGAGAGCGGGCATGTCATGGTATGCAAGATCGCGTCAGAGGACAATTTAGCTGATCCATTCACGAAGACACTTACTGGGAGAGTCTTCGAGAGGCATGTGGAAGCTATGGGGATGCGAAATTTGTTGTATTTACTCACTTAGTGCAAGTGGGAGATTGTTAGACATGTATGCTCTAAGGAGTAAAAATGTAATACGTTTTTGGAGACATTTTTATCAATAAAGAATTTATTCATTTATATATACCAAATATTGTCCTCTTTACGTTCATATTTGTTGAATGTATGATAAGCAAACAGTAGTCTGAGACTGTCAGTCTAAACCTTAAGAGTTGGGCATATGATGGGATGATTATGCGGTAGACACGACTCTTAAGGTGATGGTCTAAAATATATGATCCGCAATCGAGGGAATAAAGTTGGGCGCTTTATTCATGTAAAGATTGTTATGTTGTCTATATCCCTTTTGGGAGATGGTTTGTCTTGGCCATCGGAGTTGGACTCCGTGAATAGAAACATTGGCGCATTGTCATAGGTGACGATGTGTTGGATCGGGACATAAAGTGAATTGATTTGGATTAATAATTCTGTCTTGGCAAATCGATTCACTTTAGACAATCATTTGTATTGTATCTTAATCCTGAGATGAATAATGGGCCCGTTGTCTCGACTTGTGTCTTTTGATGTACCAATGGGTGACTCCCACATCTCTATAGTGGCATGCATGCCGGTACGTTGGAGGCATGACTCTTGGTAGCGTAGACTTGTTATTCATAGATATGGAATCCATAGCTCCTCTTTAGGAGTAATGATATCCTCTTATATGTGTTGTCCTGTAATTGGAAAACTGGAGCGCTCAACCATTTGGATACATAGGTGTAACCGAATGGTATACTATCTTTGGATGGTAAGTTTTCTAATGGTGAGACAATGGAACGTAAGATAAAAATAATCGGGAAGGTAAGACAAAACTTGTCCTTAAGCCGGTTATGGATGATCATATGGGGATGCGATACACTATGATATGTCATGGAGACTTAGCTACACGAGCTTCGTAATTCTATAAAGTTCGAGAGTGCAGCTCCAAGCTTTTAGTGGAGTAGCGTTGGAGTTGATAATTGTGAAATGTATATCTGGGATATTGGGTTTCATAATTATCATGAGCTTGAACTTTATAGGTCCATTTTGGTCCCCTTTACTAGCTCACAACATCCTGTAACGACACGGCGTGCTTTTCCAATAATTGGTGACTTATGTCGGATTTATCAGATTGGTTTAAAATTTATAAGAATCAAATAATTCATGTCTGTTTATCGGTTGAATTAATTATGTAAGAAATTAGTTCAAGATGAACTTGTTGAATTATGGCGTTCGGATAATTCTTGTCTGTTTATCGGTTGTTTTAATTTTGGACAATTAGAACAAGATAAACTTGTAGAATTATTGTGAATTGATTTATTTTCTTAGAGATTATCTTGATAAAGTTTGTTTTGATCAGATATCTTTTCTATTGGGCTATTTGAATCAAAATTGAGACTTTATCCTTTAGAATCTCGGGTGGAAAATAAAAGATTCGCGGAGATTTTTTCTCGGCAGTTCGGCTTGCCTATCAGAAAGTTCGGCCTGCCGAACTGGCCAGTTCGGCCTGCCTATCACACAGTTCGGCATGCCGACCGCGACAGTTAAGATTACGCGTTTTTCACGCGTATCTTATCAGATATTGATCCGAACTTGATTCTGTTTCGATTTTTGAGACCTAATCTGATATGGACTGACCCCAAGGACCAATAGGTATAAAAAGGGAGTGAGTCTAATGATTTACTCAGATCAATTTGAGAGATTAAGAGTGATACTCTTCTAGTGAGCATCTGAAAACTCCCTGAGAGCTTTTGTTCACAAATCACGAACACTAGCTTTGGGTTCTCTCTATTGGTTGGAAGGAGAGTCACCGGTGGAAGAGCTGTACGTGTGAGCCCACACTCACTCCGGTTGTGGATAGAGAATAGCAAAGAAGACCAGTTGGTTGAGGCTCTTCTAGAACGTTACTTCTCTACACAGGTCGCGGAGGTTCTTCGGCACACTGAGGTTAGTAAGATCTGTTTAATTTATACATATAACATGTCAAACTTGTGTTTTGGAAAATACTCTGATGAAAAAATTTTAAAATTCCGCTGCGCACTTTGTTTCCAACAAATCCGTCAACGAATAGAAACTGCCTTTAGTCGACAAAAGAGTTACGTAGATCGGCGATGAAGACCCTTGGAATTCCAAATAGGGGATTTAGTCTTCTTAAAGGTAACGCCAATGAAAGGAGTGATTAGGTTTGGAAAGAAAGGAAAACTTGGCCCAAGATACATCGAACCATTCGAAATCTTAGAACGGGTGGGCAATGTAGCATATAAGTTGGCCTTACCCTCTGATCTAGCATCGGAACACAATGTATTCCATGTATCCATGCTAAAGGAGTACGTACTAGATCCCTTTGCATGTTCTGCAACTAGAGGAAATTGATGTGTAGGAGAATTTGTCTTATGAAGAAAAACCGGTTCAAATATTGGCACGAGATGAAAAGGAATTAAGGAACAAAGAGATACCTCTCGTCAAAGTTTTATGGCGCAATTAGCAAGTTGAAGAGGCAACGTGGGAACGAGAGGATGCGATGAGGAAAAGCTACCTTGAATTGTTTTGATTTTCGAGGACGAAAATTCTTAAGGGGGGTTAGATTGTAATGACCAAGAAAAAATTTCATTAATAAAACCTAATATTTAATTGGGTTTAATTAATGAATTTACTTTTAAAAATGTAAATTTTTGTAAAAATTAGGATAAAGTAGGAATACACGGCATTGATTGTAAATTTTATGGCAAATGTGATGCAATGTTGGATATTGCCGAATACAGATTTTATGAGTTTAATTACTCAGAAATTTGTAAATAATATCCATAAAATGAATTTTATATCACGATTAATTATAAAATTGTGATATAAACAAGCGGGTGATTAGAATGTAAATAGGACATAGAAGTTGTCCAAACCCAAGTCAGGGGTAAAAAGGAGGCCAAAGCAGTATGAGTATACTACAAAATAAAAACGCAGAAACAAAAAATGTTATGATTGGCCTCCAAAAGTAAACGAAAAGTAAGTCATATATTTTTATACAATCTAAGGATAGAAAGTACACTGAATTGACTACGACAATATAGGAAAAATACTATGTGGTGAAAAATTACATAGTATAAATTTTTAACTCCTCAAAGTGGACACTCCTTGGTTTTCTATTGGGCCATATGTCTAGAAAAGTGGCCAAATCACCTTGTGACACCTAGTGATATACTCTTGGGTTACCATGAGTCACCAAATGTGATAAGGAAGCATTTAATGCATGGTTATCACAAAATTTCATTTCCTTTCTTCTTCTCCAAGTTTCGACAGCCATTGTGAGACTTCTAAAAAAATTTCTCAACCCCCAAACTTTGCAAAAATAACCCCAAATAAGTTTTACAAGCAAGTACAAGGATTTTCCACAAGTTTTAAGGTAAAATCCTAAACTTTTTGATGAGTTTTCAAGGGATTTTTCATGGGTTGAAGAGAGAAATTAATCCATGGTATTTTGTATGGAAAGGAAGCTTAGGAGGGAGTTCAAAGGGATTTCGAAAGCTTGAAACCAAAAGGGTGTTATTTTGGTAAGTTTTAAGTTTTAAAGTTTTGAAATTTTATGGATTTCATTTTGATTTCCATTCTTTCAAACCCATGTGGGTTCTTGAGCATGTATTTGATGGAATTTCATGTATGTGATGAATGGTAAGTTTAAGTTGTGAAACTTTGGTTTATAGTGTAAATTGGTAATTTTTGGAAAAAGTATTATTTTTGTAAATTTAATGTTAGTTTTAGTAAAAGTGATGTTTGAGCATGACAATGTTTTGATTAAGGCATGGAATGGTTTCTACAGGGATAGAATTGCAAGTCTGAAATAGATTTTTGTAAAAATGCCATAGGGACTAAATTGAAAGAAAAAGATTTCTCTCGATAGAATTGAAAAATGGCCAAAAGCACCCTTGTACAGTGAGATTTTGGGAAAAGTTGAAACACAAAAGTTGTAGATCTCGATAAAACTGTTAGGCACCTCAAATGGTTCGTTGAAAAACTCAGTCGTTTGTGAGATTTTGATTTTTCAAAGAATTTATGAAAATTGTGAAAAATTTTTAAAAGGGCAAAAATGTCATTTCCCAAAGGATTTTGGATATGGTACTTTGAGGAAAATTGATCCTTGAGAAAAATAGGAAATTTTGATGCAAAGAAGTAAATTTTAGTCCTGGGGACAAAATCGTCAAAATTTTCAGTTCAGAGACTAAACCGTAAAGTTTTATGAAAATGGAGCATAATTGAGAAATAAAGAGATAAAACCCACTAGGTTGTTTTTTTAAAATTAGTATCTGGTTATTTTCATAAGAATAACGAAATCAAGCTCGGGTAGGTTAGTAAACCCACGGAGGGCAAAATCATCATTTTTGCCCAAATAACCCGAACCGCTTTGAAATGTTTCCAATGGGATAAGAAAACGATTAGAAAGGTTCCCACCCTTCATTAGAAATGATAGTGTAGAGTTAGATAGAAATAAGAAAAACCAGTGGTTTTTAGAGTTGTATATAGTAATGCAACTCAAATTATTAACTAACGGATGTTTTGTATCGAAACATAGTGAAATTTGGCTAATGGCTTTGAAATTGGCCAACAAGATCCTAGGAGTCTAGGAGAAGGGAAATCGAGGTTAAGTTGCCCGACATTCGCATCAAGTAAGTACCCATCCCACCTACAGTAAAATGTGTATATACCTGTGTGTATATCAAGGTGTATACTTGTATGTATGCAATGACATAAGTATTTATAAAAATAAAAGGGTATACTTGTGAGTATATGGAATATATATATATACCTGAGAGTATATAATGACATATACCTGAGTGCATATGGACTGACTAATGCCCTGGCAGCATTTATGGATCTTATGAACTGGATTTTCAAGGACTACCTCGACAAGTTTGTCATAGTTTTTATTGACGATATCCTGATATATTCAAGAACACCAGAGGAACATGCAGAGCACCTGAGGATCGCACTACAATTATTGAGAAGACATCAATTGTACGCCAAGTTCTCAAAATGTAAGTTTTGGCTAGAGAAGATCCATTTCTTAGGACACGTGGTGACACAGGATGGAGTATCCGTTGATCCCACCAAAGTGGAAGCAGTGGATAAGTGGCCTACAACGAAAAGCGTAATCGAAATCAGAAGTTTCCTCGGTTTAGCAGGCTACTATCAACATTTTGTGGAAGGATTTTCCCGACTAGCAGCACCACTCACTGCACTTACACGGAAAGCAGCAAAGTATGAATGGACTAAGAAGTGCAAGGAAAGTTTTAAAGAATTAAAGAGACGACTCACGAGTGCCCCGATACTGGCTATACCAGATCCGAACATAGAAAACTATATGATTTATAGTGATGCATCAAAGACGGGCTTAGGAGCCGTTCTTATGCAAAACAAAAAAGTGATTGCGTATGCATCCCGACAGCTGAAGGATCATGAAAGGAACTATCCAACACACGACTTAGAATTAGCAGCGGTTGTGTTTGCATTGAAGATTTGGCGTCATTATTTATATGGAGCTAAATGCGAGAAATATACTGATCATTAGAGTCTAAAATATATCTTCACACAAAAGGAGCTTAAGATGAGATAGCGAAGGTGGCTAGAGTTAGTTAAAGACTACGACTGTGAAATTTTATATCACCCGGGAAAGGCTAATCGAGTAGCCGATGTCCTTAGTCGTAGAACAATGTCTTCGTTTGCAATGATACAGTTAATACCAAAACCCCTTCAGAAGGACCTGATGGAAGCAAGAATAGAGCTAATCATTGGAAGATTGGCCCATTTGTCGTTCCGACCAGTTATCTTGGAGAACTTAAAAGAGCGACAAGAAGCAGATCCGTCGCTACTAAAAGCTAAGAATGAGGTTCTTGAGAACAAAGAAACAGAATTTAGCATCTTAAAAGATAACATTCTCCATTATAAGGGCAGAATCTGCATCCCCAATAATGAAAGATTAAAGAAACAAGTATTAGAGGAAGCTCATGAAGCACCCTATGTGGCTCATCCAGGAGCTACTAAAATGTATCAAGATTTGAAGGAGCACTCTTGGTGGCATGGAATGAAGAACGATGTCGCGCAGTTTGTTGCCAAATGCCTTACATGCCAAAAGGTGAAAGCTGAACATCAATGGCCAGCAGGCGAATTACAGAAAATTGAAATTCTTGAATGGAAATGGGACCAGATAACTATGGATCTGGTGACTGGGTTACCCAGAACTACAGGTGGACACGATGCTATATGGGTAATTGTCGATAGATTGTCTTACCCATTAAACTTAACAGTTCTATGGAAAGACTAGCTGAACTATATGTAGCCCAAATAGTTAGATACCACGGAGTTTCGAAATCTATCATTTTTGATCGAGATGGCCGGTTCACTTCCAAGTTTTGGAGGAGCGTTCACCAAGCTATGGGAACGAAGCTGACTTTTAGTACAACTTTTCACCCCTAAACTGATGGTCAATCTGAAAGGACCATTCAAACCCTAGAAGATATGCTAAGAGCCTATGTGCTAGATTTCAAAGGAGGATGGGATAAAAAGCTACCGTTGATCGAATTCGCTTATAATAACAGTTATCAAGCTTCCATAGGAATGGCTCCTTATGAAGCTCTTTACGAAAGAAGATGTAGATCGCCATTGCATTGGTATGAAACGGGAGAAAAGACATTGTCGACAACGGATTTTGTGCAAAGGACGACGGAGGATGTGAAATTAATCCATCAATGAATAGAAACTGCCTTTAGTCGACAAAAGAGTTACGCAGATCGACGACGAAGACCCCTGGAATTCCAAATAGGGTATTTAGTCTTCTTAAAGGTAACACCAATGAAAGGAGTAATTAGGTTTGGAAAGAAAGGAAAACTTGGCCCAAGATACATCGGACCATTTGAAATCTTAGAACGGGTGGGCAATGTAGCATATAGGTTGGCCTTACCCTTTGATCTAGCATCGGTACACAATGTATTCCATGTATCCATGCTAAAGAAGTATGTACCAGATCCTTCACACGTTCTGCAACTAGAGGAAATTGATGTGCAGGAGAATTTGTCTTATGAAGAAAAACCGGTTCAAATATTGGCACGAGAAGAAAAGGAATTAAGGAACAAAACGATACCTCTCGTCAAAGTTTTATGGCGTAATCAGCAAGCGGAAGAGGCAACGTGGGAACAAGAGGATGCGATGAGGAAAAGCTACCCTGAATTGTTTTGATTTTCGAGGACGAAAATTCTTAAGGGGGGTAGATTGTAATGACCGAGAAAAAATTTCATTAATAAAACCTAATATTTAATTAGGTTTAATTAATGAATTTACTTTTAAAAATGTAAATTTTTATAAGAATTGTAATTTTTGTAAAAATTATGATAAAGTACGAATAAACGACATTGATTGTAAATTTTATAGCAAATGTGATGCAATGTTGAATATTGCCGAATACAGATTTTATGAGTTTAATTACTTAGAAATTTGTAAATAATATCCATAAAATAAATTTTATATCACGATTAATTATAAAATTGTAATATAAACAAGCGGGTGATTAGAATGTAAATAGGACATAAAAGTTGTCTAAACCCAAATCAGGGGTAAAAAGGAGGCGGAAGCAGTATGAGTATACTGCTTAATGAAAACACAGATACGAAAAATGTTATGATTGACCTCCAAAAGAAAACAAAAAGTAAGTCAAATATTTTTATACAGTCTAAGGATAGAAAGTACACTGAATTGACTACGACAGTATAGGAAAAATACTGTGTGGTGAAAAATTACACAATATAAATTTTTAACTCCACAAAGTAGACACTCCTTGGTTTTCTATTGGGCCAGATGTCTAGAAAAGTGGCCCAATCACCTTGTGACACCTAGTGGTATACTCATGGGTTACCATGAGTCACCAAATGTGATAAGGAAGCATTTAATGCATGGTTATCACAAAATTTCATTTCCTTTCTTCTTCTCCAAGTTCCAGCAGCCATTGTGACACTTCTAAAAAAATTTTCTCAGCCCCCAAACTTTGCAAAAATAATCCCAAACAAGTTTTACAAGCAAGTACAAGGATTTTCCACAAGTTTTAAGGTAAAATCCTAAACTTTTTAATGAGTTTTCAAGGGATTTTTCATGGGTTGAAGAGAGAAATTAATCCATGGTATTTTTGTATGGAAAGGAAGCTTAGGAGGGAGTTCAAAGGGATTTTGATGGCTTGAAACCAAAAGGGTGTTATTTTGGTAAGTTTTAAGTTTTAAAGTTTTGAAATTTTATGGATTTCATTTTGATTTCCATTCTTTCAAACCCATGTGGGTTCTTGAGCATGTATTTGATCGAATTTCATGTATATGTGATGAATGGTAAGTTTAAGTTGTGAAACTTTGGTTTATAGTGCAAATTGATAATTTTTGGAAAAAGTATTATTTTTGTAAATTTAATGTTAGTTTTAGTAAAAGTGGTGTTTGAGCATGAGAATGTTTTGATTAAGGCATGGAATGGTTTCTGTAAGGGTAGAATTGCAAGTTTGAAATGGATTTTTGTAAAAATACCATAGGGACTAAATTGAAAGAAAAATATTTCTCTCGATAGAATTGAAAAATGGCCAAAAACACCCTTATACAGTGAGATTTTGGGAAAAGTTAAAACACAAAAGTTGTAGATCTTGACGAAACTCTTACGCATCATGAACAGTTCGTCAAAAAACTCAGTCGTCTGTGAGATTTTGATTTTTCAAAGAATTTACAAAAATTGTGAAAAATTTTAGTAAGGGCAAAAATGTCATTTCCCAAAGGATTTTGAATATGGTACTTTGAGCAAAAATGATCCTTGAGAAAAATAGGAAATTTTGATACAAAGAAGTAAATTTTAGTCCTGGGGGCAAAATCTTCAAAATTTTCTGTTCAGAGACTAAACCGCAAAGTTTTATGAAAATGGGAAATAATTGGGAAATAAAGAGATAAAACCCACTAGGGTGTTATTTTAAAATTAGTATGTGGTTATTTTCATAAGAATAACGAAATCGAGCTTGGGTAGGTTAGTGGACCCATGGAGGGTAAAATCATCATTTTTGCCCAACTAACCAGAACCGCTTTGAAATGTTTCCAATGGGATAAAAAATGACTAGAAAGGTTCCCGCCCTTCGTTAGAAACGATAGGGTAGAGTTAGATAGAAATAAAAAAAACCAGTGGTTTTTAGAGTTGTATATAGTAATGCAACTCAATTTATTAACTAACGGATGTTTTGTATTGAAACATAGTGGAATTTGGCTAATGGCTTTGTAATTGGCCAACAGGATCCTAGGAGTCTAGGAGAAGGGAAATCGAGGTTAAGTTGCCCGACATTCGCATCAAGTAAATACCCATCCCACCTATAGTATGAAATTGTAGGCTTAGAGTGCAAAATGTGTATATGTATACCTGTGTGTATATCAAGGTGTATACTTGTATGTATGCAATGACATAAGTATTTATAAAAATGAAAGGGTATACTTGTGAGTATATGGAATATATATATATATACCTGAGAGTATATAATGACATATACCTGAGTGTATATGATGATCTGTACCAGTGTGTATATTTTATGTTAAGTGCCTGTGAGTACATTATGCTATATACCTATGCGTATATTAATGTGTACCAGTGTGTATATTTTATGTTAAGTACCTGTGAGTACATTATGCTATATACCTGTGCGTATATTGATGTGTACCAGTGTGTATATAAAGTATGTACCTGTGTATACTATATCGTACAAGAGCATTTATGTAGATTATGTTATGTATAACATGTGATCATCACTTCATGCATGGTATGATAACCATAATAAGTGAATTGGTAAATGAATCACCAAAAGTTAAGAAAAGTGTCGTACTAACTCTTAACTCAAGGGGAGTTTAAGGATTACAGGATGGTCAAGGTGTTACGTAGACCTAAGTGTGCAATGGTACGAACACTTGGGCCTTAGTTAAAGATAAGAAATGATAATGATAAAGAAGGACTATAAGAAAGCATGATGTGATCATGCATTTTATTGAATGTGCATGTGGGTTTATATGGGACTTACTGGGTGTTAGCTCATTAAGTATTTCATGCTGTAGGTATTCCGATGAAATGGTCAGAATAAATTATAATGATGAGCTGGCGGACGGATGATGTGTGTAGACTAGCTTCCGCCACAGTATGTTTTCCACTGTATGGTGTTTTAAGATATTTTGAAAGTAATGTTTGATAAGCTACATTGTAAAAGAAGTGTGATTATGTAAACACAAGTATATGTTTGTATTTCAAAAGTTGTTAAACCAGTATATGTATAGTATTTATATAAAAGAAAAAGAAATTTCTTAAATTTTTGCCCTAAAGTAAGTAAGAAAGAGTTTTATCACAGCCCGAAAAGGCAGGTTGTGACATTTTAAACCATTTCAGAATCATTAAACGTTGAAAACCGAAAGAAAAATACAAATCTCAAAGTTCACGGTCGGCCTGTCGAACATTCTAGTTCGGCCTACCGAACTTGCACAGTTCGTCCTACCAAACTCCAGAACCGGCCTGTCGAACTACTATAGTTCGGCCTGCCGAAGGTATAAATCTGGCCTGCCAAACTTCTTGAATCTGGCATGCTGAACTTTGAGTTCACCCTGCTGAACTGGCAAAATCTAGGGACCTAAGACTTCGAGTCTTGACCTCCCCAAGCTCAAAAATCTAATTTTAAACCTGTTTTCTCAATCCCAAAGCATAAAATCATATAGAAAGCTTTGAAAATCATCGTAGAACAACTTTAAACAATTTTTCTCAAGTTTAAACTGAATTTCACATTTGATTTGAAAATCAAAGAAAAATACAAAAACTTGATTAAATCAATTTTTGTCTAAATAAAGCTTAGATTCATGTTAAAACAAGTCCTACAAACTTAGATTAAACATCATTCAAGCTCATCAAACTTCGGATTACAATATACATAGAGATTCAAAACGAAATTCAAAAATTTTAGAGAGAAAAAGGCTAACCTCAAATTTGAACATTTTTGAAAGAAAACTTGGTGGCTTGATGATTTGAACTTCAAATCAACGGAGATAAAGCTTGAAATTAAATTTTTTCAAAGAGAAAGGGAGAAAGAGAGCTGAGCATGAGAAAGAGAGAGAAAAAGAGAGAGAGAGCATGAAAGAAAAGAAAAAGGAAAGGGCAAAGAAAAAGAAAAGGCCCAAAGGCGTTTTCGTAAATATGAGAAAAATGTGGTGTAAAAAAATCATTTGGTATTTTAAAAAGTAAAAGTCAAATTTTTAAATATAACAAATGAAATAAAATCTTAAATGACCAAAATTAACATTAAATTCACACTTGGCACAATTAATAATTAAACTTAACATAATTAATCTCACTTTGAAAATTCAGGGGTGTTACAAGGGTATAGTAACTCTACCAAAAATAGAGTTCTTCATGCATTTTTGATATTGTTATTAAATTTTATTTAATTTTGTTTAATTTTTTATATTTTATTTTATTTATGTTAATTTGATTTATTTCATTTAATTCAATTTTATTACTAATACTGCTGCTGCTACTACTACTATTACTATTTTTCTTCCATTTATTTTAATTTATGTTTTTTACTTTTTTTAGGTGAAAGAGGACAATATGGCAATTTGGAATTATTTTGGGCCAAAAGTGTCAAAAGAAGGGAGTGAAATTTGAATTTCAAGTAGCCCTGATCAAGGACCAGACATGTGGCCTGTCCAGCTGCGTTTCCAAACGTCGGATCGAGCAATCAATGCCCTAGATAAGCGCATGCAACTCATTCCCGGATAGCAGCATGTCAGTGAACAATCGTAGCAGTGCCTCGCCTTTTCAGTGCATGCCATGTGTTCAGCAGTGAGAGGATAATGTGGTAATTTTAAAAGTTTAGGAGGTAAAATAAAAAAGACCCTAAAGTTAAGTGGCATTAATGTTAATAACCATATATATATATATTTCACGCAAGCATAGATGAGCTTATCAACGACATGCCATCTGGGTGTCATGATTTACAATTCCAATTTTGGATGCCAAGTGTTATTCCACTAATCATTGGATAAGAAAAAACTAATAATCGAATACCAAGTATTTATTCAAATCTTTAGAAATTGATAACATAATGTGTCATTAATAACTAATTTAGAAAAGTATTATAACTAATATTTATAAAATTTGTGAACTAATTTACAAATTTAAAAATTAATTGCCCATATGTCTTTTTCTTTTTTCTCCCGGAAAATCCTATCAAAGAGGAGTAACTTTAAAAACAAGTCAATCTTTTTTTTGTTTAAAAAAGGCCAATCGCATGCCCATTCCATTTGTTTTTTTTGTGAATATCTTGCATTTATTATCCTAATGAAAATTGAATTGGGAAACAGGGGAAAAGCGTGGAAACCAAGTCAAAAATACTCAAACGTATATTGCCCTACGATACACTATAAATGAGCGCACAACCTGAAGCTCTTTCCACCGTTCCAATTACGTCGATTTTAAGTTCTCTCTCTCCTTCTGTTTACTACTGTTCACGTACGTCATGGAAGTTGTTCCATATACACCGAGAGCCGGAGGACGATCTTCTTCTTCATTCCGTCCTCGCTTTGTAAAGAATCAGCAGCATTACAATCCTAGGAAGAGGAATGTTTGGACCAGAGAAGAAAGTAATACGACTTCGACAGAAAAGCCAACAAAGAGTAGAAACGACAGTAAAACAAGACAGGCTTTGTAGGTTCTGGGCAGCAAGTAATTGTGTGAAAGGTGATCGCCGCTTTTTGCATTCCTGGTTTGCAGGTGATAATGTTTCCATTATTGCAACTCTCCAAGGGCAGACCAAGGTAAGTCCCTCTTCCCTCTTTTACGCTTGTTCTGCAATTTTTTATTATTATTATTATTATTATTATTATCACTTAGTTCTTTTTTTGTGTGTCTGTTATTTTTCGTTTGTCTAGACTACTAATATATTGTTCATTAGTTTTGTATGTCACGTGGTATGTTTTGCTTCAAATTTCTTAGTTTTGGTCTTGTGCTAGATATTTATCTTTTGACGTACTTCCTTTTAATAGAGGATTAATATATTAATCTCACTAGTAAGTAGCATGTCTTTTTCTAACATATAGTTATTATTTTCTTCAATTGTATATGATGTGTATTACTGTTAATTTAAGGGATAATAATTTTCACGCTTCACATGTGTTGATGTTTTGTTGCTGATCAATACCACGTGTGGCCTACGCATGGCGGTCGGACTACCTACCTTGCTCGTCTCAGCCTCCTGAGGGGAACCTACAACAAAAAGAGTGGATGCTTCGGAGGTCAAGGGAACACCGGTGTGGTGCCAACCAAGGGCTCTTCGACGCTCAATTCAGGTACTTGTTCGACCGAGATCAGGAGTAGAGTTCGGTGAGAGAAAGTCCACGTACCTTTGAGGAAGAGTAAATGCTTTTTATTTATAGCCCGCCACTTGGAGCAGGTGTAAGACGAGTTTTGACCTTTGACCCGAGTGCTCCATTTTGTGTTGTCAAGGGGTAGGTGGCAAATTTCACAATCCTAAAGGGTGGAGAACCCTTCATCTAAAGGCTATAATGAGGCCATGTGATAGCCTTGGAGATGAGTTGCTACCTGGTTTCAAGTTGTACCTGTCCGTCCTAAGAACGTGTTCTCCCTGAGGAGGTGATATCCCATGTGGCGGCCAAGGGAGGCCTTAGGGATCACCTCGGAAAAAGGTGTCGATCAACGGATAGTTGTGTAAGTGCCAAAAATAACATCTGACGAAGTAGGGTGGTCAGACAGCCAAGGTAAGTTCTTCAGGAAATGGCGCCAAGCATACCCCCAACATTAGCCCCCTGGTACATCTAGTCGGTGCTAGGTCGGGTTGCACTCTGCCCGAGCGGGGTTGGTCAGCTGACATGGTCCTTAGATACTTGACCTCAAGAGCTCAGGTTCTAAGAGATTTTTTGAGGCAGTTGGTCAAGTTCGGCTAACACGCGTCAGCCCGCCTTTGGCTGTTTGCTTAACGAGCACAATCAAAGGGCCTCTTCGATTTCCATGCTTGACTTTTGTGTATAAATAGAGGAAGCCTTCCATTTATTCAACTTACATTGCTTACAAATTTCTTAGAGTTTTGCATTCTAGCTACTCAACAGAAGGCTTGCGAACTTGAAAAACTTTCTTCAAACCTGATCAGTCAATCCCAAACATGTAAACATAAGATGAGTGATCTGAGTGATTCCCAGAACCAATCAATGAGTGTCTCCAGGTCAGATAAGAGTATCGAGTCTAACAAATCAAGCTCCAAGGAGAAGGGAAGTACAAAGGTTGATCGGGTAAGAAGGAGCGGATCGGTTGGCCTAGATAGTTAGCTTGGGACAAGGGATTGCCCTCAAGCAAAAGTTCTTAGATCTTCTTAAAGGAAAGGTCCCAATCTAGCTGTATAGAGGGAGGACCCTTACATGGGGCAACCACCGTAGCCGCATCTCTAATGACTAAATAGGAGTGTGCTCACTTGTTGGTCGCCGCGAGTGGACCGAGCTCTTTTGGCCAGGATGCTTCCGAGGAGGCCTAAGTAGTGGGCGAAGCTAGCATCGAGGAAGAGGGTGTTGAGGAGAGGCAACAAGTCCAGGGAGTGACAACACTGATAACGAGGAGGATGCACCTATGGCTTTGAGTATGCCAGCCTAGCCAGACTTTGGCCATCGAGTACAAGTCAGCGACACTTTTCGTTGGGAGTATGAGATTTTCGACGATGTAATTCTTATTTTGCCCGATGCTGAGGATTCCTTATCGAACTGCTAGAGGGTTGCATTATGCTCTACACAGAGTTTTTCCAAGTAGGACTCTACTTTCCATTGCACCAATTTATGCGCTGAGCCCCCCATGACTTAAATGTGTGCCCTGCGCAGTTAACCTGAATTGCTACCACTCACTCATCGGCATGTATGTGCTTTGAATGTACAACTATACAACCTAGATGCCATTGGAAGCCTTTAAGCAAATGTTTAAGATGAAGAATTGCCCATGGTAGGTCAAGTGGTACTATTTTATTAGATTCTTCAAGGACTTCATTCTCTGCAACCCCGACTCAAATAAGTTGTGGAAATTCAAGTGGTTTTATGCCCATGGAAGGTGGCTATCCTGGCTTAAGGAAAGGGTTCCTACCAACTAGGCGGTGCCACGAGGTTCGAGTAGGGCCATCTTTGGTCGAAAAGGCTGTGGACACCAAGGGCACTAATGCAGTTTGTCGAGGACTTGTTGAAAAAGCTTGATTCTATCCGATGGTAGGTGTTTTTGCTAAGCTAGACCATCTTGGAAAACTATGGCTAGTTTAGGGGTTCCAGCTCAACCAACCCTCTACACGACAACGTCCCACTTGCTCGGGTGGCCGAGTAAGTGACATTAGGTCTAATAATTCTTTGTGATTGGCAAATGCTCAATCTCTGAGAGCAAAATGCACCAGAGACAACCGATCAATTGGTTTTGCTTTCATTCAGTTCAAGCTTCTCCGTTAAAAGCTATCCTAGTTATGTGGTGAACGAAGTCATGTATCTAACACATAATCAGGATATTAATTGAACTACCCAGAATTTTGGTGTCTATGTTCATGGACTAGAAAGTCAAACATATTATGGGGTTTGCAAGGAGATTTGCAAATTGTCGTACATAAATGCCAATTCTGTTATTCTTTTTAAGCCTAAATAGTTCGACACTCGTCCAAAAAAGAAGAGAGTTCAACAATACAAAAATAGAACAAGCACCTTTTTTAAGGACTCGTGGTATGAGAATGAACCATTCATACTTGCATCTCAAGCACAACAAGTGTTTTATGTAGGTGATTTGTTGAACGGTCCAAATTGGAAAGTTGTTAAGCACTTTGGACATCGTCATATATGGGATCTCCACAAAGCAGATGTGGATGTTTTGACAGTGGTTCAAGATACAGAGTCTATAAATGTTGAATTAGTAGTGGAACTACCAAAGATTAACACCTTGACATGGAATCTCCCTAATGTATCATCAGATGTTGTCACATCAAATGTTGATGCAATCTTAAGAGACAAGTTTTCTAAAGAAGATGAAAATTTGGATTTGCAAGAAGAGGATGATAAAACTTTAGAGGAGTACGTTGAAGTCAAAGATGATGACTCTGAAGACGATGACAATGTTAATGATGGTGGCAACATTCAAGACATTAGTAGTGACAAAGAATAGATATTATGTATAGATGCCCTTGTATTTATAATACTAAATTAGGATATTAGTGGAACATAATTATTGTAGTACATAATAATGATATTAAACCTTTTATTTGACAACAATTGGACATGTCTAGAAAAGTTGCTACATGTGCTAGCTTTAAATGTGGAGCACATCCTCCACCCGACCCGTATAGAGTACCGTCACGCTATCAGTTGGGTATGTTACAATCCAATTGCAAATTTGCATGGTTTTTTCGGTCAACTAATTTTAATCTACAATGTTTCTTGATGTTTACAGCACCAGATGCCGAAACTCATCGTCGTACCCGTCAGGTAATGGCAAAAAGGCATGAGATCGCAGTAGATGTAGAGAAGTACGGAAACGTGGTACCTAGAAGGCTCTTGAGCAGTTCGGGTCATGGTTCAAAAGTGCCATAGGCATTTATACTCGGGATGCATGCATAAGCTATACCACGATGCTTGGAAATATGTTAATGCCTAGCATAAGAGACAGATTCAGCCGCACATGCTGGTATGTATTCAACTTTATCCTTATAGAACATAATTTGTATAGTACATAATTTTGATAGGACATAATAAAAGTAATTATCATGATCTTAAATGTGTTACATAATTGGTTTGCATCATATTATGAAAGGATGACGGCATCCTCCGTGGCGTGGTTGATAGGGAGGTAACCAAGTGCTATAAGGATTGGAAGAGCGACCTCCACAAACACTTTAAAGTACTTGGAGGACTAGCAAACAAGGCACATGTCGAAGCTGACCCCCCTAAACCTTAAGAATCAAGAACACTGGGGTCATTGTTGCGATAGGTTTATGTTTGAGAGATTTCAGGTAATTATATGTTTGCTAAGTTGGTTATTTATTATATATATTAATTTCAATATTGCTAATGCTAAATACTATAATAAACAAAAAAAATCGGTGATGAATAAAAACAATCATAGCAACCAAAAGTGGTCAAGTTTGCATGGTCGGATATCCATCTCTCAACATCGCGACAAGAAAGTAAGCTTTTATAATCACAAGCAATCTTAAAACTTATCAAAGAATACATTATTCTAACACATTCAAATTGTTGGACAGGCCAACATAGTGACCTAGCAGCCGATGTTTGCCATAGACAACTAGGCAGACATGCATCGTCACAAGGAGACTTGGGGTCAACCCCTAAGCACAATAGACTTTTGTAAATACTTTAAATTTTCAATATTGTCTTCTCTTATCCAAACTACTCTATGTATTTCTAACATATGTAAAATGTTATTTATATATAATACGATGGAGCAGGAGAGACAAACTCAGATGACACAATCTGCTTCCTCTTTAGCGGCATCTGTGCTTAACAAGGAGGGAATATTGAAGCATGTCCTAGGCAGACATAGAGGACATAGGAGTGGACTAGGCCCTACACTCCCACATGGGATTTACTCTCGCGTGGGCAATGGTTCATCCTCTAGTTCCCGATCAGACGAAACATCTTCGACGGCTATTGACCCCACATCTGGAAGATTTTCTACGGAGATCGGCTGAGTGCAACATGACTTTGTACCAAAGCTACATGTCATTGGTGGAGTTGGTTGGCCAGTTGGTACCTGGAGCCCAACTCCCACCAGTGATAGCTCTACCAACTTTTGTTCGACCAGGTACTCTGCCTCCTCCAGATAGTTAACGACAACAAAGATGGCACCGACGATGCTGCACATTTAGGAGATTAGATTGCATTTTTTACTTTGTTTAAAATTTTAACACATTATGTTTGGTTTGATTTTTATTTTGTTATTAGAATAATGTATTATCAACTGTCTTTTTTAATATTAAATTTTCATTATTATTATTATAATTCAATTATTCCTATTAAAAAAATATTAAAAATTTAATGAATAGTATTAAAAAATATAATAAATATTAAATATATATTAATATTTAAATATATTAAATATTAAAAATAAAATATTTTAATAAAAATAAAAATGTTGTTGCAAAAAATTAAGATATTTGTGACAACTTTTTCATAAAGTCGTCGCAAATAATCAGGTTCACATTAGCATCAGCGCACATTTTTGTGACAACATTTTTCAAAATTGTCATCGCTAAAAACTAAAACCACGTCATATTTGATGACGACCATGACGACATAATTGCAATGACTTTTTTGCGACTATTTGTCATCGTAAATAATATTGGGATGATGTAGTCGTTGCAAAATAATTATTTATGACTAGTTTTTAATGACGACGTATTGACAACAACATATCGTCGTAAATAATATATTTGCGATGACTCTCGGATGTTTACGACGACTTTTAGTGTCTGTAGTAGTGAGGTACACTCTTGCCTAAATAATTATTTGCTATATCAGAAAGAGTGAAGACTTGAAAGAATTCTTGGTACAAGTTAAGATGGAAGAAAACTAAGAAGTCGCAATGGTTGAAAATTGGTACTAACAAAGGTACTATATCTCTCATGAGTAATGTGATATGTACTTTATGAACCATTTTAAAATAATTATTCTTGGTAATTTAGCTTATTCTTAATTTTCATTTATTCTTTCATCAAATTGAATGTGTTTGATCTTAATGTTACAACTTTGAGGTCAACCGATTAAGAAGAAAACAATATCAACTCTGGATAGGACAAAAATATGTTTGCACATTTGTAAAATCATATATTGTTTATATTGCATATTATTATATATGCTTTAATTTAATTGAAATTTATTTATTTTATTGGTTTTGTAAATTTGTAATATAATTGACCAAAACCCGTGAATTACGAGGCTAAATAACACACAAGATATAGGTCACTTATGGAAATTCTAGAAAAACAAGCTTTTTATTTTTTATCAGTGCAATACATTTAACAATGGTGTCCTACTGTCTAAACCCGTGGCAAAACCCTTACAGAAAATGTGGTAACATACATATATTTGATTAGAGATGCAACAATGGGTCGAGGCCCGTAGGCCAGCCCGAGTCCGTCCTGCTATAGTGATGGGCCAGGCCGTGCACTGTTCACGGCCCGGCATAGCCTATAAATACTTGTGGGTTGGGCTGGGCCAATATATGTTGGCCCATGGGCCAGCCCGGCACGGCCCATGGAAAATCATGGGTTGGGCTGGGCCGGCCCAGCCCGGCCCGTCTAGATCCACAATTGGCCTGCCCACTTGGCCCATCTAGGCCCACAATGGGCCAGCCCACCGGCCCAGGTTGGGCCGGCTCATCTAGGCCCACAATGGGCCAACCCATTGTGGCCCAATTTCATATATATATATATATATTTAGATATATTTTTCATGTTCATTCACGGGTGAACATGGCTGAGTATGGCCTCCCAGTAAGTCATGTAAGGCTCATTGTAAGTCATGTATTATCACATCAAAAGATTATACATTTAATATATATATTATTTAATACATATAAGAATTAAATATTATATAATATATATATATGCCATATTCACCCGTGAATGAATAATTGAATATGCCATGAGATTTTCCCAATGCAATCACATCACAATACGTCTGCCAAGTTCTTTTTCTTCTCTTTTCATTTCTTTTTATTTTTTTATTTTTTCCTTGTAGGCATGCTTTGCTTTTGAGAAGTAAAGTTGAGAATCAGATGGTGAATCTGTAGGTTATGTATTATCGCATCAAAATACTATACATTTAATATATATATTATTTAATACATGTACGAATAAAATATTATATAATATATATACATGCCATATTCACCCGTGAGTGAACATAGCATTAGATCCCCCATACACATCACATTGCAATAGGCCTGACAAGCTTTTTTTCTTTTCTTTGCATTTTGAAAATTTTTTTCTTGTAGGCATTGTTAGTATGTGTGGAGCTTAATTATTACCCTGGCATAGATTGCCCCTACACAGAGGTTGTACGCGGATTGACCTTTGGAGAAGCAAAGCTAAGCTATGGATATTGAGTCTATAGGTCATGTATTATCACATCAAAATACTATACATTTAATATATATATATATTATTTAATACATATAAGAATTAAATATTATATAATTTATGCATGCCATATTCACCCGTGAGTGAACATGGCATTAGATTCCCCTATGCAATTATAAAGGGGCAGGCCTAACATAGAGGCTCAAAAGAAAGGCCTGCAATGTGCAAAGCTGAGACGTTAAGTCTTCAGCGAATTGTCTAATCAAGTTACACTTGAAAGAAAAAAAATAAAAAAAAGATTTAAAAAATAAAAAAGTAAAAAAATAAACTTTTTTACCTATAAATAAACGTAGAACATTTACAGAGATACTCATTTAACAAACTTCTAAGATCTTATGTATTGTCTTATTTTTTAGATTACTTAGAATTCTTCAGAAAGGAAAAAAAACTTGAATGTATAATTTATTTCATTTGTTGTTCATTAATTTTGTATTGTTATAAGTTAATTTTATTGTGTAATTATTTTATTTAATTTTTTTGTTACGTTAATTTATTGTTATTTTTTATTGAAGCTATGGCATCATCACCTAGAGGGAGAGCCAACATTTCACATTTGGTGATCAACGAAGAAGAACAATTTAATGATCCATCGGAAGAAATTGGAGTTGACTTGCTATCTCAAGTTGATGGCTCCTTTGAAGTCACTCGTAAGGGCAAAAGGAAAATTCAACGAACTTCACTAGTTTGGAATTACTGTGATCTTGTAACACGTACAAACGAGTATGGTGTAACAGAAGAGAGCGCAATTTGCAAAGTATGCAAACAAGACTACACAGGTAAATCCTCTTCTGGCCCTGGTCACTTAGAGAGGCATCGTAAAAAATGCGAAGCTAAGCATGGTGTAGGTGGCGTTGATTGTCGTCAACAAACACTTCAATTTAGCCCTGATGGTAGTGTTACCAATTGGTCATATGACCAACAAAGAGCTAGAGAATGACATGCTAGATATTTAGCTAGTGCTCAACAACCAATTAGTCTTGCTGATGATCCTACCTTTGAGGAGTACATTCAAAATGCTTATAATCCACAATATGGGCGTGTTTCAAGAACTACCACAAGAGCTGACACCATGAAAGTTTTTCATTAAATGAGGGAAAAGTTAGTAACTGAATTTAATTCATTCACTGCATCTGTTGCATGCACATCTAATTTGTAGGAAGGTCGTACCAAAACTAGTTATATCTGTGTAACTGCACATTATGTGAATAAAGATTGGTCTTTTCAAAAAAGATTAATTGCTTTTCGACCAATGCCTTATCTGCATGATGCCAAGGCCATTCATGATGTCATCATGGAAGTTTTTGATTTTTATGGTATTAAAGAAAAGGTTTTGAGCATCACATTTGATAATGCATCTGCTATACTGCTGCTATTAACCTTTTCAAAACAACATTGAGACTACAACATGGCGAAACATTTTTTCACCAAAGATGTGCTTGTCATATTATTAACTTGTGTGTTCAAGATGGCATGAAATTTTTTCAAGGCTATTTGGAAAATATTCGAACGGCCTTGGGTTACATAGCAAGTCCTAGCTCTCGAATTGAAGAGTTTGCTAAGCTTTGCAAGAGAGCAAGCATGAAACCCAAAAAACTTCCAACTGACATAGGACACCAGTGGAATTCAACATATTTGATGTTGAACGCATGCCTACCGTACAAAGAGGTCATAACCGCGTATTACAACTTGAAGAATCCAACTAAGCCGCTTCAAGAATTTGATTGGCAAATTGCTTCATGCTTCTACAATTTCTTAAAGTTTTTTTATGAAACCACTCTCCAACTCTCAGGTGTGTACTATCCCATCTCTCCTCATGCATTACATAAATTGTATGACATTGCTGCAACCTTCGATATGCATAGAGATTTTGACATGTTTAAGGAATCTGTTGAGTTCATCGAATAAAAATTCAAAAAATATTGGGAGTGTATTCCACCATTGTATTGCATAGCTGCTATATTAGATCCAAGAGTTAAATTAGCCAGTGTTGAATATTTGCTTAAGGGTATAGGGGAAAAATTAAGGGTGCATTCTGACATCATAACCATTCAAAATGTGCAAGCAAAAGTTAACAACATATTTACTGCATATAATAAAAAATATGGAGGAGGCCAAACAATATTCCCTGCACCTTTAGCAAATATTACTTCTGTACCACATGGTTCTTCATGGGCAAGTATGATTAGCTACACCAGATTTGGTTTCGGTGCATCGTCTACATCTTCAACACGCAGTGAATTGGAAAACTATCTGGAAACAAATTTTGCGGCATTCATTTTCAATGAGCAAAGTGGTGGTCATGATTTCAATAAGTTTGATCTTTTGTAATTTTGGAGATCACAGTCAAGAACTTTTCATGTGCTCTCTAAAATGGCTTGTGATATACTAACCATACTAGTATCCACAGTTGCAAGTGAACAAGTATTTAGTTGTAGTGGTAGAGTACTTGATGAAGGCGTGCACGTATGAGTTACGATATTCTGAAAGTAGTAATGTGCGTCAAAGATTGGGAGGATGCTCGTAGAAGAAGCTAAGAAGTTCAAGATGATTGGGTTGATGACTTTGAAAATTTGGACATTTTTTATATTCCCACTGGGAGTAATATGTTGTAATTAATTATGAACAATATTTTTTTTATGTTTTTTTTTTTGTTTTAAGTAATTTTGTAAACATTTGATGTATAATTATCCCGATTGTACTCTTTTTTCCTTACCAAGGTTTTGTCTCACTAGGTTTTCCTTGGAAAGGTTTTTAATGAGGCAATCGTAAATAAAATATCCTTTTTTTATATTTCTCTTAACTATTCAAACTTTTATATTTATTAACTTGTTTAAAAATTAAAAAATTAAAAATTACATGCTTAGATGGGCTGGCCCATTTAAACCCATGATGGGCCAAGATGGGCCAGCCCATTTAAGGCCCACGACAAGGCCCGACACGGCCCACAGCACTGCCCGACACGTCCCACGGCACGACCCATATAAAATTAGCCCGTGGACCAGGCCGGGGTAAGTTATTTTTAATATGGGCCGGCCCGGCCCGCGGCCCGTGTAGGCCTAAGGAGAACGGGCCGGGCCGGGCCGGGCCGACAACACTATATTTGATGAAATGCATTTGACGGCAGTAGTTAAACATACAATGGCAATTTGACAAATCGTCATATATAGTATCTTTTAATGACAATTTTTAAGGGCCATCTAATTTCCTATTTGTAATTTTTTATTAGGCTATAATAAGATGTTCTCTTATTTTAAAGCCGTTTTTAAATATTTCTTTACTTCTAACTTCTAAGTCTTAAAATGACCTTTGGCTTTCGCCTTACCTCTGCCCCACCTATGGGGATCAATGGGTCAGACCACTTATGGGCTAGTTGCTGGACTCCCGGCTCCATAGGAGGGTGTCAAAGTGACACGACGCTAGCTGTTCCAGGGAGGTGCTTTGACAGCTTGGAGAGGGTTTAGGAGGTTTAGCTCCCATGGGGACTGGGAGGCTGGTTCCTATTGTGCTTTGACACTGGCAGCCCCAAGGCTCTGGTGGTTCGATTGTTCATCGGTTAGAGAGGGCGGACGGGAAGGGGATTTCTCATCAGGATTTGGAGGTGTGCTGCTTGGCATCTATGCTTCCTTGGGGCCGTGGGGCTTTTGGGAGTGGTAGACACGTGGTTGCAACACCTTTTTAGATCTACAGAGACAAATGACGAGATTGTTCCTCACACGATGATGAGCCGTGTCCTTAACGGTCCCTTTTCGACTTGACTATAAGTCCGCTACCTTCTCTCTCTTGCTTGACAGAGGTTGGCTTGTCACTAGTCGTTTCGTCAGTTTCTCTTGGGTTCTACCCTTTTTGTTTTATTTATGTCTTTGTCAAATAAAAAAGGTGATCTTTTCACTTGTTAGTTTCAAAGTGTTTCTGTTGTTTCGTTGGCTTTTTGTTGTGATAACAGAGGTGGTTTTCCCACCTTCCAGTGATGTTTTTGTGTCTAGTCAGTAAGTCGTCATCCTTTGCGGTGTTATTGTTGGCCTTGGTGCTTTTAATCTCTCGATTTTTGTCGATCGAAGTTGTCCACTGTCTATTAAGATGTATTTGAAACAGCCATTTGTATGCTCGACTAATAATGTATCTTTTCATTTCTTTCTTGTTGGAACTCGATACACGTATTATCCCCTTGAGCGTTTCAATCGAACCTATTGGTAGTTTCGGTTTGTTAGTGAGGTTGAGTTGTTAATTACGTCATGGCCTTTCATATCTGAATTGGTATATGCGATATTATAACTTGAAATGAAATACCATCTTCAAAAAAAAAAAAAAAAAAAACTAATTCTTACACCAGACTAGGGCTCATTGAATTTGGACCCTCCGCCAACAAATCTAGCCATTTATCCGGCACTTTAATAGGTACCGAAGAGTGCGTGCGTGTAGAATAGTAGACAACAACTTTAGAAAGTCGTATTTTAATGTTTGGTCATGTCCCATTCGGTCTTTGTACGTTGCATATAAAAACTGTCTAACGTGGCGCCCGAGGCATAAAATTAAAGAAGCAATATGTAGATCACATGACTCATAAACACAGCATATATAATAATGTTTGAGCAGTGATCTTGTGTCGTAATGCAACGTCTGTGTGGAGAATAATTTTCTGTCATTTTGCTGCTGACAACTGACGGATCAGCTCTGTCAAAGCTTATTGGCGGCTGTCACATTCTACAGCTTGTATTGGATAGACAGGAAAAAAAAAAAAAAAAAAAAAATTGGTCGGATTAGTACTGTTGGAAAGCTTAAATTCGATTATTTTTGAAAGGACAATGAGAAACTGGGTTTTTTGCATTGTTGTCAGCTAAACTTATGATTCATCTGTAATTTACCCTTTGAATTTTAATTTTCAAAAATTGCACTTCGAACTTAGAAATATATAGTAAATCATCCCTCTTGATAGTAGTATTAGATTTTTTTAACAAAAATTTACATGTCTTTTTCACATGAATCATTACTTGTAGGGCTGTACAAAAACCGCCCCGCGACCGCGTCCGCCCATCTCAAAAAAAGTGGGTTTACGTTAGCAACCCACTGTTAGGCGGGCAACCCACTGGTGAACCCGCCCACCAATATATTCGGTGGGCGGGTTTGGTTTTAAGTTTTTGCGGGCGGGTTCAACCCGCACCCGCCCGTCTATATATTTTTTTAAAAAAACTTATCATTTATTTGATTTTGTTCTTATTTTAGAAATAATTGAACAATCCAACACTTCAAGCATGGGCTCGGTTGCCTCTTGACATATTAGAAACTGGAAATTCTCCTATTATTTTATGAAGTGATCAAAATTCAAATCAAGTAAGTTAGTAAAAAAAGCCCTAAAAGAAAAAGAACACTTGACTTTGTTCATCATTTCATTTGTAGCATTCTATTATTTTCGAACCCAGTGAATAGTCTTTAATCTTTATGGACTCTTGACTTTGTTCATCACTTTATATGTAGTTGTTGTTTCTTGTTGCAGTGAATGATTATATTTCTTAATTTGTACTTTTAAATATGGTCACTGTCTTTAAGCATCAAACTTGTTGGGAATGCTTTATGTATTATCATATTATATTTTCTACAAATTTTCTTCACTTTTTAAAAAAAGGTCTAAAAAATTACATTGGGCAATAGCATAGGTCTAAACCGCCTCAACCGCCCGCATCCGCCCTCAACCACCCAAAACCAAACCAAAACCGCCCGCCATGTGGTGGGCGGTTTGCGGGTTGGCTTAACCAACCCGCCATCTAAAAAAACCGCACCGCACCCGCCTAAAAACCATCAAACCGCTCGCCGTTCACCCCTAATTACTTGTGAACATGAAAGTTTTTTTTTTTTTTTTTAATGTTAACCCAAGTGTATTTTTCAAATAAAGTTAACTCAAAATTTCCTATTTTGACAAAAACTTAAACATATTAATCATAATAAATTTAAGCTAAAATGCATAAAAATAATTATTCATATCATTATCCATGTGTAAGTTATATGTCAATTTCAGTCGAAAGACTAATATTGCTATCAGTGGATGTGATTTAATATCACTATCGATGAAAAGGTGATTTGCAATAGATTTGTAATTTAGGGTGTAACTTTTCAAAAATAAAAATTCAGAAGATAAGTTACATATATATGATAAATTTAGCGGAAAACATTAAAAAATCTTGAGAAAATGAACTTTTTTTAGGTACCTACTAAGATTGTTAGCATATTGTAAGAGGAGAAATTATACCAAACAGTAGTTTTTATTAGTTTGTTACTAAATTATGCCAGATGATTTGAAAATGTGAAATAAATAGCATATTCAAATAATTTAACATATTAAAGTAAACAAAAACTCAAAAATACCTCAAAAGAATCATCTTTATTGTTTTCTTCCTTCTTTCTCTGTCTCCCCATGTTTCTCACACTTCCCTTTGTCTCTCTTCTTTCTCTCTCTATGCTGGTCAACAGAGCCGCCATGGTTGTGCCCTCCAAACCCAACCGTCATTGTCGACATCCTTATTGCCACTGTTGAGGTCGGAGCATCGAGAAGAGAGACGAAGATGAACATTGGATAAGGAGCATCGACAAGCAGAGGGCAAGCTTCAACAAGATCGTGATTGTGATAGAGAAAATTCACAACGGTTCATCATTGACAATGATGGAGTTAGGTGATGATCTCTCTAGGTTTTGATTCCTATTGGTTTCTAAGTCGATTAAAGCCAGCTATGATAGGTGAGCATGGCTGTGTTGCAAGATCTGATGGTGACAGGTGATGGGTGAGCACGTGCTTGCTAGCGTCGTAGAGATCGGCTCGATCTGTTGTCAAGAAGGTAGGTAGTGTCATCAAAGGTTCTTCGTGTAGATGGCATGTGGGCATCCATGGCCAAAGTATGGTAGCATAAACATTTTTTTTTCTTTCTATTGTGGTTGTTTTTTATTATCCTTTTATTTATTTGACAATTTGGTATTTTCCAACCGGTGTTCGACGATGTTGTCGGTGGTCCGACAAGGTTGCTAGTGAATTTTTTTATTTACATAAAAATACTATATTTCTATGTTAATATAATATTTCCTAGTCATCGACGACGTCGTCGATCCCAATGATGTCCGACAAAGCCACCGATAAATTTTTGTATTTACAATAAATACTGTGTTTTTCAACCATTGGTGCTTCACAAATTTGCCGATGAATATTTGCATTTACTTGGAAATACAATATTTACCTGACTGGTAGTGGTTCGAAAAAGTTAACGGTAATTTTTTTTATTTACATTTGAATACAATATTTACAAGTAAATATTGTATTTTGTAGCCATCTGTGATCCGACGGAGTCTTTGGTAAATTTTTTATTCACATAGAAATACTATATTTCTCGGCCGTTAGAGGTTCCACAAAGTCGCAGGTAAATTTTTATATTTACATGTAAATACAGTATTTAGCCATAAATATTGCATTTTTCAACTGCTAGTGGTCCGACGAAGTCGTCGATAAATTTTATATTTATATGAAAATATAATTTTTATAAGTAAACACTGTATTTCACGGCCACTAGTGCCATCATCAGTGCTAGTGATGTTTGGCATGTTCATCGGTAAATTTTTGTATTTATATAAGAATATAGTATTTACATATTAATATAACATTTCCCAGCCATCGGTCGCCATTAAATTTTTTAATTATTTTGAAATATAATATTAACATATACATACAATATTTTTTAGCCACCGCGAGTGAGGAGGGTGAAAGATGAAGAGAAGAAAGAGATAATATGGTATTTTGAGTTTTTTCTTAATTTTTTATAATATGTTATTCATTACACATTTTAAAAACACATAAAATAATTGATTAATTCTTAAAATTTTGCTCTTTCTCTGTTGTAAGAGTTCATTTGGGCTACACGCCGCTAAAGGTCAATTAGGACAAGGACCGATCCCAGTGCATCCAAACATCAACTTTTTTTCCCCTTCAGAAAAGTAATGAATTAATTAAGATTTGCATGCGGCAAAACGACAATTAATTAATTTTGCCTATGGTTTTTGTCACACAGAACTCGTTTTGGAAAGCTGGCGTGGCCTTTAGATTTTGGCATATCTTTTACGTCGGCTGGAAGTAAGTTCATACGTTGTCAAAAGTTTTCAGCAAACACGAAAGAAAAAGAAAAAGAAAAACATGTATAGTCAAAAGTCGATTTGATTTTTTCTCATAAAGGTAACTGAATAACAGGAGAATCACACGTGCAAAGCAAAAGAAAATTGGACTCATTAGTTCCCACGTGGGATTATTTTATTTTTTTATTTTTTATTTTTTGAAAGGAGGATTTTTCATTACAGCAAAGCAAGGCAATGCAAACAAGACAATCAATGCGAATGACCCAAGATGCAAAATATCTCAACCTCAACAGACTTGTTCCATCCATAAGTTCATTTTGTACGCCGACCGTTTCGGTAGTGCTATGGGAAAGAAAATGATTATTTTAGAAAATGAAATTATAAAATCAAAAGAGATGAAGGTGAAGATTATCTCCCACTTACGAAGAAATAATGTTAGGTAGTCATATAGATTCAAATTTCATATGATTGCAACCAATATATCCTTGAATATTATAATGGCTAGATACTACACCACCACTATAAAGCCGTAAGCTCAAGAATTGTAATAGAGAAGAAAAAGAACTCCGGCGCTGTTTTTCTTTTTTCTTTTTTTCTTTTTTTGGGTAAATAATAAGAGAAGACAAAAGTTTTGTTTTGTTTTGGTTTTCTATATTTATTTATTTATTTATTTTTTTTTTTGTTGAATACAATGAATTGGTTGGTGGCTATTCGATCGAGTCCTTTCTCCATTAACAAAGAGAGCTCTTTTTTTTAATATATATATATATATATATATAGGTCAATGACATTTTTAAAGTCCTTTTTAAAACAAATGAGCATATTTTTTAAATTAGGCAAATGATCTCTTTTTTATAATTATAAAGTCAAATGACAAAAATAACCTTCATTAATAATTAATCACCTCTAGTTTATGAAAGCTAAACTCGTGTTTATTAGTAATAAAAGCTTAATATATCAATCATAAACCTTAATATGTCACTAATAGACCCATAAATAACAAACTTTAAAAATACCCTAAACCCTAATTTTCTCTCTGTTCTCTTTCTCCCTCTTCTCTCACTACACAACACCTCAAGACATTATCAGTGTCATGCTCCATCAGGTCGGCCACCTACAGTGCTGATGAACATTATTTTGATTAATAACAGTAAAGAATATTTTTGTCATTTTGATTTATAATTGATAAAATGGACCATTTGCCAAATTTTGAAAAAGTATGGTCATTTATTTAAAAAAAAATCATTAAAAAGGCCACCCCATCCAATTTTTTTTTTCTTTTACGACGAGGAAATAATTGATATCCAAGACAATTTAAGTTAACACTTGACACCCATTCACAATTTTAATTTTCTATCAAATTCCTTACTCAAATTTTAATTAATTATTAATAAGAAAAAGTAAAAAAACCAAATAAGATAAAAATACAAGGGCTAAAACCCGAAAATCATAAAACCTAATGTAATTACAAAGTCCAAAACTTACCCCAAAAGATAGAGTTAGTACTTGTAAAGTAACAAATATGTTTGGTTAAAATCCTCCTAGCCAAAACCACAAGATTAAAAGCCTACAGGAAAAAAGGATAAATGACACTAATATTCCTTGCGTTTTACCTAAATCATAGGACATCTCCTAGACCAAAACTAATCACACTAACGCCCTTTAACTATTTAAAAATATTACAGAGAGACCCCTTCTATTAGTTAACCATAAAGGTTGACTATTTTTATTTTAAATGCAAGAAAAGCCTCTCTATCTATCAAAAAAATATTATTAGCTATTTATACACTTAAAAATGATATTTTTAACCTTCTTTGACATTAAAAAATGAGTATAAACAATTTGAACACACTTGTAACTATGAATACTCTAATGGAAGAGAGTATCTTTTTTTCTCCTCTTGAAAAGTCCTTTTTAGATAGTAATATTATTGAAAAATTTAAATTTGTAATAGTTAAAATGAAATAAATATTCTTTATCCACTAAAATGTTTTCTTCCTCCAAAGATGATAATTTTGTTCAAAGAAATATAAAATACAAAAGATGAGAGTTGTATAGTTTAAAAAAGACCACAATTGCTTTTAAAAAAATCCACAATTAGTTCCAAAAAAATATAGCACTCCCAATTTTTTTTTATAAAATATTGAAAAAAATTATAACAAAATTACAAAACAAAATAAATGAAAAACTGATTTTTTGATTAAAAAAATCAGGTTTAAAACATTTAAAATCTTAAAGTAAAAATAAAAATGTAAAAAAAAAAAAACGTCTTTTCCTTCTTTCTCTCACTGGTTGGGGGATGGGGAGAGGGCTTGGCAGGGGCGGCTGGGCTTGACGGGAAGGGAGCTTGGCAGGTTGGGCACAACGGAAAGGGGACAACTCGGTGGGGGTGACAGGGTGAGAGGTCGATTTGGGGGGGAGACGACAGGCGAGGGCCGCAATAGGTGGGTGGCGAATAGCGGCAATCATGACGACTGGGGTGTCGACTATGGGAGGGGCTGGGTTGTAGGGGAGGGGCTGTTTGGCTGGGTTGTGGGGGAAGGATTGTTTGGCCAGGTTAGATTAGTTAGGGTTTTTTGATTGAATTAATATCTGAGATTTAATGTTTTTAGATCAATGGCTGAACTTAAAAAGGGTATTTTTGTCATTTTAAGTAAAAATTTTACAATAATTAAGTCCAAAAATATCTCTCGTAAGTAAAACACATGAGTGTCAGCATAATTTCTCTTTAAAAAATAAAGAAGGCTTTTATTTTTTCAATTTTATAATTTGGTTTCAAAGCGAGGAATGTAATCTTCAAATTAGTCCTACTAAAGTAATAATAATTTAACGAAAGCGTTCTGTCACGCCCCGGAGTACGGGAGGTGACGTGGCGGAATATTTAGATTAATTAAAGGAGAGTTTAATTGAAAACTGAGAGTTTGAGAATCAAATTAAATAAAAATTAAGAAGATTTTTCCACCACATTTGATAAATAATTTAAAATCATTAAACAAATAACAATAATTGAATAAAAACCGCGAATATGGGTTCCACAACCCACAACTTGTGCACACACATGGATCTGACAATATCACAAATACAATTACAGTCCAAGTACAAATAAAGTTAAGTCTTACATGCCTTGATTAATAAATACAGAATATAAATAAATTCTCCTATTGCTCCTGAGTTCGGTCCGAAGAATCTTCTCCAAACCTAAATGGGAAACCACCTAGAAGGGGGGAATTTAAAACAGATAAAACGTGAGCGAAAGGCTCAGTAGGACTAAGTTTTATAAAATAATTTAATGCAAAGAAACATAGCATTATCAGGAGTTATGCAAGAAGAAACTTGAATAAATAAATAAATAAATAAATTGAGTAGAACCGTTCTGACACAGAACAGTCTACTCGTCAAATCAAAACACCAGTTTACATTTACCTAGGCAAACCATGAATCACCACCGTAGTGGCCCAGCTGGGTTTCGGGACCTGCCCCCAAGGTCGATCACGACCCGATCTCTGATATGGCATCATGCCCATGTGGTTATTATCATTATCATTCAAAACCCAATTACCGAGTGTTGTCAATTACATTCATTATGAAATTCATTTCATGTCACGGTATATAAAAATATAACCGATAAAACCATTTTCAAACAACCGTTGAAAACATTTTGATAGAAATCATTTTCAAAGCCAAATCATTTCAAAACCAGGCTACCAAAGAAATAGGATAGAAGTCCTACCTCAGTACTCGTGCCGGTACCCCACACCGTAATCCCGGTCCGCTATACGTTAGCTCCACGGAACCACGAACAATCCTAGATACCAACTAAATCAATCAATATCTAGTTCGAAACATCCTATGTTACTAAATCATTTCATGATGTCCTAGTGTGCCATTTGTATCATTAAAATCATCCTATAAGGTTGGGATTTAAATCAGGGTTCAAAACAATGAAATCGGGTAAAAATCACAAAATTTTCCATGCCTCGGTCGGCCTGCCGGACGCCCTGCTTCGGCCTGCCGAACTGTACAGTTCGGCCTGCCGGAAGCAAAGTTCGGCCTGCCGAACATGTCCCCAGATTCGGCCTGCCGATCGGAAGAACACCGGCCTGCCGATCATCACTTCGGCCTGCCGATCATGAACTTCGGCCTGCCGAACTGGGAAAATCCAGAAATCCCAGCCACGGGTTTCTCGATCCCCAAAATCCAAATCTGAATTCCAACCTGTTTTTCTCAATTCCCAGGCATGAAAAATAACTATAGTTGATAGAAAAACATTCTAAAACATGTTTGGAATCATTTAAACAACATTTGAACTCAAAATCTTCAAAAATCCGAAAATGAGAAAAAGAGGAGAAAAATGAAAATCTTGAATCCAATCCGTTTTTCTTCAATCTAGGTTTAGATTCTAGTTGTTCTAAGCTCATTTAACACAAATCCACGGTTTTCTAAGCTTAAACAAACTTAGATTTCAAAAACACACAAAATCGAAAATTTTGAAAAAAGTTTAGAAATTTCGAATCTAACCTCGAATCGAAGCTTCAATCCGCGTTCTCGGTTGCCGAATCACGTCCCCGAGCTTCCTCCTTGCTGTTCCGAAGCTTGGATTCGAATGGAAATCAAAAATTTGTGAAGAAATTAGAGAGAGAGAGAGAGGCTGCCGAGAGGTATCAAGAGGAAGAGAGAGAGAGATTGGCGTGGAAGTGAGGAGAGAGAGGGAAGAAAGAGAAATAAATAGAGAAAATCGGTGGGCGGTTTTACTGTGCGAAAACCATGTGCCGCCCACGGTTTTGCAAAACGGAGTATTTTTAACATTTTACAAATTGTTGTGTTTTAAAACTCAAAACATCATTTTAAATCAACAAGGAATCTTTTGAACACATCAATTTAACAAAACAACCAAAAACTAAAAATCCAACCAAATAATCTAATTAAAGTTAAAACTTTAATTATGGCACACTAATTCATCATTTACATTATATTAATATTAAATAAATTTCGGGACGTTACAGCTCTCCACCCCTAAAAGAAATTTCGTCCTCGAAATTTAAGACTCATCTCAAAAACAAAACAAATGCGGATATAACTCCCGCATACCCGACTCTAGTTCCCAAGTGGCTTCATCAACCCCGTGATGCTGCCACACGACCTTTACCAACGGTATCTCACGACGACGCAAGCTAATCACTTTCCGGTCGATGATCTGAATCGGCACTTCTTCGTACGTCGTATCCTCCTGAACCTGCACATCGCGAAATGATACTATCTTACCCTGCTCAGGTGGACACTTCCTAAGCATAGACACATGAAACACATCGTGCACATGAGAAAGTTCGGGCGGAAGATCAAGCCGATAAGCGACCACACCAACACGCTGAGTGATCTCGAACGGCCCAATATACCTCGGCGCGAGTTTCCCACTCACTCCGAACCGCATAGTTCCCTTACGAGGTGACACCCTCAAGAGAACAAAATCTCCAACCGCGAACTCCAAAGGTCTACGTCTCCTATCCGCGTAGCTCTTCTGCCGACTCTGAGCTGCTTTCAACCGATCCCGAATCACCATGACTCTCTCGTTGCTGTCACGAATCTCATCTGGCCCAAGAATAACTCTATCCTCCGGCTCGGCCCAACACACAGGTGACCGACACGGTCGCCCATACAATGCCTCAAATGGTGCCATACCGATACTCGCCTGATAACTGTTGTTGTACGCGAACTCCGCCAAATGCAAACATTGCTTCCAATTCCCGCCGAAGTCCAACGCACAAGCACGCAACATATCCTCGAGAACCTGAATGACCCGCTCAGACTGCCCATCAGTCTGAGGATGAAACGCCGTACTGAAGTTCAAATCTGTACCCAAAGCCTCCTGAAAACTCCTCCAGTACTTAGCATTAAACCTGGTATCTCGATCAGAGGTGATGGACAAAGGAACTCCATGCAACCTCACAATGTTCTGCATATACAGCTCCCCGAGAATCTTCCTAGAACACGTCGACCTAAACGGAATGAAATGCACCGATTTCGTCAACCTGTCGACCACAACCCAAACTGCATCATGCCGCTGCTCCGTCCTCGGCAAACCTGTGAGGAAATCCATCGTCACATGCTCCCATTTCCACCCTGGAATAGGAAGCGGCTGAAGCTGACCTGCAGGCTTCTGATGCTCAGCTTTCACCTGAAGACACGTCGAACACTTGGCCATGTACTCATGAACATCTTTCTTCATGCCTCTCCACCAATAGTGCCTCTTCAAATCACGATACATCTTGGTGCTCCCCGGATGAATAGCAAACTGAGACCTATGAGCTTCATCTAGAACGGCTTTCGTCACCTCGGCGATAACTGGAACTGCAAGACGCTCCCGGAAGTACAACGATCCATCTGCATGCACGCTCCATTCCTCGAACTGCTCCCCGTTCTGAATCCGCGACCAAATCCCCTGCAAATGTCGATCCTGCCACTGACCTTGCTTCACCATCCGAACAAGAGCTGGAGTCGCTTCCACATGATACAACAAAACTCGATCACCGTCGTCATGATACTGTAGCCGATACTCACTCACTGTCGCATCCCTGCTCCAGTCCTCAAAAATCAAACAAGCGAGAATCCTTGAAGACTTTCTGCTAAGCGCATCCGCGACCACATTAGCTTTCCCGGGATGATACTGCAACGCGAAATCATAATCCTCCATGTACTCCACCCATCTGCGCTGCCTCAAGTTGAGATCCCTCTGAGTGAACAAATGCCTCAAACTCTTATGATCGGAGAAGACCTGAAACGATGCTCCATACAAGTAACATCTCCAAATCTTCAGCGCGTAGATCACCGCTGCAAGCTCTAAATCGTGAGTAGGATAATTCCGCTCGTGAGGTCGTAGCTGTCTCGATCCGTACGTAACCACACGTCCATGCTACATCAACACGCATCCAAGTCCGCGCCCTGAAGCATCAGCATAAACCTCATACGGCTCGTCACTACTAGGAATAACTAATACTGGAGCTGAAGTCAACCGGTTCTTCAATTCCTGAAAAGCAGACTCACAGTCTTCATCCCACTCAAACCTGACATTTTTCCTGATCAATCTCGTCAACGGAGCTGCAATCTTCGAAAAGTCCTTTACAAATTTCCTGTAATATCCAGCAAGACCTAAGAAGCTGCGAATCTCCGCTACATTCCTTGGTCGTTCCCACTCCAATATAGCTTCAATCTTGGACGGATCCACTGAAATACCATGCTCCGAGATGACATGACCCAGAAATTTGACCTCGGTCAACCAGAACTCACATTTTTCCCTCTTAGCATACAACTGGTGCTCCCGCAGAGTCTGAAGCACGACCCGAAGATGCTGCTCATGCTCCTCCCAAGTCTTGGAATACACAAGAATATCATCGATGAACACGATCACAAACTGATCCAGATACGGCCTAAATATCCTGTTCATCAAATCCATAAAAGCTGCTGGAGCATTCGTCAACCCAAACGACATAACCAGAAACTCGAAGTGCCCATACCGAGTCCTAAAAGCTGTCTTGGGAATATCCTCTTCCTTGATCCTGAGCTGATGATAACCTGACCGCAAATCAATCTTCGAGAAGTATCGCGAACCTCCCAACTGATCAAATAGCTCATCAATCCTAGGCAAAGGATACTTGTTCTTCACCGTAACACGATTCAGCTGCCGATAATCCACACATAACCTGAGAGTCCCATCGTGCTTCTTAGCGAACAAAACTGGTGCTCCCCACGGAGATGTGCTATTCCGAATATATCCTTTATCAGCAAGCTCCTGAAGTTGCTTCCTCAATTCCTTCATTTCTGCCGGCGCCATCCGATAAGGTGCCATAGAAATCGGTGATGTCCCTGGAAACAACTCGATACCAAACTCAATCTCCCGATGCGGTGGTAATCCTGATAACTCGTCGGGGAAGACATCCTCGAACTCACCAACCACCGGAATCGCTACACTACTACTCGAAACATAGGGCTCGCAATCTAGATTGGCAAGAAAAGCAAAACAATCTAGATTCCTTCGCCCTCCTAGACATGACTTCATGAGACGCTCACTCATTAGCCAATCACCACCACCCTGGTAAGTGATTACCGTCCCCCTATCAGACACTAGGGTCACTTTTCTAAGTTGGCAGTCCACAACTGCACTATACCTGGACAACCAGTCCATCCCTAAAATCACATCATAGGAACTCATGGGGAGTATAATCAAATCACTTTTCAAAATCTCATCCCCAATCTTTATCTTACAAGATTTACACACTACAATTTACACACACCCGCCCCAAGGGAGAAGTTATAACTAGGGGTTCCTTAAACTCTTCTACTTCTAATCCCAAGGCATGTACAAAGGAACTCGAAATGAGAGAATGAGAGGCACCGGTATCAAATAAAACGCGAGCTAGAGATCTAGAAACCAAAACCATACCATCGACAACCGCGTTACCAATCTGAGAATCTGACCCTCCAGATGCCATTGCATGAACCTGCACTGGCGCCTTCCCTTTTCCTCTACCGACATTGCTGGGTCCTGCATTACTCGGCCGATACTGCTGAGATGGAGATGACTGCACACTACCTGTACTCGGAGCTCTATACTGAGGAACACTACGCTGAAAATACTGCGGCTGCTGTCCCCGTGCCGGATATGAGAATTGCTGAGGAGAAAACTGCGGATACTGCAACTGCGGGTACTGCGGAGGCGGAGGTAGGGTCTGAGGCTGAGGCTGAGACGAACGACTGGCATCCTCCCCGGTCTGCGATCCAAGACGAGCACTCCTGATCGGGCAATTCCTCTTGATGTGTCCGGGCTGCTGACAGAAATGACAATGAAAGCTGTAGGGATTGCTGCGCCCGCTGCCAGACGAACTGCTGCTGCCACTGGTCGCACCGCCTTGCTTGCCTTTCCCCGGAGCTGGACGACTACTGGTGCTCTTCCTGCCACTCCTCTGCGGTCCTCCTGAAGCCTTGGCTCGATCCTCACAATACTGCACGTAATCATTCTCCACGGAGATCGCCGACGACACAAGCTCTCCGAAACTCCTAAGCCGTAGAGCAACCAACTGCCGACGAATAGGAGCCTTGAGTCCTTCCTGGAACTTGATGCATTTCTCGCGCTCCGATGCCACAGCTGATGGAGCAAACCTAGCCAACTCGCTAAACTTCGCCTCATACTCCCGAACTGACATATCACCCTGCTGCAATCTATAAAACTCAGCTGCCTTCTGATCTCTATATCCCTGCGGAAAATACCGATCATAGAACAGATCCTCGAACTTGTCCCAACCGATATCGCCACCGCGCTCCAGACGCTTAGTTTGTTTCCACCAGGTGTTAGCGCCACCCTCGAGCTTATACGCCGCAAACTCCTACACGATACTCCTCAGGCACACCAAGGGTATCAAGATGCTTCAAGATCGAATCCAACCAATACTCTGCTAACTGCGGATCCCCATTGCCATCAAAAGTCGGAATAGACGCCCGCCGAAATTCCTTAAAAAAAAGGCATGCCGACTACCAACACTGGAGTCTTCCGGTCTAGTCCTGGCTGCCATCTGCCGGAAAGCCGCAATCATAGACCTCATCAGGCCCTCATCATTTCCGAACTCGGCGTCAGCTGTCGAACGACGTCTAGGTGCCATTCTCTCACTTCTGAAAACAAAATTTGGACTGTCAGAGGTATTTCATTGTCAAACCTATGTGTGCACAATTCCCAAGGTTCATAACCTTGAGCTCTGATACCATTCTGTCACGCCCCGGAGTACGGGAGGTGACGTGGCGGAATATTTAGATTAATTAAAGGAGAGTTTAATTGAAAACTGAGAGTTTGAGAATCAAATTAAATAAAAATTAAGAAGATTTTTCCACCACATTTGATAAATAATTTAAAATCATTAAACAAATAACAATAATTGAATAAAAACCGCGAATATGGGTTCCACAACCCACAACTTGTGCACACACATGGATCTGACAATATCACAAATACAATTACAGTCCAAGTACAAATAAAGTTAAGTCTTACATGCCTTGATTAATAAATACAGAATGTAAATAAATTCTCCTATTGCTCCTGAGTTCGGTCCGAAGAATCTTCTCCAAACCTAAATGGGAAACCACCTAGAAGGGGGGGAATTTAAAACAGATAAAACGTGAGCGAAAGGCTCAGTAGGACTAAGTTTTATAAAATAATTTAATGCAAAGAAACATAGCATTATCAGGAGTTATGCAAGAAGAAACTTGAATAAATAAATAAATAATAAATTGAGTAGAACCGTTCTGACACAGAACAGTCTACTCGTCAAATCAAAACACCAGTTTACATTTACCTAGGCAAACCATGATAATCACCACCGTAGTGGCCCAGCTGGGTTTCGGGACCTGCCCCCAAGGTCGATCACGACCCGATCTCTGATATGGCATCATGCCCATGTGGTTATTATCATTATCATTCAAAACCCAATTACCGAGTGTTGTCAATTACATTCATTATGAAATTCATTTCATGTCACGGTATATAAAAATATAACCGATAAAACCATTTTCAAACAACCGTTGAAAACATTTTGATAGAAATCATTTTCAAAGCCAAATCATTTCAAAACCAGGCTACCAAAGAAATAGGATAGAAGTCCTACCTCAGTACTCGTGCCGGTACCCCACACCGTAATCCCGGTCCGCTATACGTTAGCTCCACGGAACCACGAACAATCCTAGATACCAACTAAGTCAATCAATATCTAGTTCGAACATTCTATGTTACTAAATCATTTCATGATGTCCTAGTGTGCCATTTGTATCATTAAAATCATCCTATAAGGTTGGGATTTAAATCAGGGTTCAAAACAATGAAATCGGGTAAAAATCACAAAATTTTCCATGCCTCGGTCGGCCTGCCGGACGCCCTGCTTCGGCCTGCCGAACTGTACAGTTCGGCCTGCCGGAAGCAAAGTTCGGCCTGCCGAACATGTCCCCAGATTCGGCCTGCCGATCGGAAGAACACCGGCCTGCCGATCATCACTTCGGCCTGCCGACATGAACTTCGGCCTGCCGAACTGGGAAAATCCAGAAATCCCAGCCACGGGTTTCTCGATCCCCAAAATCCAAATCTGAATTCCAACCTGTTTTTCTCAATTCCCAGGCATGAAAAATAACTATAGTTGATAGAAAAACATTCTAAAACATGTTTGGAATCATTTAAACAACATTTGAACTCAAAATCTTCAAAAATCCGAAAATGAGAAAAAGAGGAGAAAAATGAAAATCTTGAATCCAATCCGTTTTTCTTCAATCTAGGTTTAGATTCTAGTTGTTCTAAGCTCATTTAACACAAATCCACGGTTTTCTAAGCTTAAACAAACTTAGATTTCAAAAACACACAAAATCGAAAATTTTGAAAAAAGTTTAGAAATTTCGAATCTAACCTCGAATCGAAGCTTCAATCCGCGTTCTCGGTTGTCGAATCACGTCCCCGAGCTTCCTCCTTGCTGTTCGAAGCTTGGATTCGAATGGAAATCAAAAATTGTGAAGAAATTAGAGAGAGAGAGAGAGAGGCTGCCGAGAGGTATCAAGAGGAAGAGAGAGAGAGATTGGCGTGGAAGTGAGGAGAGAGAGGGAAGAAAGAGAAATAAATATAGAAAATCGGTGGGCGGTTTTACTGTGCGAAAACCATGTGCCGCCCACGGTTTTGCAAAACGGAGTATTTTTAACATTTTACAAATTGTTGTGTTTTAAAACTCAAAACATCATTTTAAATCAACAGGAATCTTTTGAACACATCATTTAACAAAACAACCAAAAACTAAAAATCCAACCAAATAATCTAATTAAAGTTAAAACTTTAATTATGGCACACTAATTCATCATTTACATTACATTAATATTAAATAAATTTCGGGACGTTACAATTACGCAGACTATATTCTTTGTATTTTTTCTTTTTTTGGCTGAAGGCTGAAAGACTAGGATTTTTTTAAGCAGCACTAGAAAATTTGTGACTAGAATGCGATTCGACTCTGAGAAAATCATTATTAAGCGGGAAACTACGCATACACGAAAAAAATTATAATTGTTAACATTAGATTGCGTTTGCGTCCGCGTCATAAAGCGGGCTTTTTGTTGTTTCATGAAAGGCCGTATCATTTCGCAGCGTGATGTGCTTTAAAAGTACGAAAAAAATCTCAAAGAAGCGAAGTATGCAATTCACCCAGGCACAGCTGGCTTAAGGTGGACAGATCCATTTAGAAATAGCCAGAAGATTTGCACCACAAGCCAAGATCAAGTGCCACTTTTGTTATTTTAATTTCTCTGCCTTTTTCAAATGCGGCTTTTCCGGGTGGGTGTTGTGATCGTGTGTTATTTATATTATTATTTCATATTATTGATTTGATTGTGAATTCAGTAGGCCGAAGTCAACGGTCGGCAGGCCGTAGACAGCTGACGAGTAATCAACAGGCAATCACCAAATTGTAGTATGGATGATTGATTTGATTGAGTGATAGATTCTGATTGATTAGCATTTTTTGTCTTTTTCTTGTTTTAGGTAATAGAATATTTGACTTTCATAGATGATTGGATTTTTAATAATGTTACCCATTTTGAAAATGTGTGATATGGTAAGTGGACCAAATCATTGTCATTTAATTCCCTTCAATCCTACAAATCACTCCTTTAAATTTTTTTTTTGATATTACAGAGATAGTTGACCCATCTCCTTCATCATTTTTCGTTCATGTAAATTTCACACACTCTCTCTCTCACTAAATTTCTCTTAGACATTTTCTTTCCCTCTTCTTCACGTTTTTCTCCTTCTACTTCCTTTTTTTTTTAAATAATGGAATGTAATATTGAGTCTTCTCTTTGGCGAATTTGAAGAAAATGAGAGGAGTTCATATTAAGGTAAGAAATTCGTTCTCAGTTTAACTCTAAAATAGTATTTCTTTATGTTCCAACTACTGTATCTTTGTCTACGAATTTTCGTTTAGTTTGAAATTTTAATATGATATTCATGTATGTGTTATGTGATGTACCTCTAAATTTCATGCCCTTTGAATTTTTCTATACTGAGATATGAATTTTTTCTCTTTACCACTCATATTTTAACGGTTGCTGAACGGTATGTTGCACAAATGAACGGACTTTGTTCAAGAGGCAAATGTAATTTGATTTTTACGAAATTTGGTTGAAATATTCATGGATATGTTAGGTTGGGAACTGGAAAGTTTTGTAGTAATATCATGTGTATTTTATGAGATATTAAATTTTCTTTAAACTAGGTTTTTATGGCTGTGAAACTTGTAAATTTTGGACTTCTTAGTTCTATGACATTTTATTATAGCTAAATGAATTTGTTTGGCAACAAACATTTTTTGGTATTGTATTTATATGCATATAAAGTCTTAAAAATTTAGAAGTCAAAGTAATTTTATTTTATTTGTTTGAAAATATTTACCAAAGGATGCTCACTGCTTTTTAAACCTAAAGTTAGTTTTACCACTGACTTTCAAATGTATGTTTTGATTTATTTTGATTTTATTTGAAGCCAAATTTGGATATGTTGTAGTTTTAGGTGTCTATTGTTGGAAAAAACAATGCTAGGTGCGCAGCGGGAATTTTAAAAATTTTAGCATCCAAGTATTTTTTCAAAACACAAGTTTGACATGCTATATGTATAAATTAAACAGATCTTACTAACCTTTGTGTGCCGAAGAACCTCCGTAACTTGTGAAAAGAAGTAACGTTCCAGAAGAGCCTCAACCAACTGGTCTGCTTTGCTATTCTCTATCCACGATCGGAGTGAGTGTGGACTCACACATACAGCTCTTCCATCGGTGGCTCTCCTTCCAACCAATCAAGAGAACCCAAAGCTAGTATTCGTGATTTGTGAACAAAAGCTCTCAAGAAGTTTTCAGATGCTCACCAGAAGAGTATCACTCTTAATCTCTCAATTGATCTGAGTAACTCATGAGACTTACTCCCTTTATATACCGATTGGTCTTGGGGTCAGTCCTTATCATATTAGGTCTCAAAAACTTTAAACAGAATCAAGTTCGGATCAATATCTGATAAGATCAGCATGAAAAAGCGTAATCTTATCTCTCACTGATCGGCAGGCTGAGCCTGATCGGTAGGCCAAACACGTAGATCGACAGGCCAAACTGCCGCGTAAATATCTCCACTAATCTTTTATTTTCCACCCGAGATTCTATAGGATAAAGTCTCAGTTTTGATTCAAATAACCCAATAGAGAAGTTATCTGATCAAAACAAACTTTATCAAGATAATCTCTAAGAAAATAAATCAATTCACAATAATTCTACAAGTTTATCTCGATTTAATTTATCCAATTAAATCAACTGATAAACAGACAAGAATTATCCGATCCCAATAATTCAACAAGTTTATCTTAAATTAATTTTATTACAAATTAATTCAACCAATAAACAGACATAAATTATTTGATTCTTTCAAATTTTAAACCAATCTGATAAATTCGACATAAGTCACCAATTATTGAAAAAGCACGCTGTATCGTTACAGGATTTTGTGAGCTAGCAAAGGGGACCAAAATGGACCTATAAAGTTCAAGTTCACGATAATTATGAAACTCAATATCCCAAATATACATTTCACAATTATCAACTCCAACGCTACTCCACTAAAAGCTTAGAGCTGCACTCTCAAACTTTATAGAATTACGAAGCCCGTATAGCTAAGTCTCCGTGACATATCATAGTGTATCGTATCCCCATATGATAATCCATAATCAGCTTAAGGACAAGTTCTGTCTTACCTTCCCGATTATTTTTATCTTACGTTTCATTATCTCAACATTAGAAAACTTACCATCCAAAGATAGTATACCATTCAGTTACACCTATGTATCCAAATGGTTGAGCGCTCTAGTTTCCAATTACAGGATAATGCATATAAGAGGATATCATTAATCCTAAAGAGGAGCTATGAATTCCATATCTATGAATAACAAGTCTATGCTATCAAGAGTCATGCCTCCAACGTACTAGCATGCATACCACTATTGAGATGTGGGAGTCACCCTTTGGTACATCAAAGACACAAGTCGAGACAACGGGCCCACTATCCATCTCAAGATTAAGATACAATACAAATGATTGTCTAAAGTGAATCGATTTGCCAAGACAGAGTTATTAATCCAAAACAATTCACTTTGTGTCCTGATCTAACACATCGTCACCTATGACAACGTGCTAATGTTTCTATTCACGGAGTCCAACTCCGATGGTCATGACAACCATCTACCAATAGGGATATAGACAACATAACAATCTTTACTTGAATAAAGTGCCCAACTTTATTCCCTCGATTGCGGATCATATGTTTTAGACCGTCACCTTAAGAATCGTGTCTTTTGCATAATCAGTCCATCATATGCCCAAATCTTAAAGGTTTAGACTGACAGTCTCAGACTACTGTTTGATTAACATACATCCAATAAATATAAACGTAAAGAGGACAAGATTTGGTATATATAAATGAATAAATTCTTTATTGATAAAAATGTCTCCAAAAACGTATTACATTTTTACTCCTTAGGGCATACTTGTCTAACATCTATTATATGTACTGTTTTTGAAAATTTATTCTATGGTATAGATAATTTGTTTATAGTCTTTAGTTAAAGTTATTCACTGCCCAGCTATTGCTGGTAGATTTTATGCTATGAAGTGTGTGACTTGTTTTGGTTATCAAATGAAATTTTTATGACCAATGAAAAATCATGATACCATGTTTATATGCTAGCTTTGTCCTTCTAGAGTCTCATGCTTCAACTATGTGTGAATTTTATGTTATTGGGCTATGAATCATAAGGGTCAAGCAACGTTCTATATTGGTAGTTTTGCTCTAATGTTTTAAAGGCTGATAATGTGTTACGGATTAATGTTTACTAGAGAAGAATGTATGTGTGATGTACTATAGTATTGGATGAGGTCATAAAGATGAATGTTAATTTCTTGTGTATATGAATGATTGGCATGACACTCTAAGAGTTGAGCACATCGAGACCGCGGCGATGTCATCTACAATTAAGGTTCAGTAAGCTAATCAAGTAGATACATTCTCACCTGCAACATAATGAAGTTTATGAAAAGTTTAAAATCTATGTTCATGATGGTTTTATGATAATTTCCATGTTGATTATAAATGATGTTTCATTATAAAAGTTTTGATGTATAAAAAGTTATGCATGTTTTGATAATGACGTATTTAAGGTATAAAAGTATATATATATATATATGTATATATGGGTCACATAAATAAGTGTTGCACACCCATGTTAATGTTTATGATGTCTTGTTTTGTTTGAGATTAGCTACCCTCTCCTCTCATGATGGTACGCCTACAATGATGATAATAGTGTAACACTTGGGCCCCAAAGATAAAATGAATGAAGTTTTAATATGGTTTATATTAACAAAAGATATGTTCTATATGAACTTGTGCCTCGTGCACTACTATGATAATGATGAGTATGGTTATGATGTTTCATAAAGATGTTCATGAAATGTTTTATGTTGTGAAATAGAAAAATGCACTTACTAAGTTTTTGCTTACTTAGTTTATAATCATGTTGCAGACAAGGGTAAGAGGATTATGAAATAGGTGGAGGGCGACGACAGGCGTGTGAGCTTGAAAGGATGGATTGAAAACGGAAGAATGCCAAGCAAGAGTTTTAAAGTTATGGACAATGATTTTATTTATTGTATGTTAAGATTTTCTGCACTATGTTGAATTGGGACTTTTTTTATTATTTGCTATTGTTTTTGCAACAGATCGGCCAATCGATCATTATTGATTGGCCTGCTGATGTTGGTATCGACCTGTCTATCACCCTATATAGGTCTGCCAATCTATGGTTTTAAAACCCCATTTTTGCAAAGCCTCAGACGGCCTGCCAATGGTCAAAGTTTGGACTGCCGGTCATGTTTGGCCTACTGGTGTCTAGAGTTTGGCCTATCGAACTATGAACAGAATTAAATGATAATTTCAAATTTTATTTGCGTCATGGCTTTATTAATTTTGTATTGATAAACTATTTAAATAAATATGAAAGGTTTTGAAATATTGATATTTAGTAAAAAAATGTATGGATGGATCTTGGGATAAGTTTAATAAACTTTATCTTAATTAAATGGTTTATCTTAAAACTAGTGAAATGAAGATGAATGTAAGGACATCTGTGATGTCCGTAAGGGTGCGTGACAAGCTTTATATTAGAGCAAATTTTTGTTTTCAATTCACATCACCAGACGTCAGTTTAAGCCCTTCAAGTGAGTATATTTACATTAAATGATAAGGATGTAAATTTAATGATAAGTATGAGATTTAGTCGTATAATGAATAATGCCCTAATGCATAATTTAGTAGTGACATCCTGTCTCATAAATTAGAAGATTATACCTAAGTTCCTAATTCTTTTAGGAAATTAGCAATGGATGGCCGTAGAAGAATGGAAACTCGTGCTCAAACCAACAAAAGGCGGATGACGATGATTGTTGAGTTGCAAAGGCAACTTGAGGAGCAAAGAAGAGAAATTGAAGAACTAAGAACTAATGGCCAAGGCAGTGAAAGATAAGACAATGACATGCCACCTTCTCTTCCTCCCTAGCCATAAGTAGATGAAGTCCCGGCTCCTGCGGCAAAACCAAGACCGGTCTATCAGGAACCACTATTAGTCAAATGGAAAAGGGTTAAGCCAGTAGATTTTGAAGGTTCTAAGGATCCTCTAGTTGCTTAAAGATGGCTAAAGATAATTAACGCTACTTTGAAGCTCATGGCTTTCACACGAAACGAGAAAGTACTCTGTTCCTCGTACTACCTTACCATAGAGGCCATAATTTGGTGGGACGAAATCGAACAGAGCAGGAATGCTGATGAGATGACATGGGCAGATTTTGTTCATGAATTCAATATGAAGTTCTTCCACATGAACATTACTCAGAAGCATTACGATGAGTTCGAGAACCTACGCTAGGGAGGCATGTTGATTACAAATATGGTGGCTAAATTCAATCAGTTAGCTTGCCTTTGCCTAAGGATGGTTAGTAACGAGAGTGAAAGGGTCAGAAGACTGATTTGAGTCCTCAGGCCAGAGATTGCTACAATTGTAAATGAGGCAAGCCCACCCAAAAACCAAGAACAGGTTGTCTTAAGGGCCCAACGTACTGAATTTCACTTGTTGAAGCTAAAAAGAAACCAGCCTCAAGAAGGTCAATCGGCGACCAATGCAAGCACGTAGAACCACCCCTAAAATAGGAACAACAACAACAATAACAACAACAACAACCAGAACTGGAGGAATAATAAGAGGAATGGCAACTCTCAGAATCAATAGAGTCAAGGTAATAAGAAGCATAATGGTGGTCAACACAGCAACAATAGCAGGCAAATTCAACCATGTGCCAAATATGGGAAGAAACATCCAGAAGAATGCCATCTGGGAACCAACTAGTGTTTTTTCTATGGACGTGAAGACCACTTTGCCAAGAACTGCCCCAATTAGATGAATGCTCAAGCTCAACAAAGAGCTCCTCATGCCCAACTCTATCATATGCAAGCTACCTTAAAGGGGCCGCTGATTAGTCAAGGAAGACTAGAAGCTCTACCTATTAATGCCTGCATCTATACAATGACAAAGAACAGGCGGCTGCTGAAGGCTCTATTATGGTCATAGGTCAAATTTTGAGTCTTTCTATTAATGCACATGTTCTCCTTGATACGGGTGCCACACATTCTTTTGTATCATCATCCTATGCTAAGAAGTTAGGAGTTCATTTAGAACCAATGAGAAAGGGATTCACTACAACACTACCCTTTGGGGAAGTAATGATATCCGCACTATTTGTGTACTGCTCCTCTATTGATTTCTAAAAGGGAACTCTTCGTCGATCTTATTGTGATTGATATGTATGATTTTGACATGATTCTCGAAATGGTTTCTGAGCAAGTACAATGCATTCATTGAATGCCAAAAATGACAGGTGATCTTCCACCTAGAAGGTGAACAAAAGTTTGTATATATGGGTGAGTCCTGAAGGAAACCAAACATGTTCTTATCAGCCATGAAAGCAAAGAAATTGTTAGCAAGTGGTTGCATGGGCTATCCGGTGAATATAGTGCATAAAAGTCAAAAACAGAAAGCAAAGATTGACGATGTTGCTTTAGTACGAGAATTCCTAAGGTTTTTAGATAATTTGTCAAGCTTACCCCTAGATAGAGAGATTGAATTTGAGATCGAGCTAGCTCCAAGCACTGATCTGATTTCCAAGGCACCTTACAGGATGGCTCCAATGGAGTTTAAAGAGCTTCATTCTCAATTAAAGGAACTTCTCAATAAAGGCTTTATTCGACCTAGCCACTCACCATGGGGAGCACCAGTCCTATTTGTCAAGAAGATAGATGGTTCTATGAGGCTCTGCATTGACTATAGAGAGCTGAATAAAGTGACAATCAAGAAAAGTACCTATTGCCTCTAATCGATGATTTGTTTGATCAACTTAAGGGTGTATTTATGTTCTCAAAGATTGATTTGCGGTCAGGATACCATCAATTGAAGATAAAAGAAGGAGACATCCCTAAGACGGCTTTTAGATCGAGGTAAGGTCACTTCGAATTTGTGATTATGCCTTTCTGTCTAACGAATGCACCTACAACCTTCATGGACTTGATGAATTGGGTATTCAAGGATTTCCTTGATAAATTTGTTATTGTGTTTATCGACGATATTATGTTTATTCAAAGAGTCGAGAAGAGCATGCTGAGCATCTGAGAATTGTGTTGGAGATACTAAGGAGGCATGAATTGTATGCAAAATTCTCAAAGAGTAAGTTTTGGCTTGACGTATATCCTTCTTGGGCCATGTTGTATCAAAGGAACAAATAATGGTGGATACTACGAAAGTTGTAGCTCTTCTCCACCAGAAGCAACCAAAGAACGCAAGTGAAATAAGAAGCTTCTTGGGTCAAGCTGGCTATTATTGGAAATTTTTGGAAGACTTCTCTAAAATAGCAGGGCCTCTCACCAACCTAACTTGCAAAGGAAAGAAGTTTGAATGGACGGATGTGTGCGAGAAGAGTTTTCAAGAACTGAAAAAAGGTTGACTATAGGTCCACTTTTGGCTATTCTTGATGGAACGACGGATTCACAATTTATAGTGATGCTTCTAAAATGGGCCTTGGTGCTGTATTGATGCAGAATGATAGAGTGATCACTTATGCTTTGAGACAGCTGAAAGATTATGAGGAGAACTACCCTACTCATGACCTCGAATTGACGGCCATAGTTTTCGCACTGAAAATTTAGAGACATTATTTATTTGGGGTTTAATGTAAAATCTTCCCTAATCATCAAAGTTTAAAGTACTTCTTTACTCAGAAGGACCTAAATATACGGCAGCGGAGATGGTTAGAACTGGTAAAGGATTATGATTGTGAAATCCTTTATTACCCAAGAAAGGCTAATTGAGTAGTTGATGCTCTGAGTAGGAAGATTGTTTCCATGTTGATGTTGTTGCAAACAATGTCTTAGCCTTTGAGGAAAGAAATTCTAGGCTTCAGGTTGGAAATTATAACAGGATAGCTTTCAACACTCACTCTTGCTCCAACATTGTTTGATGAGATTCAGAGTAAGCAAGAAAAAGATGTAAGCCTCACGAGGATTAAGCAGGACATAAAGGAAGGAAAATGTGAAGAGTTTCGCATTACGGATAATGGAACTCTATATCTCAAGGACCGCTTATGTGTTCCCAACAATGATGGTTTAAGGGAGAGAATCTTAGCGAAAATTCATGATACTCTTTACTCAATTCATCCAAGTGCAACAAAAATGTACAATGATCTAAGGGATAGTTTTTGGTGGTTCAGGATGAAACATGACATTGCAATGTATGTGAAGAAATGCTTGACATGTCAGCAAGTCAGACCACTAAATCAAACTCTTTCAGTTTGGTTTTCGGTTTTGCTGTTACAAGGTTTGGTCCAACCTAAATAGAATTGAATCAAGAAAAAAATAAAGAAAAAACATTTTGCCTAAATAAGAAGTGAAAGGATTGAGTAGAGAGAAAATCAAATAGTAGAAAGATCTGTAACTTTGAGAAGAAATGAATAGCTTAACCAAACTTCTTAGAGCTAAGTTGTTGTATTAATATGTATATTAGATCAAGTGATTACAACTTGTTGATGCTTCACCTTGATTATTTGGAGATCAACACCATATATGGCTACGAACGGTATTTGGATGACTTTTTTTTCTCGTCTTGGCCTCCCGAGGTGGACTGCACAAGAAGAGGGCGCCTAGGAGATCAATGGGGCACTAGTGTGGTGTCGGCTAAAAGCTCTCTAACACTCAAGTTAGTTTCTTGTTTGGCCAAGTTTGGGAGAAAAGTTAGGTGGGAAAGAGCACATTACTCTAAGGTGTAGTAAAAGTGCTTAATTTATAGGCTTCCACTTGAACCAGGTGTTAGGTGGGTTTGACTTACGACCCGTGTGTCCCATCAAGCCGTGTCAAGTAGCAAGCGACAAGTGTTATGATCTTTACGGAAGGTCTGTTCTCTATCTAAAGGTTGGAATGAGGCCATGTACTGATCTTTAGCGGTGTGTAGGCTTTGTCAGTCAGACCTGAGTACTTATTCATCTCGAGGAGTCAGTAGGTGATGGGGGCACACAGAGCACCTCGAGGAGAAACAATGGCCATGATAGAGCTTTAGATTAGCCTATAACAGTTGTTTCCTAAGCACAGTAGCCGAACAACCGTAAGGGTGATCCTCAAAAATTACTCGAAGTATGCCCCCATTAGTAGCCCAATAGTGCATCTAGTCGGTGCTCTACCGGATGTACTATACGCAGGGAGTGGTCAACTAAAGTTGATCTTCAGATTTGCCCTCGAGGGTTTGGAATTTGAGAGGACATGCGGTCAAGCTTGGAGGGACACATGTCATCACGTGATTGGTTGTTTTCCTTACGAGCATAATCATCGTGTCTCTTCGAATTCCATGTCTAAGTTTTAGCTATAAATAGAAGTCTTTTTAAACAACCAAGAACACACCTTTAATTACTTCACCATGAAGTAGTTTCACCTTGGCTAGCTTAGTGTCCATATTTCAACATACTCACCTCCTTAATAAGGTGTTAAAAATTCATATAAAAGCTCAAGTACAAATTAGGTAGTGGCTAATCATTTTGCTTACCAAATTTAGTGCATATGCTCAAATCAAAATTTTGGTACACTACAAACTCCATCTTTGACTTCTTAATTGTTTGTAATCAAAACTTTATCTATGCCTTTAGAACTCTTCTATAGAATATCAAGCATGGAATAATAAATTCTCAAGCCACTTATAACCTAAAAAATACCCTAATCATGACTCAAAAATCCGAACATCGAAAATTTTGTAATTTAGGGTTTTCTAGATTATTCTAAGAAACTTGTGTAAAACTTCTAACACCCACTATTTTACATGTAATGGTTAATGATAGACATTTAACGATGTTAAGTATTTTTCCTTATGAAATAATGTTACTGACCATTTATTTGAGTATTATGAGGGTGACAGTCACGTGAAATTGATGTGCTCAAGGTGTTCATGTCACTTATAATGTATGCATGAAATATTTAATATTTTATTTTTGGTATCTTTAAAGTGGCACTTTTGAATTTTTTTTTAGAACAGCATGCTGAAGGATTTGATCGGCAGGCCGAAGTTACAACTTCGGCAGGCTGAATTAAGTCATTGGCAGGCCAAATGCAACTGACAAGAAATCAACAAATAATTTCAAAATTTTGTGGCATTGATGATTAATTTAATTAGTTGGGGAAAATTCTAAATAATTGCTATATTTTATCTCTTTTCTTATCCATGATTAGGGAAGGTTTGACTTTTTAAAAGAGAAGATTTGATTTTTGTGATAAGGTTTCCTAATTTGAAAAGATAATATTTTGCAGTTAGAGCAAATATTAGACTTTTTCCTTATCTCACCCCACTCTACACACATACCTCATCTTTTTAAAAGAAAATGTTTCAAATATAGAGAAGATTACTTTCTTTTTACACCATTCTCCATTTACATGCATATCACCCTCCCTTTCTCTCTAAAATCGTTTTTCTCTCTCCCTCTCTCTAAATTTTCTTAGACACTCTCTTCCTCTCTACATGTTCTTCCCCCTTTTCCCTTATATTCCTGCAAATATTTGAATGAAATATTGGGTTTGGCTTAGACTAATTCAAAGAAAGCTTGAAAAGAATATGAATTTGCGTTTGCTCTGAAATTTTAGTATGATATTTATATATATGTTATTTGATATTCCTCAAAATTTCACACCATTTGGAATTTCTACATTAAGATATTAAATTTTTATTCTCTACCACTCATGGTGTAATTATTGTTGATCGGTAATGTTTCAGAAAAAGGCAGCCTATGTTCAAGGGGCAAACAAATTGTGATTTGAATGAAATTTTGTAGAAATATTCATACATATTTTAGGTTATGCGCTGGAGAGTTTTGTGGTAATTTGATGAACATTGATGAGTTCTTGAACTTTCTTTAAGATTAGGTTTTATGGCTACCTATGCAGTGAATTCTAGACCTCTTGCTTGTGTGACCTATTTGTATAACCAAACGAATTTATTTGTTAGTGAAACATTTTGTAGTACTGTATTTCTATGTTAATAGGTTGTCATAAAAATTTTACGGTCAAAACAATTTTATTTTAATTGTTTGAGTATGATGATCCTGTGTTGCTCACTACCTTATGTGTTTGAGGTTTATTTTATCTCTAAATTCTAATGCATATTTTGAATTGTTGAAAATTTATTTAAAGTTAAACTTTGGATATGTTTATAGTTTTAGGTGTCTATTATATGCAAGATTTTTATGAAATTATTTTAGTATATAGATAATTTATTTTATGAAAATTTGTTAGGGCTACTCACTATTTTGTTGCTGTTGGCAGTTTTTGTGTTGTGTGTAGTGTGACTTATGTTAATTGTCTTATTAAATTTTTATGGTTAAAGAAAAATTAGGGCAATTCATATATATGTTAATTATGTCCCTACAAAATCTCTTGCCTTAATTGTATATGAATTATGAGTTATTAAATTTTGAATACATAAGGGCAGGTAGGTATTAGTGTTGTAGTTTTTGCATGAATTTTGTAAGTTAGTAAAGTGTATTTATACTCTTGTATTTCTTGAGACGGAAGTATGAATAATATCATATGGTTTTGGATGATTTCATGAGAATAAAATTTATTTTTATTTGTATATGGATATATGACTTGAACACGCCAAGAAGTGAGCACATCGAGACCGCGGCGACGTCACCTAAGATAAGGTTTAAGTAAACAAGTCAAGTAAGTACATTCTCACCTGCAACATGATAAAAGTTTACAAAATGTTTTGAGATTTGTTTTTGCATGTTGTTTTCTCATGAAAACTCTTGTGGCAACAAGAAGGTTTAACGAATGTTTCAATGATGAGGTATGTTAAAAGTATATCTATATATGTATCACTTAATTAAGTGTTGCATACCCTATGTTTATGTTTATGTTTATGTTTATGATGTCCAAAGTAGGACTTGTCGTGTTTGGTTTAGGATTAGCTGCCCCTCTCTTCTCACGACGACGCGCCTACGATAATGATGATTGTGCAACACCTGAGCCCTAAAGATAAAATGGATGAAGTTTTAATATTAATAATAAAAATGAAAGATATGTTCTATATGAAATTGTGCCAAGTTCATTATTATGTTAATAATGATTATGTTAGACATGTATGCTCTAAGGAGTAAAAATGTAATATCTTTTTGGAGACATTTTTATCAATAAAGAACTTATTTATTATTTATATATCGAATCTTGTCCTCTTTACATTCATATTTGTTGAATGTAGGTAAGCAAATAAAAGTCTAAGACTGTCTGTCTAAACCTTTAAGAATTGGGCATATGATTGACAGGTTATGCAGAAGACATGATTCTTAAGGTGACGGTATAAATCATAAGATCCGCAGTCGAGGGAATAAAGTTGGACGCTTTATTCATGCAAAGATTGTTATGTTGTCTATATTCCTATTGGAAGATGCTTTGTCTTGACCATCGGAGGTGGACTCCACGAATAGAAACATTGGCACCTTGTTATAGGTGACGATGTGTTGGATTGGGACATAAAGTTAATTGATTTGGATTAATAATTCTGTCTCACAAATCGATGCACTTTAGACAATTTATGTATTATATCTTAATCCTAAGATGAATAGTAGACCCGTTGTCTTGACTTGTATCTTTTGATGTGCCAAAGGGTGAGACCCACATTTTAATATTGGTACGCATGCCGGTACGTCGAAGGCATGACTCTAGATAGTAGACCTGCTATTCATAGATGTGGAATCCATAGCTCCTCTTTAGGAGTAGTGATATCCTCTTATATGTATGAGCTTGTAATTGAAAAACTGGAGCGCTCAACCATTTGGATACATAGGTGTAACCGAATGGTATATTGTCTTTGGATAACAAGTTTTTCGATGGTGAGATATTGGAACCTAAGAGAAAAATAATTGAAAAGGTAAGACAAAACTTGTCCTTAAGCCGATTATGGATAATCCTATAGGGATACGATGCACTATGATATGTCTTAGAGCTTAGCTATACGGGCTTCATAATTCGATACAGTTCGAGCGTGCGACTCCAAGCTTTTAGTGGAGTAGGATTGAGTTGATAATTATAAAATATATATCTAGCTGACGGTGTTGGATTGGGACATAAAGTGAATTGATTTGGATTAATAATTTTGTCTTGGCAAATTGATTTACTTAGATAATTATTTGTATTGTATCTTAATCTTGAGATGAATAGTGGGTCCGTTGTCTTGACTTGTGTCTTTTGATAATCGGGAAGGTAAGACAGAACTTGTCCTTAAGCCGATTATGGATAATCCTATAGGGATATGATACATTATGATATGTCATGGAGACTTAGCTATACGGGCTTTGTAATTCCATGTAGTTAGAGAGTACAGCTCTAAGCTTTTTTAGTGGAGTAGCATTGGAGTTGATAATTATAAAATATATATCTAGGATATTGTAGTTTATAATTGTTGAAGCTTGAACCATATAGGTCCATCAAGCCCCCTTTGCTAGCTTATAAAAATCCTGTAACGATACAATGTGCTCTTCCAATAATTGGTAACTTATGTCAGATTTATCAGATTGACTGAAATTCGGTAAAAATCAGATAATTCATGTTTGTTTATTTGCTGAATTATTTTTGTGATAAAATTAATTCAAGATAAACTTGTTGAATTATCAGGTTAGGATAATTCATGTCTGTTTATTGGTTGCATTAATTTTGAATTAATTCAAGATAAACATGTTGTATTATCTGGGATATTTATTTTGCTAGAGATTATCTAAATATGAATATTTTAATCAGATAACTTCTCTATTAGGTTATTTAAATTAAAACTGAGGCTCTATCCTAAGAATCTCGGGTGGGAAATAAAGATTCATAAGGATAAAAAAATCGTAATTTTCACAAGCTGACCTTAAACTGGGATTGGTTTGGTAGGCCGATCTGCTAGTTCGGCTTGTCGACTTTGGGATTTTTTTACCATGTGTTTTAGATACGAATTTTGTCAGATATCGATCTTGATTTGATTCTGATTCGAATTTTTGAGGCTTTATTTGATAAGGATTGACTCTTGGGCCCAAACTCTATAAATGAGGAGGGTCTCTTTATTATTTAGATCAATTGAGAATTAAGAGTGAAACTCTGCTGATGAGATTTTCAAAACTCCTTGAGAGTTATTGTTCACAAATTACGAACTATAGCTTTGGGTTCTCTCAATTAGTTGGAAGGAGAGTCGCCTGGTAGAAGAGCTATACGTGTGAGCCCACACTCTGATCATGGATAGAGAATAGCAAAGAAGACCAGTTGGTTGAGGCTCTTCTGGAATGTTACTTCTTTTCACGGATTGCGGGAGTTCTTCGGCATTCAAAGGTTAGTAAGATGGTTAATTTATGCATATAGTGTGTCAAACTCGTGTTTTAGAAAATACTTTAATATAAAATTTTTAAAATTTCATTGCATTCTATCCAACAATTAGTATCAAAGCCATGGTTTTACATAAATTTACGAGTTTGTGATTATGCTATATGTATAAATTATGTGATCTTTATCTCTTCTATGCTTGAATTTAATTTTATAGAGAGTTGGCACTCTTGGGTTTCTATATTTTTTTATGTTGTCATGGATTATATGATGAATGTTTACTAATTAATTATGGTCAATTAAATTATTATTTATTTATTTATTAATTAATTAATTTATGTCGGTTATGATTCCTTAGAGATTAGAATATGTATCTAGGTTTTTCATGTAATTAGATGGTAGACTATCATCTCCATCTAGGAATTATTATTTAATTTTAAATTTGTAAGAATTTTGTAATTAAATATCATTCGGAGAAGATAGATCTAGAAGAAGGATGATGGCGCTCCCAAGTATTTCCTAAGTCTCTAATTTTATGTTTTGAATTGTTGAAAATAAAATTTATAAATTGCATTAGAAACTGTATTTTCTGAAAAAAGGAGGTTTCTGCTCTGTCGGCATGCCGAGCTCTTTAGTTTGGCAAGCTATGGTGGCGGGATCGATAGGTCGACAGCGAGGCAAAAATCAAGAGGCTTTGGTCGCAGGCCGAACTTTCCAGTTTGGTAGGCCGAATTGTCATGACCGACAGGCTGACCTAAAAAGATCGACAGGCCGGAGGGTCATGACCGGCAGGCCAATCATACAGATTGATTTATTAGCAGAGAGCTAGAAATTTTTATGAAAATGTGTAGTTTTTCAATATAGTTTTAATTTTATTTTGGAACAATTTTAAGAAACATTAAAATCTGGATATGACCAAAAAATATGGAGTATTCGATCTATACGGGATTGAAGACTTAAAGATCGGCATTACATGAAGAAGGATACAGCTTGAGGATTCAAGGATGAAGAATCGACAAAATGTTTTGATTATTCTCTTGTAATCTTTATTTTCTATTTCTAGGATGGAACCATAATATTATAGTTATATTATTATTTTGCTTGTAGTTTTGCTTGATTGCTTTGCTTGTCTGTATTATAATATGATTTGCCATATATATTGATAACATGTCATATAGAACAGGGAATGCTGCTCATATTAAAATTGTTCATGCATGCTTTTAAAATAAAACCTTGATTTCGGAAGATTGAGTGGGAGAAGGTTTTCGAAGAGATGACCTAAGGCCTCTATCGTTGGTCCATAGTAAGAACATAGTGGTTCCGACCCCTAAGAAGGGACTTCATCTTGTTCCCGGTTGGATCTTCGAGAGGATAAGGTAGTTTAGCATGATTATGATTGCACACCCCTAGGTGGTGATTATAAATCATGGATAAAATATTGAAACGATGGTTGTGTACTCATGTTAATTTTATTATTAGCCTCCCCTGGGACCTCTGTTAATAAAATTAATGGCCAAAAAATGATTATTAATATGTGCTAGATCATACGGGTCCTAGATGGCATATCTCAATCAGGAGGGGATCCGTGTTCCTGATTAAATTTGGCATGACTCCCCTAGGAGCTTGTTGAATTTGAGTTGGGAATTATCACTGTAAGGTTGTGATATTTTCAAGGTTTTGACACATAAACACATTTGTATGTTTTTACATGATTGTGTTATGTTACTAAATTATTATGCTATGTTTGGTATATGATTCTTTATTGTAGATTAAAAATGTCTAAAAATGCTTTATCTTCAATACTTGACAAAAACCAATTAACCGGAGAGAATTATAATGATTGGAAATAGAAATTGGATATTGTCCTCTCCTTTGAGAAACTAAAATTTGTGCTGACAACCCTTGTCCTCCCGAGCCTATAGAAGATTCCACCAACAATCAATTCCAAACATATGATCGTTGGAAAGATGCAAACAATTAGGCCTGCTGCTATGTTATGGCCAGCATGAACAACATGCTGTAGGCTCAACGTGAAGATTATGAGACTGCTAAGCAAATCTTGGATAACCTAAAAGACATAAGGCTAGGCCTTAACTAAGCGGCAAGGGGTGCTTTGGAAACTCTGGAACTGTAAGCAGACCGGGACATCTAAAAAAGAGCACATGATGTTAGGCACAGGTTAACTCGTTGAGGCATGAACCAATGGAGTCGACATTGATGCTGAAACTCAAATGACTATAGTCTTTGAGACTCTGTCAAAGGAATTTATTCTATTTAGAGCTGACTTTTAATTGAGCAATAGGCGGGATATGACCTTAACAGAATTAATGAAACAATTATAGGAGTTTGAATTGCTGATCAAGGAGTCTCTTGCTGGTGGCGAGGCCAATTTGGTAGTTGCTTCTGCTTCCAATCCCAATTCTGGGAATGGAAAGAAAAACAGGCCAAAAATAGGAAGTCTTCTGACCTTGCTAACAACAAGCAGCAAGAAGAAGAAGAAGAACCCAAAGAAGCTAAAGTGCTTCTTCTATGGGAAGGTCAGACACCCCAAGAAGCATTGCAAGAACTTCCTTTCCAAAGGAGGCAGGTGAGATCTTCTATATTTAGAAACTTGTTTAGTTAAGGAATTCAGTGACATTTGGGTCATAGATTCCTGTGCAACTAATCATGTTGTATTTCTCTATAGGGGTTCAAAGAAATAAGAAGTCTCCTTCATGAAGACTTCACGCTTCAGATGGGCGATGGATCCTCGGTCTTAGCTGAAGCAGTGGAAGACGTATATCTTTATTTTGATAACTATAGGAATTTAATTTTGCGAGATTTTTATGTTCCTAAATTTTAAAGGAATTTAAGTTTTGTAGCTTGTTTATTTAAAGACTCCTATTGGGTTTCTTTTAATAATAAAGTGGTCATTTGTAAAAACAAATCTTTATCTATTCTGGATGGATGCAAAATAATCTATATTTTATCAAATCGAAGATGGACTTACTGCTTAATGCTAAGATGAATGATAATAACTTTAAAAGATTTAAAGTCCTAAATGACCCAATAAGTCTAGGGGGGCACTAGGATATTATGGATGCACTGCCATAGCCCTACCCGAGCTGGACAGGCTTTTGTTTAGCCAAAAAAAAAAAAATTGTTAGAGGTATGATTAGCATAGTTCATAAGGCACGCCTCTATGGTAGCTCGGCCACCGTGCTTGGTAAGATCACTAAGAAGAAAAATTTGTAACTCCATGTGCTAGGTCCTTCCTCCCAAGGGGCTCCCCAGAGTCCCTGTTGGCTGCGACACAAGGCATTGCCTCTACGAGAAGAACATATGCTCGGGTCAGAATGTCAAAGCTGTTAGACATGTATGCCCTAAGGAGTAAAAATGTAATACGTTTTTGGAGACATTTTTATCAATAAAGAATTTATTCATTTATATATACCAAATATTGTCCTCTTTACGTTCATATTTGTTGAATGTATGATAAGCAAACAGTAGTCTGAGACTGTCAGTCTAAACCTTAAGAGTTGGGCATATGATGGGATGATTATGCGGTAGACACGACTCTTAAGGTGATGGTCTAAAATATATGATCCGCAATCGAGGGAATAAAGTTGGGCGCTTTATTCATGTAAAGATTGTTATGTTGTCTATATCCCTTTTGGGAGATGGTTTGTCTTGGCCATCGGAGTTGGACTCCGTGAATAGAAACATTGGCGCGTTGTCATAGGTGACGATTGGATCGGGACATAAAGTGAATTGATTTGGATTAATAATTCTGTCTTGGCAAATCGATTCACTTTAGACATCATTTGTATTGTATCTTAATCCTGAGATGAATAAGGGCCCGTTGTCTCGACTTGTGTCTTTTGATGTACCAATGGGTGACTCCCACATCTCTATAGTGGCATGCATGCCGGTACGTTGGAGGCATGACTCTTGATAGCGTAGACTTGTTATTCATAGATATGGAATCCATAGCTCCTCTTTAGGAGTAATGATATCCTCTTATATGCGTTGTCCTGTAATTGGAAAACTGGAGCGCTCAACCATTTGGATACATAGGTGTAACCGAATGGTATACTATCTTTGGATGGTAAGTTTTCTAATGGTGAGACAATGGAACGTAAGATAAAAATAATCGGGAAGGTAAGACAGAACTTGTCCTTAAGCCGATTATGGATGATCATATGGGGATGCGATACACTATGATATGTCATGGAGACTTAGCTACACGAGCTTCGTAATTCTATAAAGTTCGAGAGTGCAGCTCCAAGCTTTTAGTGGAGTAGCGTTGGAGTTGATAATTGTGAAATGTATATCTGGGATATTGGGTTTCATAATTATCATGAGCTTGAACTTTATAGGTCCATTTTGGTCCCCTTTGCTAGCTCACAAAATCCTGTAACGACACGGCGTGCTTTTCCAATAATTGGTGACTTATGTCGGATTTATCAGATTGGTTTAAAATTTATAAGAATCAAATAATTCATGTCTGTTTATCGGTTGAATTAATTTGTAAGAAATTAGTTCAAGATGAACTTGTTGAATTATGGCGTTCGGATAATTCTTGTCTGTTTATCGGTTGTTTTAATTTTGGACAATTAGAACAAGATAAACTTGTAGAATTATGTGAATTGATTTATTTTCTTAGAGATTATCTTGAAAGTTGTTTTGATCAGATATCTTTTCTATTGGGCTATTTGAATCAAAACTGAGACTTTATCCTTTAGAATCTCGGGTGGAAAATAAAAGATTCGCGGAGATTTTTTCTCGGCAGTTCGGCCTGCCGGATGAGTGTTCGGCCTGCCGAACAAGTTCGGCTGCCGACAGCGAGCTAAGATTACGTTTTTCACGCGTATCTTATCAGATATTGATCCGAACTTGATTCTGTTTCGATTTTTGAGACCTAATCTGATATGGACTGACCCCAAGGACCAATAGGTATAAAAAGGGAGTGAGTCTAATGATTTACTCAGATCAATTTGAGAGATTAAGAGTGATACTCTTCTAGTGAGCATCTGAAAACTCCCTGAGAGCTTTTGTTCACAAATCACGAACACTAGCTTTGGGTTCTCTCTATTGGTTGGAAGGAGAGTCACCGGTGGAAGAGCTGTACGTGTGAGCCCACACTCACTCCGGTTGTGGATAGAGAATAGCAAAGAAGACCAGTTGGTTGAGGCTCTTCTGGAACGTTACTTCTCTACACAGGTCGCGGAGGTTCTTCGGCACACTGAGGTTAGTAAGATCTGTTTAATTTATACATATAACATGTCAAACTTGTGTTTGGGAAATACTCTGATGAAAAATTTTATAAAATTTTGCTGCGCACTTTGTTTCCAACAATTGGTATCAGAGCTAGGTTTTTACATAAATTTGCAAGTTTGTGATCATGTTATATGCATAAATTTTGTGATCTTAATCTCTCCAATGCTTGAATTAAATTTTATAGAGAGATGGCACTCTAGGTTTCTATATAATATATATGTTGTCATGGATTATGTGGTGAATGTTTATTAATTAATTATGGTTGATTAAATTGTTTAATTATTTATTAATTAATTAATACCGGTTATGGTTCCTTAGAGGTTAGAATGTGTATCTAGGTTTTTCATGTAATTAGATGGCGGACTATCATCTCCGTCTAGGAATTATTATTTTTAATTTGTAAGAATTTTGTAATTAAATAATTATTCGGAGAAGAGAACGAGAAGTCGGATCTTGAAGATGATGATGGCGCCTCCAGGTATTTCCTGAGTCTCTAATTTTATGTTTTTGAATTGTTGAAAATAAAATTGATGAATTGCATTAAAATTGTATTTTCTGGATTGAGGGTTTTCTGCTCGGTCGGCATGCCGGACCTCACAGTTCGGCAGGCCGAAGGTCACAGATCGGCAGGCCGGACGTACGGTCCGGCAGGCCGACAGTGGGGCAGAAATTTTGGTGCTCTGCCGGCAGGCCGAACCTTCATGTTCGGCAGGCCGAACCATCCAGACGGCAGACCGATCACCAGATGCCTGCCGACGAGAGCTGCCAGGTGTCCAGAAAAGGTGCAATTTTTGGTGCAGTTTTAATTTTATTTTTGGGACGATTCTGAGAAACATTAAATTTGGATATGACCGGAAATATGAAGTGTTCGATTCATACGGGATTGAGGACTTGAAGATGGATATTACATGAAGAAGGATACAGCTTGAGGATTCAAGGATGAAGAATCGATAAATGTCTCGATTATTCTCTTGTAATCTTATTTTTCTATTCTCTAGGGTGGAACCATAATATTACGGTTATTATTATTATGCTTGTAGCTTTGCTTGATTGCTTTGCTTGTCTGCATTATAATATGATTTACCATGTATATTGATAACATGTCATATAGAATAGGGAGTGCCGCTCATATTAAAATTGTTCATGCATAATTTTAAAATAAAACCTTGACTTCAAAAGATTGAGTGGGAGAAGGTTTTCGAAGAGAGAACCTAAGGCCTCCATCGTTGGTCCATAGGAAGAACATGATGGTCCCAACCCCTAGGAAGGGATTTCTATCATGTACCAGATTGGATCTCTGAAAGGATAAGGTATTTTAGTATGATTTATGGTTGCACACCCCTAGGTGGTGATTATAAATCATGGATAAAATATTGAAACGGTGGTTATACACTCACGTTAATTTTATTATTAACCTCCCCTAGGAGCTCTGTTAATAAAATTAATGGCCAAAGAAACGATTATTAGTATATGCTGGATCATACGGGTCCTGGATGGCATATATTAATCAGGAGGGGATCCGTGTTCCTGATTGAATTTGGCATGACTCCCCTAGGAGCTTGTTGAATTCTGAGTTGGGAATTATCGTTGTAAGGTTGTGATATTTTCAAGGTTTTGACACATAAACACATTTGTATGATTTTACATGATTGTGTTATCTTACTAAATTATTATATGTTTGCTTATGTTTGGTATATGATTCTTTATTGTAGATTGAAAATGTCTAAAAACGCTTTATCATCGATACTTGACAAAAACCAATTAACCGGTGAGAACTATAATGATTGGAAACGGAACCTGGACATCGTCCTTTCCTTTGAGAAACTGAAATATGTTCTGACAACTCCTTGTCCTCCCGAGCCTACGGGAGACTCAAGTAATGAGCAATTCCAAGCGTACGAACGCTGGAAAGATGCTAATGATCAGGCCCGCTGCTATGTTATGGCTAGCATGAATAACGTGCTGCAGGCTCAACATCAGGATTATGAGACTGCGAAGCAGATCTTGGATAATCTTGAGGACATGTTTGGAGGCCAGGCCATAACAAAGCGGCAAGGGGCGCTTCGGAAACTCTTAAACTGTAGACAGAGACCGGGGACATCTGTAAAGGAGCACATGATGTTGGTCATGGGTTACCTCGCTGAGGCTCAAACCAATGGAGCCGACATCGATGCTGAAACTCAGATGACTATGGTCTTTGAGACTCTGTCTAAGGAATTTATTCCGTTTAGAGCTACTTTTAATTAAGCAATAGACGGGATATGACCTTGACAGAACTGATGAAACAGTTACAGAGTTTGAACTGCTGATCAGGGAGTCTCCTGCTGGTGGAGAGGCCAATATGGTAGCTGCTTCTGGTTCCAATCCTAACTCTGGGAATGGAAAGAAGCAACGGGCCAAGAGTGGGAAGTCTTCTATTCCTTGCTACCAAGAGCAAGAAGAAGAAGAAGAAGAACCCAAAGAAGCTTAAGTGCTTCTGTGGTAAGGTCGGGCATATAAAGAAGCATTGCAAGGACTTCCTTTCCAAGGGAGGTAGGTGTGATCTTCTATATTTAGAAACTTGTTTGGTTGAGGAATCCAGTGACATTTGGGTCATAGATTCGGTGCAACTAATCATGTTTGTGTTTCTCTGCAGGGATTCAAAGAAACGAGAAGTCTACTTCGTGAAGACTTAACGCTTCGGATGGGCGATGGATCCTTGGTCTCAGCGGAAGCAGTGGGAGATGTCCATCTTTATTTTGATAATTATAGGAGTTTAATTTTGCGAGATTTTTATGTTCCTAAATTTAAAAGGAATTTAATTTCTGTATCTTCTTTATTTAAAGACTCCTACGTGGTATCTTTTAATGAAAAAGTGGTGATTCGTAAAAACAAATCTTTTATCTGTTCTGGATGGATGCAAAATAATCTATATTTTATCAAACCTAAGATGGACTTATTGCTTAATGCTGAGATAAATGATAATGACTCAAAAAGACTTAAAACTTCTCACTCTAATAAGACTTATCTTTGGCATTTGCGCCTTGGCCATATTAACCTAAATAGGATTCAAAGGTTGGTAAGGGATGGACCTTTAAGTCACTTAAAGGTGGAATCTATACCTCAATGTGAGTCTTGTTTGGAGGGTAAAATGACCAAAAGACCATACGGGTCTAAGGGCAATAGGGCCGAAGGGGTTCTAGAACTTGTGCATAGTGATGTTTGCGGACCGATGAACATCCGGGCACGAGGAGGGTATGAGTACTTCGTCACTTTTATTGACGATTACTCAAGATATGGGTATGTGTACCTAATGCACCACAAAAGCGAAACTTATGATAAGTTCAGGGAGTTTCGGGCTGAAGTGGAAAAGCAATTGGGTAGACCCATAAAGGCACTTCGATCTGATCGAGGTGGGGAATACCTTTCTGATGAGTTCTTGGGACACTTGTTAGAGAATGGGATTTTATCCCATTTGACTGCGCCGGGCACTCCGCAGCAGAATGGCGTAGCAGAGAGAAGGAATAGGACTTTGTTGGACATGATTCGGTCCATGATGAGTTATTCATCATTGCCTTTATCCTTTTGGGGATATGCACTACAAACCGCATGTTATCTTTTGAACAATGTGCCTTCAAAATCGGTCCCTAAAACTCCTCACGAGTTGTGGACAAGACGGAAGACATCCTTAAACCATATTCGCATATGGGGATGTCCAGCTCATGTCCTGTTTAAGGATCCGAATAAGTTGGAAGCACGTTCAGAAGTTTGCGTGTTTGTAGGATATCCAAAAGGGACTAAAGGGGGTTATTTTTATAACCCAAAGGAAAATAAAGTCGTGGTTTCAACTAATGCAACTTTCCTTGAGGAGAGTTACATGAACGACTTTAAACCTCAAAGCAAAGTGGTGCTTGAGGAGTTGAGGGGTAATCCGTTTACTCCGGAGGTTCCGAACGAAACCATTCCGATCGGTGTAGAAAAACCAAACAAACCTGAACAACAACCTCAGGGGCTTCGGCGTAGTGGGAGGATCGGGCGTCAACCTGAGAGGTATATGTTCAATGGGGAGGTCTTTTTGGCTGAACCGGATGAACATGACAGGGATCCTTATACTTACGCAGAAGCTATGGAGGATGTTGATTCAAGACTCTGGACAGAGGCCATGAACATTGAGATGAAGTCTATGGAGACTAATCGGGTCTGGGAGCTTGTGGATCTTCCCGAAGGGGTAAAACCCATAGGGTGTAAGTGGATCTACAAGAGGAAAAGAGGAGTGGATGGAAAGGTCGAAACCTTTAAGGCTAGACTGGTAGCTAAGGGTTATACGCAAAAGGAAGGAATCGATTATGAGGAAACCTTTTCGCCTGTAGCCATGCTTAAGTCCATCCGGATTCTCTTGTCCATAGCTGCCGCTCTCGACTACGAGATTTGGCAGATGGATGTCAAGACGGCTTTTCTGAATGGCTATCTTGATGAGTCCATTTATATGGAACAACCAGACGGGTTCAAGGTCGCGGGTCAAGAGGGTAAGGTTTGTAAGTTGCTAAAGTCTATTTATGGACTTAAGCAGGCTTCTCGTTCTTGGAACATAAGATTTGATCAAGTGATCAAGACTTATGGGTTCTCACAAAATGTGGATGAACCATGTGTTTACAAACACATTAAGAATGGGAAGGTGGTTTTTCTACTCTATGTAGATGACATTCTGCTAATTGGCAATGACGTTGGGGCGTTGTCATCGGTCAAATTATGGTTGACCAAGCAGTTTGACATGAAGGACTTGGGTGAGGCTAATTTTGTTCTCGGTATCCAGATCTTTCGGGATAGGAAGAACAAAATGATAGCTTTGTCACAGGCCGGCTACATAGATAAAATTCTCAGGAGGTTTGCAATGCAGGATTCCAAGAAAGGTGGGCAACCATCTAGGTCTGGAATTACTCTTTCTAAGAAAGACTCTCCAAAGTCTTATGAAGAAAGAGAATACATGAAGAAGGTGCCTTATGCTTCGGCAGTGGGTAGTCTCATGTATGCCATGCTTTGCACTCGACCGGATATTAGCTATGCGGTCGGGATTGTGAGTCGATTTCAGGCGGATCCAGGACCGAACCATTGGGTTGCGGTAAAGCATATTTTCAAGTACCTGAGAAGGACTCGAGGGTATATGCTTGTGTATTCGGGTGAGGATTTAACTCCTCTAGGATACACTGATTCGGATTTTCAATCCTGCCTGGATTCTAGGAAATCGACTTCAGGGTTTGTGTTTACTCTGGGTGGCGGTGCCATCAGTTGGAGAAGTGCGAAGCAAGATTGCACTTCGGATTCAACGATGGAGGCCGAGTATGTGGCGGCTAGTGATGCTTCGAAAGAAGCAGTGTGGCTCCGCAAGTTCCTTGGGGATCTTGAGGTAGTTCCTGGTATGGATAAAGCGGTATCACTGTACTGTGATAACAGTGCGGCGGTAGCTAATGCTAAGGAACCAAGATTTCACAAGAAGAGTAAGCATATTGATCGGAAGTATCATGTGATAAAGGACTTCGTTGAGAGCGGGCATGTCACGGTGTGCAAGATCGCGTCAGAGGACAATTTAGCTGATCCATTTACGAAGACACTTTCTGGGAGAGTCTTCGAAAGGCATGTGGAAGCTATGGGGATGCGAAATTTGCAGTATTTACTCACTTAGTGCAAGTGGGAGATTGTTAGACATGTATGCTCTAAGGAGTAAAAATGTAATACGTTTTTGGAGACATTTTTATCAATAAAGAATTTATTCATTTATATATACCAAATATTGTCCTCTTTACGTTCATTTGTTGAATGTATGATAAGCAAACAGTAGTCTGAGACTGTCAGTCTAAACCTTAAGAGTTGGGCATATGATGGGATGATTATGCGGTAGACACGACTCTTAAGGTGATGGTCTAAAATATATGATCCGCAATCGAGGGAATAAAGTTGGGCGCTTTATTCATGTAAAGATTGTTATGTTGTCTATATCCCTTTTGGGAGATGGTTTGTCTTGGCCATCGGAGTTGGACTCCGTGAATAGAAACATTGGCGCGTTGTCATAGGTGACGATGTGTTGGATCGGGACATAAAGTGAATTGATTTGGATTAATAATTCTGTCTTGGCAAATCGATTCACTTTAGACATCATTTGTATTGTATCTTAATCCTGAGATGAATAATGGGCCCGTTGTCTCGACTTGTGTCTTTTGATGTACCAATGGGTGACTCCCACATCTCTATAGTGGCATGCATGCCGGTACGTTGGAGGCATGACTCTTGATAGCGTAGACTTGTTATTCATAGATATGGAATCCATAGCTCCTCTTTAGGAGTAATGATATCCTCTTATATGCGTTGTCCTGTAATTGGAAAACTGGAGCGCTCAACCATTTGGATACATAGGTGTAACCGAATGGTATACTATCTTTGGATGGTAAGTTTTCTAATGGTGAGACAATGGAACGTAAGATAAAAATAATCGGGAAGGTAAGACAGAACTTGTCCTTAAGCCGATTATGGATGATCATATGGGGATGCGATACACTATGATATGTCATGGAGACTTAGCTACACGAGCTTCGTAATTCTATAAAGTTCGAGAGTGCAGCTCCAAGCTTTTAGTGGAGTAGCGTTGGAGTTGATAATTGTGAAATGTATATCTGGGATATTGGGTTTCATAATTATCATGAGCTTGAACTTTATAGGTCCATTTTGGTCCCCTTTGCTAGCTCACAAAATCCTGTAACGACACGGCGTGCTTTTCCAATAATTGGTGACTTATGTCGGATTTATCAGATTGGTTTAAAATTTATAAGAATCAAATAATTCATGTCTGTTTATCGGTTGAATTAATTTGTAAGAAATTAGTTCAAGATGAACTTGTTGAATTATGGCGTTCGGATAATTCTTGTCTGTTTATCGGTTGTTTTAATTTTGGACAATTAGAACAAGATAAACTTGTAGA